>VXAC01004565.1:214449-468121 GCA_013399225.1 Rhipidura dahli | reverse complement strand
CCCCCCCCCCCCCCCCCCCCCCTTTTTTTTTCTTTATCTATTTCAGACATTCATCCTTCATCTCATCCATTAAAGCTCTTTGGGAAATGCCCTGTATTTGCTCCCTGATAGAAAAATCATCAGAGTGTTTTCATGTTAAATGAAGATTAGAATTTTGCAGCTGACTGAACATGAGAGCAAATTCACTATTCATATTAATTAGCTGTAATTTTCCCAAACTACTGCTAGAAGTTGATCCTAAACCTACACAATAATGTGCAGCTCTCCATGGAATTGCACTGATAAATATTTTAGAAGGAAAATCTTAAAAGGTGTCAAACATCAACATTAACACCTTTCTTACATTCATGATAGAAAAGCAGTAAGTTCCAAGGTATGTCTGTGAGTTAGGCTGAAGAGATTCATTGCACACATTTTAGGAGAAAAAGAATTCTAAGCTTTGAATTATCCACTACTCCCTTAATTCTGCTCCAGCTGAAGTCAGTGAATCTAAGTGAGCTGCCAGTGCAATTAAGGGGAGTTGAATTAAGCCTCTCTGCTGCTAGCTCTAGCTGGGAAAGGGAAATGTGAATAAGCAGCATAAGAACTCAAAGTCCTTTCTTTGATAGTCTTTTCAGATTTTGTGATCTGCTATTTCACTCGTGGAAGAGAGAGATCACTTCTAAAAGGTGGCAGAGTAGATCAGTAATGGGCAAAACCCTGCAGCTGTACACACCATCAAAGCCAGCAGATAATGTAGCTGGAGTGCCCTGTACCTGCTGATGTGGACAGGGAGAAATTGAGAGTTTCACGGTAAGAGCAAGGCTAGTAGGGTGTGTAAGAATTGTTATTTTTGTGCTGGCTGGTGTATTTGCCACGGGGAAAGCTGCTGACTGTCTGGGCTTTGTGTTGGAATGTGGTCTCTTTACCTGCTGCAGTGAGGGGCTTCCACATTCAGTCTGACCTTGGATAATAGGGTAATGGGTCATTATACTCATTTTATCAATGCCCTTCTTTCTTGAGGCTTTTAGTGAGACTTGATTTCTCCTTGTTGTTTTCCCTTGCTATTTAATGCTTTCATTAATACTGGTTACTGATCTAAGAGAAGCAATATCCAAATGGGCTGTGCTGTGAAAGGCTTGGATGTTTCTCTGCTTTCATTCCCAATACCTTTTTGTTGCCTGTTTCTTTATCTCAGATTATTGAAAGTTATCAGAAGGATGTTTACAATTCTCTCTTTCATTATCACTGATGGATTCCTTTAGCTTTAGAGAGAAATATATTTTTAAGAAAACCCCAACCCAACAAAACAAACGATGCAGATGTTTATGTCTTGTTTCTCTTGATTGTAACATTAAAGAACAGTCAAAGCAGTAGCAACAAATGACTAGAATTACAATTATCTCGCTGTTTTTTGTACTTGTAGTCCTAAAGCAGTCTCCATATCTGTGTAAATCAGCCAGTTCCTGAAAGCCCAGGAGAAACAGAGTGATAGAGCTTTAGAACTGTTGCATATAGGGCATCACTATATTGCTATTTATTTTTCTTAATCTCAAAAGAATAGGTAGTCAAAGAATACATGCCATTGATTCCCTTTCTTTTTTTTCTCTGTCACCCATATTTTTGTCTTGCCTTTCTGCTGCCACTAGGTCAATTACATGAGCACAGTTTTCTTGAATATTACTCTTCTCTCCAGTAGAGAGGCTATCCCTTATTTTAAACAGAAGGCTTGTGCTCCCACATGAGTGTGGCAGAAACCTTGTGCATGGCTTTTTCTTTGTTTTTTTAGCCATGAGCTTTGTCATATTCTGACTTATAAATCACCCAGGGGGTAAGGGAGAAAGAAATGGGTTGTAAGTTGTTCTTCAATAGTACAGCATGAATCTGGCTTTCTGATACTGAAAAAATATACGTGTATTTCCTGGGAATTGTTCTGTTCCTTACTAGGACTTGGTCATCTGCAATCACAAAGACATAATTTCCATGCTTTGGACCTGGTATGTTGTGGCTGCCTGAATCATGTTCCTGCACTGCTGCTCATTGTTATGGCTGAGGGAATGAGCAGTGCTGTCAACCCAGCTGGCTGGGGAAGAAGCTTAAGTCTGATATTCAGCTTCTGACACCTGATCAGATGAATCAGTTCAGAACAACTGAGATGCTGCCTGCTGGGCCAGGGCTGCAGAGGCTGCTTCTATTTTAAGAAGACACATGGCACATTTAGCATACTGATGGCAGCACTGCAACTGGCAGGAAGTCAAGTGATCTCTTCTAGGAAAAGAGGTTTCAGGTGCTGAAACCAGCCCATCTACATTATTTTCAGCCTTTATTGTGCATAAAATGAGAGTGAAAACTTACACTGACGTCCTAAAGTTAAGGCAGGTCACAGGGATCTGTGTTTTGTGTGTATTTGTGTGTGTGAGCTGAGCACTAATCCCTTAATGGTATTAATTAGACCTAAGCAGGTGTGATGTTCAGGCTGTGTTGGCATCTAGTACCACACCTGCTGTAAGACACTGACAAAGTGGTGTTAATTGGTACCATTTTTTTCAGACTCATTTTGCTTCTCTGCAATGTTGGCAGAGTTTTTAGGCACATACATTCATCCTTTCAGCTCACACAGGGTTTGCTCTTTGGGGAAAATACTAAAAAGAACCTGTGTGGGTGGATACTCTTGGATTTTACTTTTACTTCTTTTTTTTTCCTGATGAAGTACAAGAATGTTGTGGGTCTTACAATGTGCTACCTGATGTCCCTAACAAACAGGCTGAGACTGTTAATGAACATGGATAGAACCAAATGATTATTCTACTGTTAATTAGGCCCCTGCTTTGTCATATGATCATTGCAGAGTCAGGTAACTCAGCCGCCTGAACCCCTGGTTTGCAGGAGATTTGCAGGATTTGGGACACCCTGGGTTTAATTAGCAAAATGACAACACCAGTAGCTGCAGATAGCCCTGGCAGAAGAAGGTAATCATTGCACAGGAAACCCTCCTCTAACCAACACTCAGAGCAGTCCCTGAGGCGAAGGGAGGGATGTGGTTTGCAACGTGGATCTACCTTTTTGTTTCTTGAAAAAAACCTGAACATCCAAACAGCAGCCAATTACAGCAGAATAGGAGAAAGGCAGATAAAAGCCCACCAGTGTCTCAGGGAATAATTATGGCTGGTTTACCTTGGTACAAGCATAACTACAGAAAAGGTATCTGGTCTGATGTTCTCTCTGAAGGCCAGACCATTCCATGTGAAAGATGAACTTGCACAACTTTTAGGAATCTTTCTGTCCTGAGGTGCTTTGAGGGAGAGGCCATTGTAATTTTTTTTTTGTCTTCTTTGGAAGCAAAAATTATTAATACATCAGTGTGTAGAAAAGCATTGTTCCATGGATCTCTTGACACATGCACCCAGAGTGTGTAGTACTTGTCTATTTGAAGAGCTCTGCTGTTAAAAATATGTTAAAGACAAGCTCCAGGTAGAATCAGAACTATTTTTGAGTATAACAGCAAGAGGCAGGTACTTCCCCAATGTAAGCAGCATTGTGTTTGCTGGTGTGCTGCTAGTCTGCTGCTCTGTGAACAGGAAAGGGGTGACTCTTAAAGAGCCTTTACCTTAAATCTAAGAGTGGTGCAGGAAGAGCAGATATGGTATATGGCACAAACTTCACTGCTTCTAGACCCTACTCTGTTCTCTAATTCATACAGCCAGGAGGACAGGCATACAGGAGAAATGGCATATGTAAGGAGGCACAGAAGACAGGAGGGAAAGAAATAGGATAAAATCTTTGTGAGAACCAGACCTTGGATGTAGCAGTAGGTGTTTTATTCATTCAAAAGAGGAGCAACATATATGGCAGTAGAGAGGTCAGCCTTGGGAAGGGAAAGGAAGAAGGCAAGAGATGCTTCCTACCCCTGCTGCTCCCTCCTGTATCCCAGAGGCATTATTTACTCCCTGGAGCACTGCTGATCTTCCCAAGCCTCCCTCTGCTCCCTATGAGCTCTTGCTCTGCAGAGCATCCTTGAGGCAGGAGAAACCAGTTCTGCTGCCAACTAAAGAACTTCTGAGTGGGCTCAAAGCAACCCAGTGCTGTTGAGCCCCTTCATCCCAGCTCATGCCCAGAGAGAACTGTTTGTTGCCCAGCCTTGCTGCTTCTGGCAAACTACTGCATGTCCTCATGTCTGAGAGTAAGAAAAGTTGTTCAGGATGGCTCTTGTGGTAAAAGCAGAATTTTATGCCATGTATTATGTATGTAACTTTGAACTCCTGCAAAATGTAATAATCAGATCATAATTCAGCAAATAAATTGAAAATTCAAGGACTTGGTTAATTCTCTGCTTACTGAATCTGATAAATGGGTGTTGCAGGTGCCCTTGAAGCTCCTTGGGCTCCGGGTTTCAGTCAAGACAGAGCAGAAGTGAAACTCAGGCCTAAATAAGATAAGTCATCACTGTTTAGGTTTTATGCAACATTGTAGGTCTGCTTTCATGTGGAACCATATGCTTACAAACCGCTTCTCTGATAACCAAGGACTCAAGTAATCATCTATATGTTTTCAGGATAATGTGTTAGGCAAACTGACATATTTTTGTGCTTAAAATGGGATATGCAAATAAAAGTAGAAGAAAAATGGTTGTTAACTCTTCCAATAGTGATCAGCCTGTACAGATCATCTTTCAACATTTACCAGGCAGAACCTGAGGTAAAAATACAAAGCTAAGGTCTTGCTACTAAGAATTTTTATAAAAACATATGGTTCAACTGTGACTATTGTCCTGTTAAAGTGAATTAAAACTCTTCGTCCCTAGAGTGAATTAATAAGGCTGCTGCCATAATAATGTTTCTGTTCAGTAATTTTTGTGAAATTTTTGACAATATGATTGGTTTTTTCAAAAGTGAAGTGAATCTACTAAAATAATACTGTACATATAACTACTTCAGGCTAATGAGGAATTAGTTAATTATGAATTGATAGTCTTTAATTTGGTTATATCACCTTTTAATAAATTTTTAACTCTTCTAATTAGTTTCACTGCAAGTGTTAATATATAGATAGAAATGCAGAAAATTATCAAGAGGAAGATGTTGCAACCAGCACTAATCTCACAAGTTTAGACAATTTACCTGTGGGATTGTTATAGTCTGAAGCACTGCAGGATGGATTTGTTCTTGCCTCAGTGCTCTCAAAGATTAACAAAGGAAATCCCATTGCTTTACAATTCTTGCTGTTTTCCTCTTCATATGATGGTACTTACTTGTGAGCATGTAACAGGAGATAGGTCTGAATCACAGATCTGAACTTCAAACACCTTAGTCTGGCTCAAAACTAAGATTTACACAGCTCTTCACTTCTCCTCTCATCCTGCTCAAATACTGATCTGATTAAGTCTTTTCAGAGGAACATCCTCTCTCATTCAACAAACAAGCATAAAGAAAGAGTTACATCTGTATGGCGCCCTAGTGGAGGAATAAAGAATGAAAGTTCATGTCATGGACAAACCAAAGCTTCTTCACATGTTTTGGAAGCCCTGATGCAGTATTTACAAGCAGGGTTTCAAGGACATTTCCAGGAACAGCCATTTGGATAAAGGTAGAGTCACAATAAGAGTTCACAGTTGTTGACAGTGCTCATGTAAGGCTACAGTTCTTGTATCTTTTCTTGAACATTCTTTCCATTCAGTGGCAGGCTTTGGATTATATTTGGATTATATTTAAGCAGTAGAATTGAAGAATGGGAGAAAAATAACTGTGCTATTTAATGACACAAATATTGATAACCAGAGAAAATTTGAGATGGATCTTTGCTTCTAATAGAAATAATAAAATTTGCTGCATTAATAGCAAGAAGGAGGAGCAAAATAAGAAGCCTAAAGTCAAAATAATTTGATTGTGATGGTCATTTTATCCCATGCTCACATCATCCCATGCTGTGGGAGTCATTAGTCCTTGCAGATGTTCAGATCAATGAGCAGTGTGCATCTCAGCCCATTTTTCGAGCTCCAATCAGTACTGGTTTAAAAAGTGAGAAGCAAGAATCCTGAGCAGTAGACTGGGGAGCAGCTGCTGCTGTAAGGGGAAAGGTGAGAGAAGTCAGAAGAGAGCAAATGAATAATGAAGTGGAAAACAATCATACACACATTTTAAAATGCTGTAGTCATGACCTTCTCATGACCCTGATGGTTTTCTGAGCAGAAAGAAAAAGATGGACTAGATGACAAATCCTACCTAGGTCTAGGAGTGACCACCTATGGGAATGGAACTTTTATCACTGGCTGGGGACATTTCTGCTCTGTCATGATTGTACAGCGAGGCAGAGTTGCTGACCTAGAGTGAATTATTTTCTCCTTTTTTCTTTTGGCCAGTGGGCTGACAAAACAGTTATTTCCACAGCTCTAATTACAATTCACAGAATGTATATTTTTCAGAAAGTAAAGTTATTGCCTCAGGCTTCAATTCCCTTTTGGGCTTAACTTTTCAAAGCAAAACTGCCGGTTGTTTGTTCTCTCTTGGCTTTTAAGTTGTTTGACAAAGTATGAAATGACTGCAAAGTAGTAATGAATAAGTGATCCTTTTGGCTTTTACTCAATCTACTGACACAAAGAAATTTTGGTTCCTGTGTAATTGCTGTACATAATTAAAAATATGAGGGTTTACTGCTTTGTTCAGTTTCTCTGCTTTAGAGCTAGTTTCCTTGATGTGGCTGTACTGTGGACTGGATGCTTTGGTTGGTGGGATGCTGCTGGAATAGCTTTTTTCCTGAAGTAGAGAGTAAATCTGATTATCTGATGTCCATGTTGCAAGATCAACCTGTCCAAACTCAGTTTTCCTTGCAGTCAGTAAAGCTGCCCCAAAAGGGCATTTTGCATTTGTTTCCTGGGCTGAGCACTGAGGAGGCAGGAATAGAGACCAGTGTGGTGATTCTGCTCTGCACTGGCATTTGTGGCTGAAAAAGTCCTTGTGGGATAGGAGAGGCAGCTGTGGAAAGTATAGCATTTCAGCACACTACAGCTGTTTTCTTTAAGAGCTCCACTCTTCCTGTTTTAATTATTCTAGAATGCTGTCAGAAATAATTAGTATTAAAAGGTCAGTAGCAGTTTCCACTTAATTAGTTCTGTAAACATTTTTTTTAGAGCGAGGCTCACAGAGATTTTTCCACACACAAATAGGAATAAGAAGTGGCTCTAGTGCAGAGTGGAGCTCCCTGCAGACCTTGCAGGGAGCTGGGAGCAAGATGTGGTTGGCTGTGCCCATTGCTTCCCAGGGCCCATGGCTGGAGCAGAGCTGAAGCCCAGGCTCTGCCTCTGGGCACTGCTCCAGCCCCCCTGCTCCACCAGAGCTCCCCAGGCACTGCACATCTGCGGGGGCTTCAGCACAGAGCTGAGGCCAGGACAAGGGACTTGTGAGGGTCCCTGTGGTTGCTGGAGTCCCAGGTCAGTTAAATCTCTGTGCCTCAGGTAGCACACTCCAAACTCACAGTGTGTGCAAGGGCAGGGCTTGGGCTCAGTTACGGTGGGTGTTTGAGTCAAACACCAGCAGATTTAAACCACACTGAGGGAAGGGTGGGAATTACTTCTGTCCACAACACAGCTGACTTTACATGTAACAATGAGCTAACACTGGATTTGTATTGTCAACAAGATTTATCACATATACTCCTTAAGATTTTTGGTTTTAAATGTAGTATTTCACTGTATCATTTCTATACCTACAGCCTTTTTCCTATCGTGTGTTTATGGTATATCTGTTTAATCAAAGAGCATTGGATTAGAGTACATTCCTATTAGTATTTCTTTTATTTCTGCCATGTGTTTGAGATACTCTGATTCATCTAGTTACATAGCAATCATTAATTTAAATGAGTCTAAGTCTTTTCTGTCCTTTTCCTATACTTTATTGCAGACAGGTATTACAATAACCTTTCTATATTTGAGAACACCCTGACCATAACTTCAGAATCAGAGTTGGCTCTTCTAAACAAAAGCCCTTAATTGCATTGTAAACTGCAGTAAACTTTGTGCTGAATACTGAGAAGTAAACTTTGTTTTCTCAGTTATTTTAAGTTTGCCTAGCTAGGAGGAAGTGACTTTAAAATGGAACAATGACATTCAGCAAAATGAATGCAAGATTTTTAAGAAAATCATTATCATTGTATATGCACAGGTAAATACTGTTCCTTTTTTTTTTTTTTTTTTCATTTCTGTAAAACTTCTATAAATATTCTTTGGCTGTTGTAGTGGTTTCCTGCTAAGCAGTGTTTTGATTTGCTTTATTGGGTAATGTATTGGGGCTGTAGTTTAGCTAAAGCATTCCTGCTGATCTGGTGTGTTTGCATTTATCCAGGCTTTCCATTTGGCTACCTCAGACAATCTCATGGGCACTAATAAATTAACCTCCACAACCCTGAAACTGGTAAGAGGGGATTAGTACTCCTGTTTTGTAACTATAGTCTGAAATTGGAGTGAAGAGAGAAATATGTGTTGCAGTTCAAAATCAAACATTGTGTTTTTGGAAGGTGTTTGCAGACTTTGATATTGATGAACATATATATATATATATATATAAACATACACACACACAAAAAATATATATATACATACAAACCATAGAGTGCTGAATTGTAGTTGCTTAATAATGACCAAGGATTAAGATGGTGGCAGTGTCAGAGATACAGTTTAGCATCCTGTCTTTCAGGTGAGCACTTGGAACATCATCATGCTGTTTGTCCTTGGTTTGGAGTGTTATTCTGACTAGTAACTCAGCTGTTAGGGTTTGAAACTGATAAATTTTTTTTATCCCTTTGAGTGAAATCCACTAAGGAGGATAGTTGAAGGGGCTTATAGACAGTTCTTTTAGTGCTGATTTTTTTCAATGGTTTGAATCCTTAAGTGACATGGGTACATTTTACCTGAATTTCTGTGGTATTGTGTCTATCAATGCTATTAATGCCCCTCTGTATAAACTGGAATTTTTGTATCATTTTGGTGCAAATTTGTCTTGCATGTAATTTAGGTGAGGCATATTGAAACCAAACCTATGGATAAGTAAATGGGCTGTTTTTTCTGATAACAGATGCTGACTTGTGCCAAGTTATTAGCACTGACATGCCTTACACTGTGGAAATCTTCAACTCTATTTAAACATGTGGCTACTGAAATGCAACTCCCTTATCTGAGTAGTGCAGATTTAGCCAGAAGAACAGTGATATGCTTCTTGGTCAAATAGGCCTTTTCCTTTTTTCTTTACCTTTAGAAAGATCTTTCTTTTTGAAATTTAGGGGGCTAACTTTCTTAGCATTGATACCTGGAGAAGGTTGCTCCATCAGCTGCATGCAGACATGGGATGGCTCTACATTCATGGAACAGCTCCCTGCAATCCATGGTTCTGCACCCATTGCAAAATCTAGGACTCTAATCTAGAAAGATAGTAGGCATCCTCATATGTTAAATGCCATGGTTCAGCTGAATCCAAGTCCTGAATACTGTGATTTAGCTGCTCCTGTCTGAGGTGCTTTCTTTACAGACCTCCCATATCTCCCTCAGGAACTGCCAGCTCTCCCAGCATGTCCCATCAATGGCCAGACAGCAATTTTCAGCAAGCTGGTGTCTGTTTTCCTCCACAGATCCTACCTGAATTTCCTGCCTGTCTAGTGTGCACTGTATTCTCCAAGGCAAAGCATGGAGTTTGTTTGTTGTAGAGGATATGCAGTACCACAGCACTTTTCCACCCAGAGAGTGGTTGGGCACTGGAACAGGCTCCCCAGGGAAATGCTCACAGGACTGGCCTGACAGAGTTCAAGAAGTGCTTGGACAAAGCTCTCAGGCACATGGTGTGACTCTTAGGGTGTCCTGTGAAGGGCCAGGAATTGGACTTGAGGACCCTGATGAGTCCCTTCCAACTCAGAATATTCTGTGATTCTGTGATCTGACATGCAATCTGTGTGCTGGTGCTCATCTCCTCTGTGCCATGGTACTTAGATGAGTTAGCTTGGCTCAGAGCCCTTACAGAAAACAAAGGGAGCACTGAGGATGGAATGCCATTTCTGCTGCCAGCCCTAAATAGCTTAGCTTGATATAGAGAAGGATTTCAGCACTGAGGGTCAGGGAATCTGCTCTAAATGCAGTGGAGCTCACCTACTGAAATCACAGTGGCAGTAATAGTGTGCTCTGTGCACCCTCTGTGTACTCTGTGCACCTGCAGATTTGGAGGAAAGTGAGCAGGTTTGCATGCCTTACTCCTGACCTGCTCTTTGTGCTGTCTGCTACACCACGGGTGCACCCACATGTGCAGAGCTCCTGTGTTCCTGGAAAATATCAGTCACACAGAACCCCTGAATGTCCATCCCATCCATTATAACTGCAGAACCACACCCTGCCTGCAGCCTGGCAGACATCAGAAGAGTTCAGGACTATCACAGGATATTATTTCCTCAGTAAGAAATGGATCATCCAGGCAGACAAAGCTCAACAACAGAGGCTTTTAAAACTTCCCTTACAGTCACATAAAAGAAAAATGCAGAAATGTTTACATTAAAAAGGAGAAAAAACCAATCAGCACTTAAATACATATCTCCTAAATGCTGCACTACTCTTATAATTTAAATGGTTAAAAGGTATTTGAACTGCTTAGATGGTTTAGCAGCCTTTAGATACCTCTCCATTTTTGCATGTCAGGCCCTCAGTCACCCACCTCGTTGCCCATTCTGTTTCTAGTTTCTTAGAAGCAGACATAACAGCCTTTCTGTGCCTACAGAGAAGCTGTAAGGAAAAATACATCAAAATGTTGTGCTGTTATTCTTCAGTAACTCCACAAGAATTTTCACTGTATGAGTATTTTTTGGAGCCTAACACTTATTAGTTGTACTGTGGTGTTCTTTGTTGGCCTTATTGAAAGCTCAGAGCTCCTAATAATATGCCTTGAACAGGGGCTGCACCACTTTTTCAGTGCAAACAGCACATCATCCCACCCCAGTGCAGATCCAGCACTAAGTTGTTGCTGTTCATTTTTATTGTTGTGCTGACAAAGGATGTACTGTACTTTGAAGGCATTCTTGTTTTCAGTTTTTCATGGTAGGATGCACTTTGTATAAAAAGTATGGTATTTATACTGTTATCCTCCCTTGCTTATATATGATGGATGATAAAGCTCTGCAAATGCAGTGTTGTTTGTTTTGGTTTTGATAGGAAACGGCAATTTGCTTGCAAAAATTGCATCTATTTTTGTGGTTTTAATTACGTCTGTGATGACAAAAGAGCATCCTATCAAATGTCTCTCAACATGCTTTGTGGAACAAAGGCTAATGGAAAATCGTTTATGTGTTTGAAAAATAAGAACTAAAATATACTTGAAAAGGTGATATATTCTTGGATTGCCTAAACAGACATTTCTGAGCTTTTGCCATTTGACTCTTCTGAAAAACAAACTGTTGTAATTCCTTCTTCAAAAACATTTTTCAAAGATTTCCAGGAGTTGCTCTGTTCGAAGAAATAACATTTATTGCTTCATTGTAGGTGTTTGGTATTAAGAAAAATCAAGTAAGCAAAGAAACAAACAAAATTCCCATCACCCAAATCCTCAAGTTCAGTTCACTTTTCTCAGTATTCAAACAAGATAGATGACTGGCAGTTTTCTGTCTATTTGACCTGCCACTCACTGAAAACCATGAAGAGGAAATAATTTTTTGTATCAGTGGAACAATGAACCCTCCAGAAGATATCGAGTGGAAAACAATTACCCACAAAGTTCATAACATTATAAATTATGCAATAATTTTGCAAGGCAGAGTGACATGTGGATGTTGCTAAAGAAATGAAAGATTTACTTAGGTATGCAAAAACCAGGTTATTTCAGAACTCACCTCAGTTTCTAATAATTGTGTTCTTCATATCAGACTTATCTGGAAAGTAGTGCTTGAGACCAAAGATTTTCTTCCTGAAAAATATTGAATTAATTATCTGTAGTCTATGAAAAGCACTAAATAAATGTAAAATCATAGAGAACTAGAACAATTTTAAGATAAGGTAATTTTGAAAAAAAATTTAAATGAGTCCATGCTTCAAACTTTCCTGTTTGTCTGGATTTCTTGGCTTAGATCAAATGTACAGCAGGACTGTTGAGAACAGAATCAAATACACTTGTACACAGTATCAAGGAAACCCTGTGCATTTATTTAATTATTGCAGCTATCAGCATTGCAATTTATAGCCTGATTTTGCCAGGTTCTGCAGAACGCTCTATGTTGTCTCTATGGTAGCTGTTCACTTCTGTAGTTCCACCCATGATGATACTTCAAAGCTTCTAATGAGATAAATTAATGTATAATGCTAGGGGAGTGATGCAGAAGAGTGTCAGAAAAAGTTCCATTTGAGAAACTGAGTGTTTATGTTTCTGAATTAGTTCTTCAGTGTGGGAGGGGGTTTCAGTCCTCTGGTCTTGAGAAGAGAAGCATCACAGAACCTGACTACCAAAACCCCTCTATCTTGTGAGGCCAAATAAGCAGTCTCAAGTCGTGATGTAAATTAATAGGAGGGGCACAAAGGTCAAGTCTACACACTTGAAAATGATCTTTAATCTCTCTGCCTCAAGTGGTCAAAGAAACTCTTGGAGTTTTCCCACTGAAGAAAGCTCTGAGGAATCACCTGTGGGTTTTGTTTGTTGCTGTGTGGCTGATGAAAATATTGTTCTATTTCACCTTCTACTCATGCAGCCATTGCCAGCTGTATTGAATAATAAACACATGACAAATGTCACTGGCTTACATGCAAATATTTGTGTTTTTAAAATAAAGTACAGGCCAGAGTAACTGTAAAATCAAGACAGCTTTATAGAAATATATATATGTTTATTTATACACACACAAAAATCCCAAATACCCCAAAATCAAAACTGAGATTTCCTTAGTAGTCTGAAGTGCTTAAAAGATGATCAGATACCCTGGGAACAGTCTTGAAAACAGTCAAGGATGCTGTTTACTGCTTATGTAAATTGTGTTGCCTATCTAGGGGAAAATAAACCCAACATGCCTCTTGAGATTTCGTTTTATTGCTAAAATTGTCCTGAGTGGTGTTCTGACAAATGAAAATTGCTATGCAGGGAAGACTTCACACAAGTCAGCGTTAGTCTCTTGATAAAACTTTTAAGCACTAGTCACTCTAACTTACATATCATTCTTTTACATCTTTCTTGAAACTTCTCTGCACTTCTCTTCAAACCTGTTCTGTCCTGCTGAACTGGGCCAGCTCTGATTGCCCGTGGGAGCTCATACCAGTTGCCCAGACTGGAACAAACCTGTGAACTGCCCAGCATGAAGCAAATTATATCAATGAGACAAAACTTCATTTTTCATCAGAAGAAGGATTAATGCATAAGTTTATTGCCTGCCCCCTCCCTCGTCACAGTTTGTGGGGCAGAGAACCACAACCTGCTGAAACGTGTGGGTATAGACACGTGTAGGGAAGGGAGGGGAGAAAATGGGTGCAAACCTACCCCCTCAGTCAACTGGAAATCTTAAAAAGATGTGGTTGCTGAGGGGCAGGTGCTGTGACACTTTTTGCCAGTCTATTTGGTGTGTCCCTACTGGGCTCTACTCATCTAGGAGTTGGAAGAGGTCAATGTTGTGAAAAAAAATACTGTGTTTAATATCTCATTGTGTATTTTTTTTAATCCCTGCTTTGATCCTGGAAATATTGTATTGTGCTAACTTGAAATACCTCTTCTGACAGTAGTATATAGCTGTACAAGGGACTTCTTTTTTCTTTGCTCCAAGGATAGGCAGTGAAATATTTCTGGTTTTTTTTTTTTTTTGATACTTTGTAATGATAAGGATCATATAAACCACTGCTGCTGATATTCACTTGATAAATACAGAAAGGTTTCTTTATGTCTGTCGAGAGCCTTCTAAACTTTGGTAAGTTGTTGTCTCTCTAAAGCTGAAATAGAATTGCCAGAAACACAGATAAATACAACAGGCAGTCACAGGTTTGCAGGATGTGCTGAGACTCATCTGGGGACTTGTTTGCTGCTCTTTGCTTTTAATGTGTTTTGAGCATGTTTTTACTCTGTTGAATAAAGTTTATATCTTCATTGAATTTATTGTTTAAATAAGATAATTAGATGTCAGATCTTTTGCAGAATTTCTGTATCAAAACAGTTTAGTAAATAAAAAGAAAATGTTAAATATGTTTTCTCAGTTGCCCGCTCATGCTGATGTCAAGGCCAGAAAATCCTCACAAACATAGTTTTTCTGCCAGATATGATATTAATTGCAATTTCACCTATTTGTATGTATATGTCATGTCCTCTAGCTGCTGGCAGGAAAACTGAAATTTAAATGAGTGATGAATAAATACACGGAATTGAAAGCAGAAATTGTGTACCTAGTTTTCAGAGCAGCTGCCCTCCCACCAGCAGGGAATTGGATGCTGAGCTTCTTAATTATTAAAAGAAAGTGCTGGCTGTACTGAGAGTTGTTAAATTAGTGTTCCCCTGATCGATCCTTTCACTGATGTAAAGAATGTATTATGTAAAAGCCTGAGGGATTTAATCACACTTCTGTTGGAGTCAGTGGTGGTGTGACTGTTGACCTCGACACGGGGACAGTGTTGCCATGATTTTCAGGACAGAGGGAACACAGCAAACATGCAGAGATGCCACTTGGTTCAAAGTCAAAATCGGAGAACTGAGGTGTATTTACTGCCATGAAGAATCTACTGCTTGGCCTTGCTTCAGAGGAAACAGCCTTTCTGCAGAGGAATATTCTTGGGGCATCTCACAATGAGTCTGGCATGTTGAGACATCCTGGATCAGAATCCAGTGATTTACCACACTTCCTAGATTTTTGTGCTTGTTGTGGTTACCATCTGCAGCATATTCATTAGTTCTTTGCCTAGATTAAACTTAATGACAAGGTCCTTCATTTTAAGGTTTTAGCTATTGGCTATGGGAATGTCTGCAGCAAATCTGTGTGGTGAAGGAGAAATAAATGCACTGCTTTTGATAATCTGCCAAAAAGATAGATTTTATCTATCTGTGTGGTGGCCTTTCTTCTCTTTAAACTTAACTGATGTGGAAAAAGCACTTTGAATGCAAACTCCAGGACATGGCTTTATGTTGGTTACATGAAAGTGGAGTGAGGAGGGGTATTTGGAAGTTGATTTTTTTTCTTTGTTTGTTTTTTTTTTTTTTTTTAAATAAAGGAGATAAATGAGGCAGCGTGGCCGTTATTGCCATTAGGAGGGTGAGTTTAAAATTTGCTTACTTGTAATGGTAGGATCAGCAGTTCTGCTTGTTTTGGGTAAGTAGCTAATTTGATAGTGGGTAAGGAGTTGGCAAATGCAGCTACACGTTCATTAAAATTGTAAACCCAAATTAATTATGGTAAGAAAAACTTCCATGTGACTAGAAAACACAGTGCATGTAGATGGTGCTTAGAGAGTTTTCCTTATAAAACTATTTCCCTATAGAAAATAAATGAGCACAGCAGCTGGTATATCATACTGTAAATAATTTAAGGTATAATTTGTGAAACACATTCACATAAATGGTTAGTTTAAATTAGCATGTTTGCAAAGCATTAATATTGCTATCCATGAGGGGAAAAATATGCAAAAATATGATATTTTATTTTTTTGTATATATTGAGTCTTCATTTGTTTTATCTCTCAGATTTTTTTTATACATAATATGGAACTTAAAGTATTTATATTCTAATGAAAGAAAACAGATTCTTTAAAATAACTGTGTGTCAACACTGATAATATCTATTACAATGCTGCTTCATTTCTTTTTGGTTCTAGCCATTTGTCAGGATTGGCTTGCTTTTGTAGATGTATGGGATGGATGTAGATGTTTTATTAATTGACCAATAACATCATGTAACAGGCCATCTTTTATTCTTTTAAAATTAATGTTATTTTCTTGAGGATTTTCTTTTCATGGGCTGAAAAAGGATATATATTTTAGAAAAAGCATATTGAAGTGCTGATGTGTGGTGAAGTGTTTGTATGTGACTCCTGCAAACTGTCCCCACTGGACACATTTGATTAAATAACACTAACTTGACCTTTTGGCAGACACTGTGATTCACGTGACCTACTGAGAAGCTGTTTGGAAACTAAACCCAGAAAATACTCAATTTTCTCTCACCCTAATTCCATTTGTTAAAATGATAGATTGTCAAGGAAGACACTGGCAAAAAGAATGGATTCTGCTTTCTGAAACTACCAGCTGATGCAATTGTGTCCCTAAATAGAATGTGGAATTGTCATCTCTCAGGGAACACATAATTTAAAAACTAGCTTATGTTTAAAATAAGTGAAATATGACTCTCTACCTGCTGCTAGCCTCCAATCACTGAAATCTTTCTGCTGAGTGGTTAGACTCAGACCCTTGGTTTCCTAGCAAATGTCATTGCCTGAGACACAAAAAGTATCCAAGAGGCACCTCTCCACAAGTAAAGATCTCTGCTTCCTATTTTGCCTTTACTCCTCGTTCTTGTTGGAACTTTGGTCCTCTTCTGACTCTTTTCCCCCTCGACACTTCTGTCCTCCTCTTACCCTTCTGACCCCCTTGGATATCCTGTGTTGGCTTCAGCCATTTGTTATCTCCAGCTACCATTTACTGCTCTGTTCATAGTAAGTCTGGTCAGGACTTGAAATATATACGGGAAATCTGAAAAAAAAGGACAAACTAGTGCCTAGGAACAGCATTCAAGAAAAATTCATTCTGAAAACTTCTGAACAGATAGGACCTGAAGGCTGGTTCTGGCTTTTCAGGCCAACTTCTAGAACCTGGCTGTGGGACCTAATTCTTTGAATGGAAACTTTTGCTCTTTCAATGCTCATGGCAACATTTCCATGAATATCAGTGGAGCCAAGATTTCACTTTATATATTCTGGTGAATCTTTAATATAAATGTCACAACATTATTGGTGTATTTTAGGACCTTATTCATTTTACCACACTGAAATAAGGAGAACACATTTTCATAAATGAAATGCATTAAGCTGAATTTTGGCACAAAAATGCTGTGTTTTTACAGTAGAATGTCCTTCTTATGAGATTTAGAGTATTGCTGACTGCAGAGGTCTCTGTGCAACACTTATTTTAGCAAATAGTCTATTTTTAGGTCCTGTTTGTTTCAAAATCTAGGTCAGCTTTCTTGGCAAACTGGAAAGAAGGATATGGTGTAAGACTAGAAGACATAGTTCTGAAAGACAGTACAGACATTGCCTTTTCCTTACTGGTGATACCAATTTCATTTCTGGTTTAGAAACTCCTGAAATCTTTTAGGATTCATATATTATTACTAGAAAGTAGTGGTGGTGTTATGTCTCCATTGCAAATACTTCTTTATTTTTTATGTAAATTCCTGACTTCTTCTTTTTTTATTTACACTGGAAAGTATTGAAGAAATATTTCTGGAGGGATTCACTTCTATTAAAAAATGGGTAAGTGAAAAAACCAGTTAAAAAAACCCTGATTCTCAAAGAAATTTTTGACTGTTCATGCAGACATATGTGGATCAGAAAAATCACTGTATTTCATAATATTCAAGAAACTATCATCTTTCACTTTTTCATACTCTTAATGTATTTATAGAGTGCAATGAATAAATAGAGCAGTAAGAAAAGGGAAGCCCTTTTTTTGTAAACTGGCAGCCAAGCTTACCCTAAGACTTTCTGAGTGCTCTGAAGAATTTTGCAGATCAGGGAGGGTCTGTTTTGCTCAGTAGTCCTAATTTCTGCCAGCTGATTCAAAGGGATCAGGGCTATTTTGCTCTTATTCAAATTACACAGATTAATGTAGTACTGTGGTATTATTTCTAAGTGTTCTTTCTCCTCCTGCAACTTTTCTGTGCTTGAACTCAACATCATCTCTCTGTAGCACAACAGTTATTTACAGACTGTGGCTTCAAATGAGGCATAATCAGGAAGAGCAGATGAGTGACTGGTGAAGAAGCATAGATGGCATTTTCATGCAAATATACTACTAATAGGCTGAGGGAACAGCCCTGCTCTTGAAAATAAACATGCTAGTTGGTGGATTAGCATCTAAATTAAACCTTTATCTAATCCTTCTAGAAGGTTGTAATTTGTTTTTTCAGTTCTGCCCTGCTACATTTCACTTGTTATATGTACTGCAGCTTAAGTAGTGATGTATCTTTTTCCTTCTTTTTCCTTTTTTTACATTTTTTTCCCAAAATACTATTTATCTTGACATACGAAACTGCCATCATAGGACCATAAGGTAATTCAGATTGAAAGAGGCCATAGGAGATCTCTTATCAAACCTCCTGCTGAGACAGCTATGAGATCAGATCACTCATGGATTTCTTCAGTCTGCTCATGAAGACCAACAACTATGGAGACCATGCAGCCTTCCTTGGCAACCTGTTCCACTGTTTGATTGTCCTTGAGGCTTTTCCTCTCATTATATTAAGTCTGAAATGCTCTCGTTTCAATTTATGGCTGTCTCATCCTTCCATCCTGTGCTGTTGTGAAGAGCCTGCTTGTGTGCTGTTGATAAGGTTGTCTGGAAGGACACTAAGTCCTGCTTGAAGCCTGTTCTTCTCCAGGTTTGACAAGCAGGGTTCCTTTATCTTCTCCTCACAGGGAAAATGTTCCAACCCTGAACATCTCAGCTTGCACTCCACTGAACTCACTCCTGTTTATTGAGATCAGTGTTTATTGAAGTCTGGCACTGGTGGACCCAAAAAGTTTCTCACTATCTGCAGCTCTTGGTATACAGAAACAATTTTGTACTCTTATTTCTGCACTTTTGAGGTATGGAAAAGCTGTAACTCAGAATTCAGCTACTCTAAGGTAGCTGAATTCACACAGGTACTCACAGGTATTACTGTGTAGACAATGGGGTTTTCATATTGGATGGTAACTTAAGATGTGAAAATCATAATTTTCCTGAGTTCTAATGCAAGCAGCAAATCCAGTTCTGAGAGATAGGAAGAAGCCTGAGTGAGTTCTATATCTATCCAGGTAACTCTACTGGGACATGATAATTGCTCTGTCCAGATGTATCTTGAGAGGAAAAGCAACAGATCTACTTTTGTGATTTCATCAAGAAAGCTGGCCATTTTCTGATCCAGAATTTTTTTCAGTTGTGTTAAAGAGGTTGGGATATATTGGTTCTTGTCAAGTCTAACTGAACTCAATAGGAAGGACTTGATTCAGACTTCAAATCTGCTCTCCAGATACTTACTTGCTGAACTGCCCAGAAAAGAAGCAGTTGAACAGGAAAACAGGAAAGTTCACTGTTTTTGTTTTTCTTTCTCCTCTTCCTGGTCCTGTTCTCCTACAGTTATGGCTGAGCATCCTGAGAGCTGCTGGAGCTGTGGGAGCATTGAGCAGAGTGCAGTGAGGCAGTTCAAAGAATGCCTCTGGGCATTTATTGTATTGTGCACCCCACTTCCACTCCCTATAGCTCTTAAAGTCTTACGTGCATGAGCAACTAATTATGGTTTTGTCTTTGTGCCTGGGACATTTTTTGTAAGTGAATATCCAAAACTGATTAGAGAGTGCTACAATAATGCTTGATTCCTCTTAGTTTGGTCTGGAACTTTTTCAATCTCAGTCCAAAATATTAGAAATGAAATGCTGAATTGAACGTCTGCTTTGATTTTTAAAAGCTCTAAGGAATACAAAGCTGGAAATCCCTGCTAGTGCTTTGGGTGCTGTATTCCACCTTTGCTAATCAGACATACATGAAAGTCTTTCCAAATAGTCTTTGAAGACAGAACTAATGCAACTGGTGTATTCATTTCCCCCCCATGAAAATGACCTTTTTCAAGGGCTGAGATGTTTTCACGAGTGGAGATTTTCCAGTAAGGTGTTTCTTGTTTCTCTTTTTGGGGTTTTTTTGTTTTGGTTTTTTTTTTTTTTTGGTCGTTGTTGTTGGGCTTTGGGTTTGTTTTTAATTATTTTTAAAGTCTAACATCTTATGTCCTTTGAAGTTCAGGTGGAAATGAAAACAAGTTTTTAGAATTTCCCTAAAATCCTTCAAAATCCTGGAGGTAAATAGTACTTAATGATCTTGCTTATTTAAACCTCTCCAGCCTCATCTACAAGGTAATGTTTAAGTTATTCCAATATTTACTTACAATAAGGATTTTTTTCCCTTTTTTCTTGTTAACTCTTTGCTGGTGAAGGCAGAATGCAGTATTATTAGAGGAAGTTGCATTTTGTTCATTACAATCTGAGTAATGAACACACATCACTGCTTTAATTTGAAAGCAGTTTGCAGAATTGCCACGATGGGAAGTAAAGTGTCACTGGCAAAGTTTGTGTTTTTAACTTGTATGGTATGGAACCAGTGTTTTTCTGCTCCCAGGCCATTGGCTTCTGGCAGAGTTACTGAGGAAAGTCTTGCTGAATGTACCAGTAAACAGCATGCAACAATTTCTGATGTTCTCCCATCCTGAGAGATGGTTCCGTTCAGTCTGACGTCTCTGTGTGTGTCTGTGAACCTGAGCCATTTCCGTGTGTTTCTGTAGGTATTTTGTTGTGTAAAATCAGTTTTGCAAAGGCTTCAAGGATATATGGCACATTCAAGGCCATAAGTAATCTGCAGAAGAGGTGTTTGGAGTAGTGTGTTAATGCAAGTAGCAGATCAAAAATAGTCTTACCTTTTCCAGTACAAGGCAAACCTCTTTTCTTCATCTGGCAGGAGGGGAGAAACAGGCGTGGAAAGCTTCAAAAGAAGGTTTTCAAGTCTTAGAGGAGTTTCCTTAAAAGTTGGTGGGGTTTTTTTTAATGAAAATTATATATGTATTTTAGGAAATAATTTCTTGATTATCATAATCTGCATCGTATTGACAGGACTGGAAGCAAACAGTGAGGTTTCACATGCATGCTGTGCCAGCTGCAGTTCCTTGTGCACTGGCATTCACTGAATACCAAAGGACTGATGCTGACTCCCAGCAGCCTGGGCTGACAGGCATCAGTTCAGGTATATGCACTAAACCTCTGCCCTAACAGTAAGAAATGAACTCTGGAATGCAGTGTTCTGTATTGTAGAAATGCCATCCTTTTATTAAAACAAACCACATTTCAGTAATACTAGACAAGACATAATGTTATTCAGCTGCCCCAAGTCAGTCAGACTTTTCCACAGATGAAGGACAGGTTGTGATGTTGGAGGATGTGCCCCTTAGATATACTGCCAGTAGAATATTGACTTTTAGACAACTTTTCCTTGCTGTGTTCAGAGGGCAAGTTTGATCAATGTATTGTAAGAAAGATAGTTCAAAATATTCATTTGGTTCAAATCAAGAGAGATGGCTGCTTAAAAAATGATGCTGCTTCATACGGCTTCCTGAACATTATTTTCCACCCATAAACCTGTCATTCTTTTTAAGTGATAATGCTTATTTGTTCAAGAGCCAAGATCATAATTTGGTTAGGAAGTTATATTTGGGTGTTTTGGTTTTGCTATAGAAAGTTAATGGAATTTATGCAAAAATTTCTTGATTGCTTCAATGAATATTCTCCCAGGGAAATAAACTTTGATCTTAATCTTCATGTTTAGATTTGTAATACCCTTGGTAATATACATTTACATGAATTTTTCATTCATTGCTTTATAATTGGAAGTTTCATTGAGCATTCTATGAGTCTGCAGTGGATTCCTCTCAGGTGCACCTTGCAAAGCTTACCTTCTCAATTTCACAGTTGCTCAAAGGTTATCAATTTCTACCTGCAGCAAAGCAGAAAGAAAGTTAATTTGACTTATTTATCTTCATTAATAAATCAACTATAGGGACTACTTTTAGGCTGCTAATTGCATGGCTTTACTGAAGCACAGCTACTGTGCTCCTAAATCACATGTGCGACCTCTTGAACTCCAGTGGTGGCAGAGACACCTGAAAGCTGATGGTGTGTGAGAATCCCATGCAGCATAATGTAGGAAACAAATAGTGAAGGGGAGCTACACTGTTTGTGCCAGTGCTGGAATAATGTGTCTGCATCCCTGTCTTGTTTACCTTTTAGGTTTTGTCAGCCAAGTTAGAAAAAAAAGTGCTCTTTTAAAAGTTCTTTAGAGAGTGATCTCAGTGCAGCTATTTTAAGGTATATTTAGGCTTGACACTTGTTCCAGCAGCATTTTAGGGAGGACTCCAGTGTCTCTTTCCCTTCTCCACTAAAGAAACTGTCTCTAAGGTGTTTATTAGCCCCACTTGTTTCATTAATGAACTGATTCACCGTCTCTTGATTTTCTCGCAGAGCTTGTGACAGTAGCCAGTGAAGTGTAAATACATCTGAAATATATTTTGACTTGCAGTGAAGTGTAAATACATCTGAAATGTATCTTGACTTGCAGTGAAGTGGAGTCAGAAGCTGCAGTGTTAAGTGTTGAAATGTGCTCTCCTGTAGTGTGAACTTGTAGGGGACAGGGCTGTGTCCTTACTCTTCTTCTCACTGTCTTCAGCCTCTCTGCCTCTGCTAGGTAGATTTCACATGCACAGAGTATCTTTTATTTTGTGCTAATGGCATGCACGCTGTGCTTATGCTGTGTGGAATGTGCTTATGCAGGCTGTGCTTATGCTTGGCTGGAATGACCCAGCATTACAGGAACCTGCTTGGCCCCTGGCAGGAGAGAGCAGTCTTTTCCTTCCTCTTCATTGTGGCTCCAGAACTTGTGCAGAAGGGCTTGGGACTCAAAGGGGCTGGAGCACAGCCTGTAGGAGGGTTAGGAGTGTTTGAGGGTGCAGGACTTGCTGGGATGCTGATGGATTAGTGTGTAGAGCAAGGGGTGTCCAGTGTGGCAGAGCATCTTCTGCATACTCTGTGTACAGAATAGTCCTTGGAACAAACTATCCCTGGGTGAACTACAGCACTGGAAGGAAACTGGTTCATCCAACCTAAAAATAGGGTCTAAGCACAGACTCATATACATAAAATGTACATGATCAGACTGGATCAGGGCATGGAAAGAATTGAAGAAAGTAGCTGTGACAAGGGTTGTTGTACCTTTTATCTTCAAGGACATGGTGTCTGTGCCTCCAACAACAGATGAAAGAATTCCTTTTCTTTGTCTCAGAGGCTTAAATTTTGTATCTAATTTCTGGGTTTGCTTTGTTTGTGTTCCAAGCACTGGGGGTTTTTTGTGTTGATGCTTCCTGCAGTAGAGAACCCTTTTGTATCTAGTGTTTTCTTCCTGAGGGAGCTCTGTTCATTGGTGTGGCAACTTGATTACATGCTTTTTTTTTTTTTTTCTTTTTTTTATTTTTTTATGATAACATGTTTAGGTTACCAGGAGGCATTTGCTGTAATCCTGGGATTATATCTGTGACTGGCTTTTTGCTTCTTGTCCAATTAATTATCATCCTTGAGAAGGCATGGATTGAGGGTTGTTTCCCTGTATCTGTTTACGTGCCTGCATTACGTGCAGTGCATCAGTGGCTGGGCAGAGGCGTCAGGAAAGTTTCTGAGGCTGTAGATGATCATCCCCAGGTTGACCACAATGAGCCCTTGTGGCAGCAAAGGATAACAGCCTGCTGAGCTGCATTAGGAAGAGCATTTCCACAGTTAAAGGGGGTGATTCTTGTGCTTCCACTCAGCACTGCTGAGACACATCTGGAATTCTGGGTTCAGTTCTGGGTTTTCCAGTCAGACTTGCTTCAGAACTAATGAAGCAAGCCTTGTGAAGGACCATGAGGATGAGTAAGGGCTTGGTTCATCTCTCAAAATGTGGAAAGGCTGAGAGAACTTGCCTTGTTTAATCTGGAGAAGAGAGGCTTTGTGAGGAGTGCCTGTTCAATGTGTATAAGTGTCCACTGAGGGTCTAAAAGCAATGGAGCCAAACTCTTTGTAGGGGTACCTGAAGATAGGAAAAGAAGCAATGGGCTAAAACTGAAATACAAGAAATCCCAGTTAAGCATAAGAAAAACCTTCCTGGACCTCTTTGTGCAAAGAAGACCACTTGAAAGTCCCAGTTTGTTTGACAAACATTACAGAGAAAGGTAATTTTTGATACTGATATCCAAAGGAGAGTTTTCAAATGTCAGAGCTGACTGAATACAACTTAACAGCTTTCTGTGCATAAATTAGTGTTTTTTATGGAGTGCAGACACACAGCAGTCAGTTTCTTCCAAAGAAATCTGGCAGTGGAGAGTGCAAAGCAGTAAGATATTTTGGTCATCTTTGTCTTGCTTATGTTATTTGACAAGTACCCTGGAAAGGAGTGGTCAGATTCTGTTCACAGTAAGGCTGTAAGTGGAGGAGAAGAGCTTCTCCTGAACTCCTCTGTGTATCTGAGAACAGAACTTGCCACTCTGTCTCCAGAGCAAGGAGTTTGCATTCTGGTTCCATTCCTGCCTTCACATGGCTGTCTCTGTCAGGGAAAATGCACTGCAGCTAGGCCTGCCATGTCTAATTGTGCCTGCAAAGGAGCTCAGCAAGAAGATGGGACTTTCTCTATTCGGCCTGTACAGATTTACTTCGGGATTGGAAGCTGATAGACCTTTAATCCCTTCACTATAACAGGAAAATGTCCAGCTTCACACTGGACAGTGCAGAACCTCTTTATGTGCAGTCTACCCAGCAAAATATTTAACACTTTTAAATCTTTAAGGGATTGGGACTGTCTGGGGTTGCAGTGTTCCTGGTGACTCTGGGACATTCCATCTGAGGTACAAGCCAAGGATTTCAGTACCCACCTGAATCTTTCCTCACACCACTGATACATTTTCAAAATTTTCTAGTATGAACTTACTTGAAAAATTGTCTCTGCTACTAGTTCTAACTTTTGCATAAATTTCCATAGGTGTTGCAGAAGATTAAAGTTCTGCCTAGTTGTTCATTTTCTCACACCTGTCTCCTGACAAACAAAGCTGGAGTAATGAGAACCACAGAGTGGAACAATTACATGTTCTTTTTCATAAATAGAAAAGTGAAAAGCACAGAGAGCTGGAACTGTTCAGTGGGCTAAACATGCTCACTGTGTGATGTAGATAACTAAGTGCAGGAAGGTTAAGCTTTCTAAGCACTCCTGAAGATCATTTTGCTAGGCACCTGCTGTTTGCTTTCTATTTTATGGGTCTAGGTCAGGAAGAAACTAATGGACATCTCACATGCTTGACATTTATTATTTTTAGTCATTTCTTGGTTCCCTTTATTGATGGCTTTTACACACTGATCGTGTTGAAAGCTGCCCTGGAGATATTTGCATTTGAATCAAAGTCTGGCTATTCAGGGAGAAAGCCAGGTCACGTAAAAGTCAAGATGTCCCCTCTCAGTGAGACAGTTCCCTCTCTGAAATAAGCCAATAACCCCTTCACTTGAAGCATTAAAATGACAGATAAAATGCCTGAGGCACAGTCTTATTATGTGAGTTCAACAGAGTGAAGACATAAATGGCTTTCCTTTATACCTACATTTGCCCTCAGGATGCTTTGGTTTTCTTAAGCTATGAAGGCTGAAGTGCTGATATTTATGTACCATTAGTTAGAGGTAAAGGTGGGAACTCCAGCAAAGGTCCTCAGGCACAGTGTCAGAGTGCCACTGTCACTGGCTAATTGGTGCTTTTCAGAGCTACACAGGTTGGTTGAACATGCATGCACAGGAGACAAGCAAACAGAGAGAGAGGGGGAAAAAAGGTCTGGAAATAGACCTACATGAGTACAATATATTAGATGCCATTACAGGGCAGAACAGAATTGATGGGAAAATGGAAAATCAGCTACTTCTTGAGAATCACACAACCTCCTTGCTTGTGCCAGGAATCTGTGTTGTGGCACTTCTCTGTTATAAATATCAGGTAGGTTGAAGCCCAAGTGGTGGTATGCCAGTGCCTGTAGAGAATCTGTCTCTTGATGAGAACTCTTGACTTCCCTTCAAAGCACTGGCAAAAGCTGAAGTTTTTTAACTTATGTAAGTAGACAATTAGACCTTTTATATTTAGCTCATTCTCAAGGAGTACCTCTGGGATGTAGCAATGTCATTTCTTGTTATCTTCACTAGCATGTGATAACCCTCATTTGGTATGGATGAAACTAATTGTTCAATTTGCCTGTCATTTAGCAGACTGAAGAAAAGCATTCTAAAATTCCCCCTGAAGATGCATGAAGAGAGAAATTCTGCACATCTAAACCCAAGCCTTTTTCTCATTTATCTTTACTTATCTATCTTTACTATCTTATCACTGATAAGAGAAGTGCCATGAGATACTTTGAGTATGTCCTAAAGTTTAAATAAATAGTGTAAACTAGAGTGTTTAGAAAGGTGAATTTGTTAGGTTTAAGGGTATTCATGTGGTCGATGAATGGAATTTCTCTGTGTGCTTTGCTACATCTGAATCTGGAATTAAAGGACATTGTGTCCAGGTTGGTTTCAGAGCAAGAGCTTTACAACGCTGCTCTGAAATAATCTCAGCTGGGGCCAGATGAATGTAAAGCTTCCCGACTGGTCTCTGTCCTGCAGGCTCTATTTCAGTTCTAGTAGGACAGTGTACTACACAGGGAGTCTATACTAGTATTCTCTCTGCTTTTATTTTAATGTCAGGAGAAAAAAAAAAAATCAATGCATCATGGGCTGTTTGAAGCTGTTTTGGTATTTTGAAAGGATTATATTCTTTTTCTGTGTCAAGCATATTAACATTTCCAATTATGCTCCCTGTCAGTGGGGACAAATAAACACTTTTTACCTAAGAGTTGCTGCATGCTGTTTCAGAAGAGACTTGTACATTGTTCCCTGCCACGGGGATTCTTTTTTTCCATGTCATTTCTGCCAGAACTGGGTAGAAATCAAGCTAGAACTTGATTTTAATTGCATCAGGTCCATTTTGAGAGCACACCTATCTCATTAGTAACCCTTCTACTTCTCTGAATACCAATAATAATATTATACTGTTTAATAAAACAACCCTTGATTTTAAATGGGAAAGATACAGGTTTCTGATACATAGGAGATAATTGTTGAAATAATTATCTGATACAGATGTGTCCCATAAGTTATCAAGTAGTCCTAGTTAACAATATTTGTTCTACACTTGAAAGCTTGGTAAATAATTAAAGATGAGTCTTGACTATATGAGCACATGGCAATGGGTTTGTGTTTTTAATTCGGGCAGGCTCTATCAAGGCAATTGCATAATGATAGCAAAGGGCATAACCAGAATTACAGATACTTTTAGGCAAAAATAAGAGTCCTGCCATAAGCTTTGTATAAATTGCCCTTCAAGGGAAAATGTGACCTTTGTGGAAAACAAACTGCTTGTTCATCTATAGTGAAACAAAACCACTAAGGAAGGGAGTTAAGCAGATTTACAGAAATTGAAGCGTGAAGATAAGAAGCTTAGATGAAAAGACATTTTTCCAAAGCTAAAAAGAGTAATGGTTGAGGAATAAAGGTGATTTGAAAATATCTGAATTCTCCTGGAGTGCCTTGGCTTGCATATGTTACTCCCAGCTTGAAGGTGGCACCTTCTGCAGGCAGAAGCAGAAGTCACGTTTATCGCCGTCCTGTGCGCAGATGGCTGCGTGTCCTGGGCTGGCTTTGAACCTGTCAGAAGGGATACGGGTCATTTCATGTGAGAAAGTACACCAGTTGAGACACCATCGTGGTTTTTTCTGGCCTGTCTCATTATTTAAGCTTTATAGCAAGGCAGGATGGTAGCTGTTATATAACAATTATTCACCATATTTGAGATTTTATGTAGCACATACTTACGTGCTGCTTTAACAAAGGTACTATTATGTAGATGTTCAGAGCAGACCAGAATAAAGAGGTGGCAACAAGACACAAGTTATGTTCTGTCTGGACAGTGTGTCAAAGCATGCCACATAAACCTTTGGTAAAAATAGGCACTGGAGCTCCTTTGCCTGTCTTGCAGAGGGCAAGCAGTTTGCAGAGATTAACTGCAGAGGTCAGCAGCTCTTTATGGTTTCTTGCTTCACACCTGAGCAGGTCCAAGCAGCTCCTGGGAATTACTTTAGCACCCCTAAGCTCCCTGGCTGCTTCTGAAAAGTGATATTTGATGAACTCTTGAGGGGAAGAATGAACTGAAAATCATTCTGATTCTTCTATGGGCTACGCCTGGAAGGCTCTACTTGCTTCTGAAGGTGTCAGATCTTCTGCATAGATTATGATCCAGTTTTTCAGTGCTTGTCATGCTCAGAGATCCTATAAACCTGTACCCTCCAGCAGACCAGCTGGAGTGTTTGGTGGAGCCTGCAACTGGAGACTTTGCTTTTCAAAAGTAGTTTGGATAAACTCAGAATTTAAAGCTGTGAGGCACCACACGTGCTGATGTGCTGTCTTCTGTCACACAGGTGATGTGCTGCTCCTAGTGCTGGGTTGGTGCCCATCAGTTTGTGGCTGTTCCCAGCATGACTCACTGGGCATCTGTAGACATGGCACTCTCAGAATTAGCAAATGTAGGCAGTGTCACAACCTGGCTTGCTGTGGGAAGGGAAAGCACAGATTCAGCAATGACAGGAGTGTGCTCAGTTCCTTCAGTCGATGGAGAAGTACTTGCTGGGAAAGAATTGTCCAGAGAGTTTTAAGAGAATTGCCCTTCTGGGCTGAAAGCAAGACTTTTTATTTCAATGAGATACAATTGGTAATTAGGTCTTTCAGAAGGCAGTTTAATGGAATCTTCTTGTCCACCCAAGAAGGTATGGTATTGTTAGTATTGTGGTCAACTCAAGTCTTCTCTAAGTTATTACAAGCATTTATTTTCTGCTAAGGAGAAAAAACCCTGAACCAACAATAATAAAAAAAAATCACTGAAAACTGGCAAGCTATATGCATATTATGAGTCTTGAAGACAGAAATTTCTTCATCATATTTTGATAAAATATATTTTTTTCCTACACTGTGTACCTCCCTTTGTTATGGAAGGAAAGCTGTTACAGGAATGTATTCTGAATTATGGTCTTACTATTGGATAGAAACAGTCACTGTTTTCTTACTCTCATTTTGAATGTGTGCTTAAACAATGCTGAAGTTCCTTTTTCTCAGTTAAATCATATTTTATTCTTATTAAGAGACTGATTCTGTGGAGGCCTGTGTTCCTGCAGATTCTTTAGCAGTTGCAATAGTAATGCCTTCACCCCATTAGAAACATCCCTCTGCACCTAGCAGGATCAAGTCCTTTACTTTTGAAGACTTTTTTTTTTTAACTTTGTTTAACTTCAAGAGTAGCTTAGAAGTTTAGAAAGGCTTTGGCTGATTCTGTATGGGACGTGGGGACAAGAGTCTGTGTGAAACCAGGAGGAAAACAGAAGAGAAATGAAGCCCTGGAAATACGAGATGCCGTCTCTTAAAATCCAATTATCTGCTGGGAAACAAGAAACAAGAGGAGAATAATTGAATGGGACAGTACAGAAAGTCTATCTTTGTAGTGCATTGAGCAGGACGTGTTTCAGCTGTCTGGCTGTTACATGAGCATCATTATTTATCTGTTGGGAGCTTGCTTTTGACATTATCACTAAATTGGTCCACAGTCTGTTGTCCATCATCGACAATAATTCAAAGATGCAACATCTCCTACTTGGTCTCTCTTACTTCAAGAGCACAAGAAACCAAACAACTGTAAATTGTCTTGCAAAATAACTCAGCTCCCAGAAATTAAACATGTATTTGCAAAAGCTGTTAATTAATTAATTAAGTTTTTGCCTCAGAACAAAACACCTCTCAAATGAATTGCTTATAAATATCAATTTTATTTATGATAGCAAGGTCATAGGTGAGAAGAAAAGAGCATCTCAGTGCTAGGCTGCCTTTGTGAAGGGTGTTTTGAGGAAGTTCAGTGAGCCTTAGAGTCCTAATGCATGGGTCACTGGGAGAAAGAGGCAGGAAAATGGTGCAATCACCCACTGGGTCAGCAGCACTCAGCACACAGGGTCTGCACTAAGTCACAGTCAAGCTTTGGTCTTTTCACCTCTCTAAAAGTGTCTTTTGGGGTTTTTTTGGTCTCGTCATGTTCGTCAAAGAGCTACCAGGCATATTTGCTATGATTTACACCACTGGCAGTGTTTTGGCGTGTGTTAAATGGTAGCAAAATGGGAACAGCATGGAAAGAGGCAGTAAGAGAATCTCTTTGAAAGCTGGAAGTATAAGGAACAACAAGATATGGATTTTACAAGGTGTCTTTAATAGGATGGATTAGAGGTTTTTCATGCCTGAGATGCAGCACAGTGAATGCACCAGTGCAGATGCCAGGGCTCTGGAAGCAGCAGCACAGCCATGTCATGGTGCAGAGTGGGGCTCACCAGCCCTGCTGATGGATGCAGATATGCTGAGATACCTCCACCTTGCTGGTGGGGCTGAGTTCAAACATATTCTCAGTGCTCCAGAGGGGTCTATTAACCCAATAACAGTTGTTGGAGCCCTGAGACTTGTAAGGCAGAAAAGCAGGAGGGTCAGGAAGGTTTATTTACTGACGTGCAGAGTGGTGCCAACCCATGGAGAGCACTAACAATGCTGTGAGCCTGAGCTAAGTGGCCTGTTCAGCACAGGGAGCTGGCTGCACTGTCCCAGCACAGCCTCGCTGGGAGCTTTCTGTGCCCAGCCCTGGGCTGTGTGAGGGTCCTCGGGGCTCTGCAGGGATCTGCAGCGTGGGGCAGGCACAGAGGGTGGGCAGGATGGCACCAGCTCTCTGTCTTTAAGGGTGTGAGAAGGCACTGGAGAATCAGACCAGATGTCCCTCCAGCGTGGTGTCCTGCCTCCCACAGCAGCTACTCCCAGCTGGTTCAGGAGGCTTGGGAGGAGCAGAACAGGGTCTGTGCTTGGTGACTCATCCCTGCAAAACTCCATCAGCTGAACCTGCAGAGAAGAGGCAGTGATCCATATTTACTGTAGCCCTAATTTGGATGGCTTATTCACAAAGAAAAGCAGAATTTGAGACCGGAATTTGAGCTGCCACCTCTGCCTCAAATCTGCTTAGGGAGCAAAGCAAGTATAAACTTCTCTTTTCTTCCCCACTGCCTCAGCCCCTTGGATATTGCAGGTGCCTGGGTGTTTCTGAAATTAGCTTTCTGTGTTTGGCAAAGTTTACATCAAAATATACTGCACAGAACTTTATTTTATTATGGTACATTCAGAACAGCCACTTGTTTATATAGACACTAAAACATGACATTTAAATGTAAAACAAAATATCACTGCATAGTATGGTTAGCACGGCTGACTTTTTAATAGGATAATACATAAAGCTATTGCTGTCATCTCACTGCTGATAACTGGAAGTGGAAGGATGGGAATTGCCACAATTTTCAGCAGTGTTGTTATTTTCATTGAACTGCTGTGCATGTTCTGACCTGTGCTCTAGATGCATGTACCTGTCTGACCCAAATGTAAAGAAATACTCAGAGAGATATGATCCTGGCAGTGGTGGGGGGAGGGACTATAATCAAGTGGGTATATTTGTTCAGTAAAAAATAAAATTTACAGAAGGATTAGTTGACCAAAAGACTGGTAACAGACCTTCAGTTTGAGAATAGATTTAGCATAAATAGTGCATAAATCTATGCACTAATAGTAATGTAATGTTTTTGAAAATGTATGCTGTCAAAGGAAGCACTGTGAGCTTTGAATTGATTTGATGACACACAAGTTTCCTGTCCCCTTCTCTGTTTAATTTAATGGATTTGACCGTAAAGAATAGTTTTGCTGTGAAGAGTGCTTTAAAACAAAAACTAGTGAACAGCATTTAGTTAATCTGAAGCATCCAGTTCTGAATAAAAATAATCCATTTTTTAATAGGATTTGACTTTTTTAGTATAAATCTTTGGTATACTTATTAACATAAATTTGGATGTGTTTGAGGATTAAACCACAGTGTTAAGTATGCATTATAAAGGTCATAAAGAAGACCCTAACCCTAAGAGCAGGGTTACAAACCCCCCAAACTGCACGTGATTATCTAAAGTTTTATGTAGGAAGTTTGTCTCTCTTTATTTAGATCTGATGGTGTGGAAAGTGAAGAAGAATTTTAGTGGTTGACCACAGAGAGCACTGCCCAGCCCAGGACATGGGAGAGCTGTTTGGGAGGTGTAGAATAAGGACCCACAGTGGCTCCAAATCTCCAGAAAACAAACCACTTTCTCTTTTGCAGAACAACCAGTCACTATCACAGCAGCATTTAGGATTTCAGGTGTTTCTCTCTTTTTATTTTCTTTCTAATTCTTTGAAATTGAAGAACAGCAGAGGGAGAGCCATAGAATATAAATGACTGTCTTTTCTTCTAAGAATATAGATTATCATTTCTTTACATAAATGCAGATAATTTATATTCATTACCGTATGTATTTAATAAAATAATATCTTGGTTTGGCGAACCCCCAGTGACATGTTACTGGGCAATGAAATCATGCATTTTAAAATCTCTTGGCTAAGAGTCTGCAAAATACAGCACCCAGTCTTTCTGTGTAATCTCAAATCATCGAAGATAAAATGATTTCATGAAGGGCAGAAAAGCAGTTGGGGTTTGCTGCTGTGTTTACATCTCCATTTGGAATACAAATGATGCTGAAAAGTGTATTTGCTCAGTTCTTTATGGGGCTGCCAGCCCTGAGCTCCTATCGGGCCAAGCAGCAGTTGACTCATCTGACCCTGGGGGAAAAATTGCTTAAAGCTTTGTGCACTTTCAGTGCTCAGTCAGGATTACATCTGTGCCAGCTCTTGGCTTGCTTATCAAAGGTGAATATGCTGGAACCTATCTTTTGGTAGATTTTCCTGTTAAAGATGTTATAACGATCCTTGGATCATATTGACAGAAGAAACAAGACTGTTACAGAAGGAGAAAACACTGAAGGGGACATTTTTGGTTTTGGGATGCATGCCCACATAATGTGATATTTTAACTGAAGGAGTGGCACATGTGACTCAGGTGGAGAGAAGGAAAACTGGTGGAATGATATCAGAATAATAAGATTTAATAGACTTGAAAATATTATTTTGTAAAATCTTAGTACAAATGAAGTGCCAATGTTTATATGGATTTCTCATTGCAAACACAGGAATAATCAGTCTGACTTTCATGGAGAGCATTGCTTTAATTTTTCTGCTTGAAAGTCAGATAATTCATTTTAGTATGTAAAATAGGGGAAGAGCAACTCTCAGGGGTGATTACAGGATCAGGCTATGTAGTGAAAATAATTGTTGTGATGTGACAACATGAATATACATCTCTCATTCCACATAGAGGCAAATGGATATTATGAAGGGAGAACAAAAAAAAAAAAAAACCAAAAAAAAAAAAAACCTGGATTTTTCAAAAAACAGTCTTTAATAAAATCTGGAAGTCCTGGTCAGGGGAATAGGTACAGGTAGGAAAATGCCTGGTTACATTATCTACAAATGTTTAAGTTCAGGCTAGAAAGGAGATTGGTAGAAATAGTGCATATTTTAATGTTCATAGAGGAGAAAATGCTATGTTTTAAAATTAGAAGGCTTAACTTGCAGGTCATTGAGTATATTTAGAAATATAAGCAAGAACAGTGTGGGCCTGGAGCTTTTCCATGCATGCATTTTTGTATATGTTAAAAGGAAGGTCGGGGCTTCCCTAATATAGCAAAAATTCTCTGATATGCAGAGAATTCCACCCTGGAATCACAGCATAGTGTCTAGGGCAGCCAGCTGAATTATTCAATTTGAATCGAGTTTTAAACTTGTCTCTGTTCCTAGACCTCTTAAAAAGGAAATTGTGATTTTCTGTGGATAAATTTTCTGCTATTCACATAAATTCACAAAATTACTTTTGAACATTCTTGTCAATTCACATTTGGGTAATAGCAATTGTAACTTGTATTGCTTGATAGCCCCATGCTGGGAGATTTGTGGAACTTGTAAGCAGTGGATAAGTGGAAGTGGAAAGTGTGATAGTAGTAGCTCATTCCTACTCTGAATGATACAGTGATGCCATTCCTGCTAAAATGTGGGCATTTTTAGTGTTCCACTCAGTATTCCTTTTGAGGAAATCCTACCTTAATGCAATAGCTGCACAAAAGAGGACCTCAAATGTGAAAACAGAACTGTGTTCTCTTTTGATCCAGTGAAGCTCCTCTTCATGTCTGCAGTCATGGCATAATTCTGAACCACTTGGCAATGAACCCATTTTTCAGAGTCTTCTCTTGCTGGTGTTTCTGAGCAGCTGTGTGTTGGCTGCAAAGGACGAGTGTGTACACTGCTCTTTACAACCAACACACAGTTTTGCTTAAGCAATGAGGCATTTGACATCTTTGTAGTTGAACACTGCTGGCAGCCTAAGAAATCTTTATCCTGTGTGTCCCCATGCATCTGCTCAGAGGGATATGTGATACCTCGTGAGTGCTGATGTTGCCTCACAGTAACAGATTTCTTGTAGTCTTACAGCTCTTGCAGTGGTACCAAGTACAAAGTTCTTAGCTTCACTTTTCATCTTTTTTTCCCCTTTAAAACTTGCAGCACAACAGCTCTGAAATCCATTTGGTGGGATTTTACATTGCAGCTGAATACATGAACATTTTTGTCACTTTTGTTTGTTCTTCACTGGTGTCAATGACATTTCATCCTGTTTTGTTGGGTTTCTTTCCCACTGCAAATATTTTAAGACTGAAGGTTGAGTGTTTTTGTCTGTCAGAACTCCATGATGACTCTGTTTTGATTTGATTTATTTTTCTGTTTTGATTTGGAGATACAAACAAAAGGCTTTACCATACTGTGTTAAGATGTAAAGTCTCTTATGAGTGATGGTAACAGTTTTTGTGCTAAATGTGTAGCATGTAAGATGAGATGAGATGAGATGAGATGAGATGAGATGAGATGAGATGAGATGAGATGAGATGAGATGAGATGAGATGAGATGAGATGAGAGAACTAGAAGTCAACTTCTTTAAGGTATTTGAAAGCTGTCTTGGTATTTGTGGTTTCTCCAAACTGTGTGTGAACCAATAAAAGTGAACAGTTGGGTTTGTTGATGTCCACTTCAGGATAAAGGGGTTCCATGTAGGATGAATCTGCAGTTACTGTCACCTAATGAATTCAAAAGTGCAGCATTAATGGAGAATTTCAAGCATCACCAGCTCTAACTGCCTTCTTAATCTTATTAATTATCTCCTTTTCTAACTTTTGTTTAGAGTCAGCATAAAAATATTCTTCCTGCTGAAATAACTTCATAGGCAAAGTTCAAGTGAGCAATTAGTGATTGCATCTGGTTTTGAGTTATTTTCCCAGCTTGTGGTAGTTCAGTTAATAACCTTTTAAAATTCTCATGTATATCCCCAGGCAGCTGTAGGTCTGTTTCCCAAATCTACTGCAATGTTCAAAGTGCTCGTCTTTCTGGGACCATCTGCTTCTCTTCTCCAAAGGCCATAAAATCCTTGGCAACCCCTTGAATGAATCTAACATACAGGAGTAGATGGAACACATAAATATAAATATTATGGGAAGATTTAAATTCTGATATTAAAGCTGTGTTGCATTCAGTGACCATTACAAGAATAGATTTTATGCCTGAAAGCACCTTAGTGAACCATTATGTGTATCGGCAGTGCACACAAAATTCCATTCTGGGAATACCAGCAAACCTCTGCAAATGGGCATTTCATTATCAACTACCTATCACAATCCTGATTGTTTAACTCACCAAAGATATGTAATAGCTAAACAGTATTGACTCTCCATGTTTCTTAAATTATTCCATGAAAAAATCTAGGGAATCATTCAAAATCATTCTCTTACTTCCAGTATCCCTCTGCTAACTCTTGGATGTAAGTCCTTGTCACATCCTACTTGCCTAAATGCTGAGGCTTTCCCTAGATGCTAGCTACTTACTGGTATTGCCCATCATAGCATTCTGATTTATATAAGTTTGGAAGTTGCAAGTATGATAAATCAAAGAAAATATTTGAATACACTAACATAAACTTATGAAATAGCAACCCAAATACTTGCTAAAAGAAATTAGGTAGCTATTTAAGCCTTAACACAAAAAGAATAGTTGTTCTGAACCTAAGGATTTTCACTGCTCTCTCCAGTTTTGGAATGAGTTTCAGATCAAGGGAGTTAACTGTGAAATGTCTGTTTAACTGAAGTATTTTAACTGCTTGTGTTTTCCAGGTTTCTTCTTCTGTGCTCCAGAAAGCTACTAAGCTGTTTTTCCTGAGATGGTCAGTTAGCCACACAAGCTCTGCCTATACAAATAAACTTACTCAATATTTTTCTGGTTCTAAAAATATGCTGCCTTTTCCATCATCATCTTCAACTTTTTTGGGATAAATGAGCTTTAAGATCAGCTGTCTGGGTTTGGGTTTTTTTTCCTGTTCCTAGGGATTATCAAACTTCAGCTATGGCACTGGGTTGTGCCAGTAATTTCCCCTCTGGGAAGTAAGTAACCCTTCCTGAAAACTGTTCTTGCACTGCATTTCCTATTCTCGGCAATCTGGTTAACTTCAGATCGTTGACTCATATAATTTTATGGTTTTCTCTTGTTACTTCTTGTCTAAATCCATCATGAACATGTAGAAGAATGAAGAACCCATTCCTGTTGAATTTATTATAAATCCATGCTGATGAATATTTCCTGCCAGCACATTGAGGGTGGGATGGGTATTTGCATCCTCAAAAACATTTATTTTCCTGAGGTACCAGGTGCTAGGCACCCAAGCTGCAGATAAGGCTGATATCCCTGGGCTCTGCAGCTTCATTTGTGCCTTCTCCAATGGAGCTAACATGGGTAATGCAGGTGGGTTTGATCCAAACTACTACCTGAATGAGCTCTTCTCTCTTCACTGATTATCCAGGAAAATTAAGGAGACTGGAACCCTAACTTAGCCCCAGACAGCACAGTCATTTCTCTTATACAATCAGGGTGGAACATGGTGGAAACACTCACACCTCTGTGCTTTTTAGCTCAGAGATGTGTTTGCAGTGTCTGGCAACATTCCCAAGATGGCCCAAAACTGGCCATTCCAGCAGTCTGAATCCTGACCCTGGCAGTGCATCCTGAATTGGAACATTCTGTGTCACTGGCTGAACTGGGGACACTCCTCTTCAAATGTGGCTGTTTGAAGCTGCAAAGCAGGTAGTCAGGATGGATGTTTGTAACTCAAATGCTTCATTCAGTCATAGACTTCTGCTACCACGGGTTCTTGCATAAACTGTTTATATACTTCCATGAGATGTTTATATATTTTTATATATATCTGTAAACATCTCATGGAAGTATATGAACAGAGTTGTGCAGTTTTTAACTGATGGCTGGTTTGCTCATGCAGCATCATCTAAGAATATATTCTTCCAAGTCTAACTTGGAAGTTCAGTTGTATAACCAGAGGTCAGTTACGTGGTTGCTGTCCTGGCTTGGGTCCATAGCTCCATATGTTAAGGCACTGCTTCACAGAGAAGCTCTGCTTCCCAGTCAGGACTGTAGCCAGATCCTTTGTATTGAAATGTCCATCTCAGACTGCAGACCCTGTGGTGAGCCTTGCACAGGTGTGCTTTGGACTGTATATGCCTTCCCACTGATGATATAATTTGGCTTTGAATTTGTGCAAACAGCCATTTGTACTTCCTGTTCCTGTGCCTTTCCTTTCCGTGCTCAGTCAGGTGTGAGATTGCTACCTACCTCTCAGGGAGCCTGCTTTTATTTTAGTAACAGCCTACATTTCCTTATCATCAGCACTCTGTATGTGGCACAACTCAGAAGCAGTTCTTCCCCTGCAAAGCAGACCCACAGCTTTGCCACAGCACACAGATAGAACAGTGACACTGATGATTGGAAGGGCTGCTTCCAGCACAGGCTGCCAATCCTTCCATTGTCAGCCAGTGTGACCCTCACCTTTCATTCTCTACAATCTTTCTTTTTTGGTTTTGGAAGAAATATTACTCCATTTAAATATTTTAAAAATAATGTATCATAAGAAGTGTACCGGATGAAGAAGGACTCCTTGGCACTTACCACATGTCCTAAAGGTCTGCCATCCTTCCCACTTCACTATTTCTGCCCTCTCAGAAACTTCTCTGGGTCTGTGGTTTGTGTCCCTTGTATTCCAAGTGGGATATGCCTTCTACCTCTCACTTCTGTTCTTGATGCTTTTGTCCTTTATCTAACAGTAGAATAATTTTAAGAACAGAGGTTGTTTTTTTTCCCAAACACAGCCTTGATGGTCACTCTACCCTCACCTAACTAATATGCTCAATTGATTTGTTAAAAAATACGAATGTACCCAAGGGGTGCTTCCTGGGGGCTTCTCTGAGCTGTCACAAGATTTTGTAAGTAATGTATCTTAAGAAGCATTCACTGTACCTTTATCTCATCAGCCTTGCAGGTTCCCAGATCAGAGGTGACAGCCCTGGCATTTGCTGTGCTTTTTCCAGTTACCTCCTTTCTACTTGTTCTTATTTGGCAACCCAGGGGGTTAACATAATTGTCCATGTTCATTTGGGAGAGAAGAGACTTGGTAAAATAGCAGCCCTCGTAGGCTGACCTCCCTGTATTTTCAATTATATTGTTTGTCTAATGATGAAAGACCTGGAATTATTGTAAAGCAGACTTTGCCCTTTTTTGCCTGCCCACCATACAGGAGAACAACAAAGGACTGTAAATGTCTTCATCCCTTGAATATTCTCAGTGAATTGACATCCTGTTTCAAGAGACTGAGGAGTTTCCTGCTCCAAGCTGCTAACATGCAATTGCATTTCCCAAAGTGAATGGCCCGAGATGGAGGTGTGTCCTCTGGAACCAGCCTGCTCTCATGAACGACACATTTCCACAGCAGAATAGGCAGTGTGGGAGCCTTGGGAGGGAGATGAGACTAGAAACAAAGTCACATTTTTTTCTAATCTTCTATTTTGGATCTGACATAACTTTGCTGCTTTCAAAAGCAGGCTTACTCATTTCTTTGATTTATCTGTATTATTTAGTCTCTAGACCTCATTTGTGGTTCCTTATGCAAAATTCAACACTTTTACTAAATTTGTGGCCCTTATGTTTGCGTCTCATTTTTGATCACATACTTTTTCTGCATCAGTCATATAATATTCTCAAAGGGCAGGATTAATATTTCATTAGTATGTTCAACTACAGCTAACATTGCTGATCAGGAAGGTATTTTTTTGATAGGAACTGTGTAATTGTGGTCAGTCTGGTCTTTATCCAAATCCCAAGAGTGGAAAATGCCCAAGGATTTCAGCAGTCTTCAACTCAGACTTTTATGAGAACATTTCTATGTGTTTGGCAATCAAGCCTCTTTTAGCCTGTAATGTCTCTCCTGTGGCAGATTAGAGTTCACCCTTTCAGGGAGAAAGGGAAGGTGGGCTTAAGGAAAAAAATGAGACCAAACCCATGCTGATTATATATGATGTTTTCAATGAAAGAAATAAAAATAAGGTACTAGTTATCTTCTTCAACACACTGTTAGATTTAATATAGTATCACACAGATAATTCTGTAATTTTGATAAAGAGAAATAGCTGATTTCAACCCAACTGAATTTATTTGAAAACTAGGCTTTCTTCAGATGTCTCCGACAGGATTCATATTCATTTCTGTATGGTGTGAAAATGAACCAAGACATATGTTGAAATTTGCATTAACCACCTGTAGTATAGGTTACATTGCTCTACAGAAAATTCAATTTTTCTTTGAAAATGAGTGTGATTAACTAAGGTAGCTGGCTGGGAAGCTCCAAGGACAAAGTGATCTCCAAAATCTAATGTAGAAAGTGGGAATCATGGGGATGATGCTGAATGGAGAGAAGGTGTGGGAAAAAAATAGAAACGTGGCTGTTGATAAGCAAAATGAAACAGACCCTTACTTAGGTAAAAGTGATCTGAACTTTGATGAACAAAGAGCTCAGGTAAACAAAGAAGCTGGAGTTACAGAAAACTATGTACTGAGTAATGCAACAAGGAATGAAGGAAACCAAGCCAAAAGGGACTTGGCCTCAAAAGGTGCAGTTTTTTCAATATTTATTAATATTTTTCAGGCTTATGGTGTGCTTTTTTTTCCCAATGATTAATAAAAATAATCTCTCATTTGTCTTCTGAGTATTGAAAATCTTCCAGATGTGGACATACTCAAGGTTCAGTAGGGATGGCTCTGGACAGATGGTTGGAAAGTCTTATCATGATGAAGCATTTTCAATTCAGTAGGTTTCTTGATAGACCACATTTCTGATGCTTAAATATTCATTGTTATTGGAGATCTTACTGACTTCCAGTGATAACATGGGGATCTGCTTCAGAATATGCCTTTTCACTGTGGTCCCTGTAATAACAAGCCCTCAGCTTCTCACTGCAAAAGCCTTTCCATGAAGTAATTAGCACTGGCTAGACATGAATATCCTGCAAATAAATCTGTCTTCTTACCATGTTGACTTCAGAACACCAGCATGAGCAGCAGGGTTAGATCCTTGAAGAACGAACTTGTTTCTTATTTTAAATTCTCATCTTATTCCTTCAGCCAAAAATCTTTTCAGTTTAAGCTGTGCTGGCATGCTTTTTGATACAAAGAATCTTAGGAAATGTGGACATCAAAAGGAAAAGCAAACCAAGACATAACATACAAATACAGTAGTGTTTCTTGATTCACCTTTTGAAGTCTTATGTATTTTGCAGTTTTAAAAAATCCCAACCAAAGGCAGCACTGAAGACTTTCTGAAGAACTTTCCTGACCAATAGTGCCCAAATTTGTCTTTTCTGACTAGTAGGCATCAGTGTTGCCCAAAAATTCCTTGAGTGTAAAGAAAGAGAAGGTTAACTTATGGAAAAAAAAAAAAAATCCTTCATCAGAAAAACCAAACTCCCACTCAGAAGAACATGGTTAATTTTACTGAAAATAAAAAAAAAACAGAAGTCAGTTTCTCTGAACTAGAATTGCTATACAGAAAAAAGTTTCCTCTCTCAGGGATTCTCCTTTCCTATTAAAAGGCACTGGCAATTTGTCTCCCAGTGAATACATTAGCCCTTGTGTTCCTGTGCCTCCCCCTTGTATTTTGGTGTGCAGTGGAGCTGGTGCCAGTGCAGCCTGGAGCTCATCCCACGGTGCCTGTGCACGGATGGCAGCAGAGTCAAACACTCCTTCCCTGCACAAGCAAAGGATCCAGGCTCATCTTGGTGACTCACTCAACAAGAGATACTACCAGCTTATCTCAGAGATGGAAGATTGTAATTATGCAAAAACTGATTAAACCAAGCTCTGGAGAAGCTCCTCTGATCCCAGAATAGCAGCTGAACTGCATGAAGGGCTTTGGTTAAATAGTGTTCACCATGGAGTGGCTTAGCCCCTCTAGCCTTGGAGTACTTGAAGCATCTGGCTGCTGTACTCAGGAAACAGCTTCCAGGTTTCTCCCATAAGGACCTTCACTGAGATCTTAATGTACCTCTTTGGGCCCAGTTCATACCTGCTGTTACTGACAGAAGGACACTGTATTTGTCTGAACTATAGGTGCAGCCCAGATGGAAGGAGCCTCTGCTGTGTGTCATATCCTAGTTTTCTCTAAGGAAGGAAGTTTGTCATCTATGTCACTGCTGTGTGTCATTTGTGTTCAAAACGTAATTTATAATGTGCTGAGATACTCAGGTGTATTTCTGAGGGTTTTCTTCCCACTAGCTCTGGTGGGTGTTTTTCATGTTAGGAAAGATCTCCACAGTAATGACTCTGAAGCACTTTAAGCATCAATTAATGAGCAACTATTCATTTTCCACAAGGCTCTTCCTATGACAGTATCCTTTCATTTTTTGGACTGTCCATATAATTGATTATGTCTGCATTTACCTTCCTTATGTGGAATTTTTCCAGAAAATCTGTTAGATAGGAGGCGTTATCATTGGGAAATACTTGGAGATTTTATTTAGTACAGTCAAAAGTGTCAAAACAGCTAATTGAACACTTTCATCTCCATGACTAATGCAAGATAAAGTTATTGCAAAAATATGTCACAGGAATCTACAAATTTTAACGAAAAATAGCAACCCCATTAAAACTGGAGGCAGTTAAATGCTGCTGTGAGAAGTGTCTCACTGCAGAGACCTTTGCAAATGAATAAGGAGCACCACCAGTGTACATTTTGGTGTCTTTAAATCATACAGACTGCTCCAAGATAAATTCCTCAGGGACCTGGGACTGTTTGTCTGCAGGTATCCAAGTGGGTTTCTGGTAGGAACATAGAATCAGTCAGAGAGTGGGAGGTTTTATCCAAGAAAGACTGTTCTGTGCATGTCAGTGGTAGTGCAGTGGTAGTGAGTGCTGTTTAATGGGTGGCATCTACTCTGCTGCTCTACATTTGCATGTCCCTAATATTTCTTTTCAGGGCCCACAGGGTTCAATAAAACTCAAATCAGACTCTGGATATGCACCAGTTACAAATCTGTGGTGCATTGGCAGCTGTGTAATCAGGGGATAAATCAGTCTTTCTTGCAAGTAAGCTCAGTTCTTTCATCCTGTCTGGAAATCTGTCCCCTTACTACGACTAGTAAATCTCATCAATTTACCTTAATCCACTGCTGAGCTCTACTCTCTTTCATGTTTCTCTTCATCTTTATTTTGCTAACTCTTTCCTTTGTTTTCTTCCTTCTCTTCTGTCTGTGATGCCCAAATTTTGTAAAATATATTTGCTTCTTTCCTACAAACACATCTCTACCATCTTTTCTTTTTTCCTAGTGTGTCCTGATAAAATACTGAAGAATCTTCATTTTTGTATCAGATTGAGTTTACATCCTTTGCCACCAAGTGACAGAACAAACTTTCTTATTTATAAGGGGAAAACTGATGTAGATAGTAATATTCTTTGGCTAAATTCAACTTTCATGAGATGGAATGGTTGTTTTTGGAGATAGAAGATGGTTTAGAGTTTCAAAGGGAGAATGGAGCTGGAGTAGATAGGGCTATGTGTACTCCTTCCAGACTGACAGAAAACATAATTCGTGCAAATGCTGTGGAAATGCAGCATAAATTTTGAGCTTTTCAAAGAAATGTGCCCATACATGTGAACCAGATAGAGAATCTATGGCATAAGCCTATTTTCTCTGCTTAGCTGCTGCCTTAGTCTGTGATCCTAAGCCACTCTTGAATAGAACAATTTCCCATGGCAATGAAAATATTGGCAAGCTCTTTATTCCTTTTAGCTGCCACTTGTAAAGGCATATTGCAATAATCAAGACATAAGCATGGATTTTAAGTGGAATTCCATTGTTTTCAATAGGCTTTAAATCAAGGCCATTTTGAGAAGAAAACTTTGATGACATGGAAGACATAAAAAAGGGTCAGAAGTGGAGATAAAACAAACATCTTTTCCATTCCCAAACTATACAACTTTTCTTAAATTATAAAAGGTAGAGATTTCTGATAGATTTCCTTTGTGCTGTTCTTCCTTACAAAGATAAAGGGTGAAAGTTTGAAAACAATTGTCTAAAAGTAATTCTTTCAGCTATTGCTTGTTTGCAGTAAGTGTATGAACTCAGTTTTCATTTCTCAGATGTTATTTACTTAAATCTTCTTACTTTTCACTGAGGTGGTTTGTTCAGCTACTGTGGGATGTATGACAAATACTTTTAATTCTTTTATCTTAAAAAAATATTTTTCCCCCATGTGAAGTCACCCCTATTTTTAGATGTATGTTTGATTCCTTTTTATTTGTCATTCTGTGTCTAATTTAGTTGCCTGCCAGCTCAGATGTGACATTTCTGGATTATGCTAATGTCTACTGATTTTCTAAAATCCACCCACAGCCAGTTTTGCTTCCTCTGTTTGATTGACAAAGATGCTTTGGGATCTGCTGATCTGGCAGAACCGAGCTCAGGTCATCGAGCACTTTGGGACCAATGTTACTGGGTCCCCACCTCATGGCAGAGGTGAGTTGCAGAATGGCAATGCTGGAACTTCACCATGATATAAACTGGGGAGCAGAAACAAGCCTAACAGCTGATCTGAGAGGGGAAAAAAAGCTTTTTGATAACCACATTGCCTACTTTTCTAAGGATGGGAGTGCAATGCACTTACTCTTGTAAATATGAACTCTGAGAAGGATATGGAAACAAGTGTTTTCAATCTTCTGTGGAGTGGGATATTCACCATAACTTATTCCAGAATTCCTTCCTCTTTCTCAGAAAGGGTCTTATTTGCCAGAGTAGATTATTAAAAAAGTATAATGTATTTCCTGCCATATAGGAAGGAGCTGTACATTTTTTTTCCTGTATAAAACTGCAACATGTTGATATAATCTCTAAGAACAGACTGATAGGAATTTTTTGTGGGAATTGCTTTAATTTCCAAGTAGAAAGCAGAGGTGTCATCTGTGTGTGTGCACACATATATGTGTATATATATATATTTCAAAAAAAAAAGCAGATTGCTTCCTGATTTTAAATGAGCTTTGGGTTTTGGTTTGATGGTTTTTAAAGACTTAATAGATCAAAGTGTTCAATGTTTGCTGTAAGGAAATAATCATATTTAGGTCACAGATAATAGAGGAGGGCTGTTGGATGTCCTAGAAGCCAGCAGACTTCCTGCTGCAGTGGCAGCAGATCCACTGGCAGGAGCTGCAGTGCGTTCTTGGTGCGACAGCTGATGGCAGGAAAGCCTCAGAGTGAGGAGTGTCCTGCTTTCCCAGGCTCTTACATCTCTGGCCTGTGGTTTGCTAACACAGAGTTTATAAGCTGCTCCTGAAAATTAGATTTATTTCTAATTCAATAAGAAAATGCACAGGAAATTTATGAGCTGACTTTGGACCAAATTTTGCTCAGATTTAGTTGTGCTGCAGATAAGCTTCCAAATACCTGTAATATTGTCAGTAGCCAGGAATGAATTCTGCCCTTCACGGTCTCACTTGAACCAGTAGCCATCAGCATGGCAAATTCTCCACATATCTATACCCCAAGGTAGAAACTAGATTTGTGTTTTTACTTGAACTAATTAGGGATAAACAATTTTGCTTTTGCAGAATGAAATTTTGCTTTCTACCCTGAGGTCCAAGCAAAATAAGAACATTTGTATCAGTGTCCTTTTAGCAGCATCTTACATATTACTGATTTATTTGGTCTGAACATCACTGTGCAGACAATTAACAAAAAAACCCATCCCTTTTTAAAATAATTTGTAATCTATGGAGGATAGGCGTGAGGTCTTGAATATCACATTAGACATTTAAATGAAGAATAATGAAGAAAGAAGATTCCAAAACACAAACTTGATGGTAGCTGGATAATTTTTGCATCATTACTTCCATGCTGGGTTCTTATTAAACCTAAATCTCTTGAGATTTTTGAGATTTTTGAGGCAATTATCATTAATGTTAATATGTGCAACTTCTTACAGGTTCAAAAGGTCATTTTCTCCATTCTTCACCTACACCAGCTCTAGCCAGACATAGAGCAGCCAAAACCATGGTGTGAGTAAGCCAAGGTTGCAAGGAACATTGCAGTATTCCTGTCAGCTATGGCTGGGGATACAGATCTGAGAATAAAGCCATCAAAAGTGGATAATGGACTGGAAAACCATAATTCCTTCTGGAAGCATTGATAATACTTTATTTTCTTGCACTTCATTCATGCAGTTTTGTTCTACTTCTTTAATTGAGAATCACTTCTAGGTTTCCTAGAGTTTTTGTGAAGAGTATGAACTCATAAACTCCTCCCAAATTCTGAGGTTAAACAGCAACAAGTTAAAAATGGTTTAAAAACTTGATGGTCCAATTCTGTCTTCAGGTTCTGAGTGAGGCTCTTGGGACCCTCTGTGAGTGGTTCAGAAACAGTTTTATGGATTTTTCTATCCATGTTCTGTGAGCATCTGCCCAACTTCACAGGCTTCACAGTGAATTACAGGACAACATTTAGTTCAGGGGCTAATATCAGAGTAGTTTAGTTGTTTTAATGCTCATCCTGATAATATAGTTAATTGCATTTGCTAAGAATGACATTTTGGGCATATGTAAGCAGTGGAACAGTACAGGCCCAAGGGAATACCATATTTCCCATCATCATGTACGGCTTGTACTCAGGCTGAACTCTGTATTTTAAGAGTTGCAAATTCCTAGGGAAATAGAGATGCAAATTTTAAGATGTTTTTCTAGGATTTCATGTCAGCTGTAAACTCTGGCTGTGCATATCTGTTAGGAGACTGGAATTTGTGTCTCTAGGGACTTTTGATTGTTATTTTTGGCAGTCTCCCTGCTGTTTTCCTGCTGCTTCGGAGTCAATAGGGATTTGCACCTGCTATTGAAAGAGCATATTTATATCTTTTGGTCTTAGCAGACTACAGACACAGTGACACCTTTGTCAGCTCCCTAATGGAGCCATCTTCTGCTGCTTGTATTCAGTTCAGGCTGCAGAGAGGTTCTGCCTGATGGCTCCACTCAGATGCTCTGGGTGCTTCTGAACAGTCGTGCATTGCAGGGCAAACGTGCTGAGAACACAGTGAGCACTGTGGGAGGGAAAAGTGACTTCATTTGTATTCTCTTTTTCCTGTCATTCATTCTTTTGTGGCTGTAGTGTTGGACTAGTGGCAGAACATAATTTTTAATTCTAGGCAAGCTGTAGATTGGTTGGTGGTAAAAGAGGTCAAAATCAAGCTCTGAGGAGCAGGGGGATGGCAGGAAAGGTCCCTGTCTGTAGCAGGGACCAGATGGATGGAACCAGGGGGAGCATGAACAGGGTGAGCAGGTGGTCAAGAAAGCAGGAAAGCCACATCTGGCAATCAGGAGATTTTCAGGGCAGCTGCCACAGAAGTTTGATGGGACTTTTTATTGTCCTGCAGTAATGCTCAAGTCTCAGCAGACAGGATGGGGCCAAGGTTTCCAATTGGAACAGAGGTGCAGACAGCAAAAGCAATAATGAAGGCAGAGTCTTTGTGGTACTGAATTAGTGACTTTTCATACATTCCTCATCAAGCTTTACCCTTTCCTGCTGTAGCATCTCAGAGCAGCATTATCTATTGTTATGAAGTTGAGGTCTGCTCTATTTTAAATATCTCACTGTAAACCATTACTAAAGGCAGAAGAGATGGCTTGGAAAAGGACCTTTTCCTACTTTCTTGATACTTCTGGAAGCCTGCATATGAAAGCATCCCCCAGCCTGTTCACTCAGGTGTTATCTCACTATTGCTTTGCTTTGATCCCTGCCAGCACTTTGGCTGTCAGTGAATCACCAGTGGCCACCATGTTTGCCAGGTGTCTAAATGAGTTCTGACTGGCCCAGAGAGTGGGCCCGCAGCTGAACTCTGAAAGCACTTCCTCTCCTGTGCCAAATAAATGCAAGAGGCTTTGATAAAACATGCAGGCACCTCCCTCCCATCCCCACACACTGGAGGAAGCTTTACTGAGCATAGTGCACAAGAAGCAAATGGAGAAATGGGCTACCAGCTACCAGCTACCAGCTGAAGAGCCCTGCATAAGGTGCTGATCTTGGCTGTGAAATAGCTTCGGGAAGAAGTAGAAATAATGGTTTCTTAGTGGCTTGCTTTTCATTTGTTTCTTTGGAGAAATGAAAAGATTTTGTTCTCAAAATTGTGGTTTTATAGTCTACTGGTTTTAAAATGATTCATAGGTCTTGATTATATAGAAATCCATGAATCTAATAGTGCCTTTATCCTGATATTTTATTTGAAAATGGGCAGCAAAATTACTTATCTAATTACAGTTAAGACTATTGTAATGGAAAGAAATGGGACTTCTCAGACAGTTGGAAATGTACTTCATTTTTCCTTTTTTCACCAAGACAATCAGAGATACATTGAAATAATCCAGGTTTCGTTTATCAGCCTTCATTTTCCTGTGCAAAACTCATTTTTTATTCTGATTAAATGACTTTTAGTTTTGTACTTGGTATGCCAGAACAAAGGAGTATCAATGACCAATTACATTACAAGAGCTGTTTATCTCCCATCCAATGACAACCCCTGATTTCCTGCACCTGGGAGGGATCTGCTTATATGGCAAATGCTGCAGTTCTCAATGGGTTTTGTTGGGTGTACATTTCAAAGAGAATTTTTGGGGTGAGTCGAGCACAGATTGTGCACCATTTATCCTTCACTAACTCATCTGGAATACCGCAGGGAGTAATTGGGATTTTAAGTAGTTTATGATATTGATATTCAATGCAATGTGAAAAAGCTTAATTGTTTTTAATTGAGCAGTAGTATAATAACCATTTTCTTTCAATTAAAAATCCTTTTGGGCCAAAGGCAATCACAAATCCAAAAAGCTATTTTATGGTTCATTTTCCTCACTTTATTTTAGTTTTGACAGTTGGAGCCTTTCTCTGATGATAGGCTCCAAACCAAATGATTTTGTTGTTCTACCGTGAATTATATTTCTGAGCTCAAAGAGGGCATATGGTTCTGTCATGATATCTGCAGAACTAAATAACTGAGGCAATACTTTCTAATATATAATTTCAAGCATGTGTTTTAAAGCTTTATTTTGCACAGTCAAATGAGCTAGCAGAAAAATCAATACAAACAGTGAAAACCTATTTTGCCTGTTGGATAACAGGTAAACAGCTTATAGCTCTTGTAGGAGCACCAGCATAAAATCCTGAGGAGCAGAAAATCAGTTTTATTTCTAGCAAGGTAGCCCATGCATCAAAGACAAGCATATATAAATCCTGAAGCTTCTGTAAACCATAGATGGGTGCAAGAAAACAAAGTGAAAAGAGCTTGCTGAAGATGGGAGAGAACATCAGCCTTCAAAACAAAACAGTTTGCAGGTTAGCCATTCAAGAAGAGGATGCTGCTATTTCACATATAAGAAATGTACTCCTGTCTTATGGGGCTTTTTTCAAAATGTATGTTTTCTGCCTTGATTTCTATGCCTTTTGTTTCTTCGTCTATCAACCTTTGACAGAGCTTCCCCTTTAAAAGTGAGAATTATCAACTGCTCTTTACACATTGCTCTTAGAAACTGAGTTTCTCTTCAGAGAAGTGCAATTGCTACCTGATTTCAATCTAGCTGTTGAGAGGGAAAAATGTTCTACTAAATTGTAGTGAAAGCTGCTTGAAAAAGGAACACTGACTCAGTCACCACTTGAACATAACATTCAGGAGAACTTCTCATTCCTTCAGTCATGTCTGACAGTTGATGTTGTTTTAATACAATTACTCTTCTTTAAAGTTTGCTAAGATAATGAGAACTGCTCCCAATTTTATTGGGATGTGAATGTTTCAGGACTTATACTTGGGCTTTTGAAGTTAGGTCTGTTTTGATGACTGCTTTTTTACGCTATTCAAGAGATGTGCAAATCTGAACAATAATTCATTTTATATTTCAGTACATGACAGTCATTTAAGTTAAGCCTTTCCATGAGCAAGAAAGGTCTTTTTGTATTTTAAACTAATTTTTTTAGAAAATGTTAATGGGTCTGACAGCAGTGAAAAATATAAAGTGCAACCAAACTAAATTTGTTTTACACTGAAGGGGAAGATGTAAGTTGTTCCCACAGACAAAGGTGGAGCATATGAAACAAGGTGGTTGTGTGCAAAAATACCTGCAAAAATATTCCACTGTTCTTGGGCTTAGCACCAGGATGTCAAGGACCTGAAGTAGGAAAAAACTACAAGGAAGCAGAACAAGTGCCAGAGGGGTGTGAGGCTGTGGACGTGAATTGATCCAGCTTGAGGCTGATGGGGTGAAGGAGTCGATCTCCCCGTGGCGCCTGGTTGCTGGAGATGCAGCCTCTCAGGGCAGCATGCTCTCTAGTAATCCATTTTAAACAAAACTGTGGGTCTGATTCAAGCAGGCTGATTAAATTGTTTATATTGTTATACTAATTTATACTATTACACTAATTGCTGCTGGCTGCTTTGCCTGACAGGCGCCGGGAGAGAGCACACAGCTGCTCATCTGGGGCAGGCTGGTGACCTCTCACTGGAGCAGCACAGAACCATCACAGGCAGAAATGTCTCATCTCGTGCCAGCACACAGCTTTAGACAACAGGAAAAAAATTAATCACTAATTAATATAAAATTATTCATCACCATTACTATTGTTCTAGTATCCAAAGGTCTATCAGAAAAAGTTCCCTACTCCACTGGCCACTGAGCCAAACAGAGAAGTAGCCAATTGCTCCTGTACCCTGGAAGCCTCAGAGGGAGCCAGAGTGGAGGCATGGGCACACACAGCTACAATGAACTGCAAATAAGGTATTTATCTCTGATCCTTTTTCAGAGAGGTGTAGGTGTCTGCAGAGATCAATCTGTGTAATACACTTGCATGAGTGAGATAATGGGCTGGTCTATTTTTAAAGGGTAGTTTTCTTCATGTTGATTATTGAACCTACATCTGTTTTAGAGCTTTGACTTTACAGGAGGTATAAAAGAGTTTATTTTTTTAAAAAAAGTTACTGGTTAGGATCACATCAAAGGCTTTTGACTCCAGAAAACTTCCTCAGCATAAGCATTTTTTCCCAGGATTTCCAGCATATCCATACAATACAAAACATCCACATATGGACCAAACAAATGGAAGGATATACTGGCAGAGACAGCTCAATGGTAGTTCTCAATTTGGAGGTAAGGCACAAAAATTGCAAGCCTTTGCTTGCATTACAGTATAAACCCAGTTGGCCCATATTTGAAAACCAGGAAGATTAGGTATTATTTTGGATGAAGGATATATAATTTGACAATGAAATCAATTGATACTGGAGGAGCAGAGAAGTGATAAAGGAAACTGATTAGGTGAACTCATCATGGACAATGGCAATTAGCCATCTCCCTGGGCAAGAGAGGATGATGGGGCATGAGGTGTTTCAGAGCACTTTGGCAGCTGAGACCTTTCACAGTTACATGCAGCTTTGGGTTCCTTCAGTTTCTCAGCCTAAGAAGGACTGTGGGATGTGAGGTTTCAGCTACGGCTTTGTCAGACTTTTCCATGGCTTTGAGAGATTGTGTCAGTTTTTTTGTGTCTATTTTTCAGACATTTTCATCATGTGCTGTTGTAGCTGCCCCGGTGAAGTGGCTTCTCTTGTCAGTTCTGCTGGGCCAGACAAAATGGCTTAAATTTATTTTTCTCTTTTTCAAACAACCAAGTAAGCAAATTGATGTGTCTGAATGCTAAACAGGATGGTGACTTTAGAAAATGCTGTTTAAGGACTATATTGACAGAGATTTCAGAGGCAGAATATCTGGGTTTGTTGCTTCCCAAACCTTGCAAGTGCAAGTGCCCGTGCTCCCAGTGCTAAGAAGACTGCAGCCTTAGGCTTTTTCAGGTTTCTGTGCAAAGAAATATGAGGAACATAGAATAAACTCATTTAATATGATCAGACGTAAAGACAAATTCTGCAAGACAGTCTCAACCCTTCAAGTAGCTCCAATGGGCTCAAACCTGGGGAGAATGCTTGGGATTTCAGGTGAGAAAGTCATGCCACAGTGTCTCATAAAACCCCTGCTGCTGCAGAGCCTCCCTGCACTGAAGGGAACCTGCCCAACCCTTTGTCTGCCCATGCAGGACACAGAAAACGGGGCAGTGTTTCCTTCTCCAGCTGTTTTGTTCACATTCTGTTTATTGTGATGAGCATAGCACAACATTTGGGTGACACAGTGATGTTGCTGTGCCAGCCACGTGCCAATCCCTGTTTCCAGCTTTCTCTAAAGACCAACACCAGGATGCTGTCAGGAGGCCACAGTGGGGGCCAGGGGTGGCACAGGGCAATTTCATTTCATACTGCTTGTTTCTCTGAAAGCCATATTTCAGCTAGAAAATAGATATGGTATTTGATGCCCTGAGAATCATCAGGAAGGGAATGGAAAGAAGAAAACAGTTTGTTTTGTAAGAAAATGAGCAAAAACTATTCCGAGCCCCATTTTTTGTGTCCAGAAGTTGATATAATATCCATTATCACCAACAACAGTGCTGTACATGCTCACAAACTGCTAGTGACCAGTACTAGGCAATTAGAAATAAAATTTGGCAGGAAAAGGAAGCACAAGGAAAATAACTTCTTTTTTGACTACGTGAAATCAGTTTGAAAAGTACATCTATTTTGTCGGAGAAACTAAATTATTTCTACACCACATAGTGGATTTCTTTCTTCCAAGAAATGAGGAAATAAAGCTTTTATTTTTCTTGAAAACATTAGCTTGCCCAAGTTTTTGCATATTTTGTTCAACTGCCTTATCTATATTTTATTCACAGGAAAGGACTAGAGCGGGATCTCAGGTAATTTCCTCAATGATTTGGTTAAAAGACACCTCAAAGCTAAAATAAGCACAAGCAGGACAGAAATCTCAGAAGGCTGGCACAATCTTACACCAGCTAGGATGCAAGATTTTTCAAAAGTCAGAGGCCTTATTTATTCTTCATTAATTATTCCTTCTGCTGGTAGAACCCAGATAACTGCAGCAGGTCCTGTGCACTATTATTACATAAATGCCCCACAAGTGCAAATGTGTAGATGAGTAGTGAGGGAAGGCCCATGTGGGTTGATGTCCATACTGGGACACAGTACAGAAGGCACTGCCTGGGCCACATCACATCCTTCCATAGAGATATCCATGGAACAGAGTAAGTACTTAGGGAAAAAAGTCCTAGAAAATTCATTTTCCTTTTTTTCTTCTGCCTCAATTGAGGTAAAGAGGTTATAGAGCTTCAGAGAAGTTTTGGTCCAGTTTCTCTACCCTGAGGTCTCCAGGGTCTCCAGAAACAGAGTCACTCTCCTCTGTCATTGCTCCCCTAGAAGGCCCCATGTTCACTGAAACAGGATTCATACAATGTCAGTATGTCCATGAGTCTCCCTTTTCTCACATAGAGAGGAATGAATATGGATTATGAAGCCCATGAAGGTTTATTCCATTATTAGTGTGATAAACCCAAGTTCTCCAAAGTCAGGCCATCTGCATGAAACTGAACTGTTGCTCCTTTGTGTATAATGTCTTATACTATTCATTATTATAATCAAGCACAATTGTACTGTGCTTTAGAGGTCTCCTGCTTCATTAAGTCAGAAAACCAACAAAGCTGTTAGTACCTTTTTTTTTTTCATTTTTCACTTTGTGGCCCATTTACTAGTGATAATTCCAACAATAGCGTGAAGGAAAAAATGCTGCTAATTAATGGTCTTTCTGTACTTGTGCTCCCTGTCCTGGATACAGATTCCTTTTTGGAATGCTGGGTAAAGAATGTATGATCTTTTACAAATACAGAAACAACACAAAGAGTGAGTAGAGGATATATGTGCTTCCATGGTCATCACCTGACTGAGATTTATAGGGCCTTTTGCTGACTTAGGCTTTCAAATGTATGAACTGCAGGGTACAGTGATACCAGTCAGACAAGGGTGTTCAGACTTAGACAAGCCAAAAAACAAGATAAAACCCCACTGCTTCAAATCAGACTTTCTGTGTCATAATGAGAAACAGGTTTTTTTAGTGAGTAATTGGGAAAATAAAGTGGTTTCAGTGACTTACAGGTGGAATTGACCCTGTTATGAGATATAGCAACAGCAAGACATCCTGGTAAGGATGGCCCAGGGTTTTATCCACAGCAGTGAACAATAAAAACAAGATATGTAAAAGGCTCAGGGGAGCAGAGAAGGAGCTGAGATTTGTGCTCCTAAGGAGGCTCTGAACCACTTCTAGATATTAATTTTGTAAGCAAGAATGAATTAGTGGATCTTATTGTCACAAAGTGTTAGAGGAGTAACTCAGAACATGGGCAAACATTCTGGAGATGGGCCTGGGGCAGCAGTTCCCTGGGAGGAACATAAGGCAGGCTGGAAAAAGAACACCCAGATAAGAACTGTAGTGCACAAAACCAACTGTTTACCCTTGTATTTAAAAGGAATCTGTTTAAAACTATCTTGTCCTTCTAGATGTTATCATGATATCAGGCTTGCTGGACTAAACAAGAGCTCCTTTTGCCTTTCTTTGTCACACATGACTTGGCATGACTGAAATGCTGTTGCGTTGCATGCAGCATCCTAACAGACTATACTGGCTTGCAAAAACAAGGGATATACTCTTTTTATCCTTAAGGAATTAAATTAATTAAATCTACACTCACTGAATTTTGATACTGAGTGTATTATTAGATTACTTTCAAATATTGAGGCTGAAATAAGCATAAAAGTCTTCAAAGTTTTTCAGGGTGTGTCTAGAATTTCAGGCAATTTGTCAGTCAGTTTGAAGGCAACAGCTCAGTGTTTATGACTGTGAACACAATATTGATCCTTTGCCTTTTTGTGATTGTCTCTGAACCCAGAGTGTTTGAAGTCTAACTGCTCTGCACTGTAATTCACGCCACTGAACAAAAAAATATGAAGTAGTTCTTTTTTGAAAAAGAACAGTTGTCCCATCACTGATTTTCTAGTGATGGAGTGTCTCTATTCTTTATTCTCCTTTATGTGAACTCAGCTAGAAGGTAACAGTTTTATGACTCCAGATTTATTTTCCCTTTATTTTTAGTAGTGAGACAAGCGAAGTGACCATCTGCAGTCATAACATACAAAAAGGAAGTGTAAGGGGAATTTTAAAATCCAAGACTGTTGTGTGCTGTGAATTTAATGATTAAATTATGAAAAACAAACTGCAGCTTTTTATCAAAAAGAAATTACACTTTCCTTATGATTGTCCTTCCTATTCACCCACATTTTCTGTTCAAGTATAGACATTCTTAATTAAATATGGATTATTGTAGTTACATGTTAAATTCATTGTATTACTTAAGGCTGTAGCAGTTTGCTATTAAATCGAACATGAAGTGATAAATGGACAAGCAATTCCATTAAATTTCTCCAATAGAGATATTATATTATGAGCTGGAAATTTCTTCAGTTGATGACATTAAGTATGGTGGTACAGATGAACACAATGGACATTTCTTTGTTTTCCAAATATATCCAAAATTAAATGTAAAAAAATAGAGTTATCATATCAGTGAGGAAAACCAGAACCTATGCAGCATAAGGCAGCAGCAAGAAGCTAGGGAGCTGAAAAGGTACACCTGAAAAAGATGAGAAGGCAGCAATAGGTGCAGGACTTGCATTTCCTCCGTACAGCAGCGCAGAGCAGCCTCTGCCAGGCAGTACTTTTCCAGATGGGGCTGAACCTCTCTTCTGCTGCAGCCAAACACAACCTCAGCAGCAGCTGAGTCCAGCCTCCTGGCATTCCCAGCTGCACCCCACTTCCTTCCCTCTGCTGATGGCTCTGGCCTGGAGATGGAGCTTCTCCTGGATGCAGAGCTGTATAAAACCTCTGTGTGGCTCCTCTTTCAGGGTAAATAATCCTAGACTGATGTGGAGACAGCAGGGAGTTACCAGCAGCCTCGGCTTTGCCTGCTCTTTGATATAAACATTTTGTACCCATGTGCTGCCCTACATTGGAATAACTAACTCGCTTCAGAAAAAGAAATTTTAACAAAGATTTTTCAAGTTCAGTTCTTGTTTCCTGATCTTTAAAGGCACAAATATTAGTAAAGCTATTACCTGGTTGCTTGGCACCATCTTTCCTGATGATTAATGTATGCAACGTTTCTGCCACAGGCACAGCACAGCTTTCCAAGTAGCAGCAGGGGGTTGAAGCACGATGCTAAAGAACATTTGTGCATGCAGCATTTAGTGGCTATTTAGAAAAAAATCCTTTTTTTTTTTTTTAATATTGCAGGAAGTCCACTAAGGAGGAAGCCAGGAAATAAATGAAAGTAAAGATCGATCAATCTTTGGTTGAGCTGGAAGACAATTATTCATTCCTCTGACAGGATCTCTCCTGTGCATTTACAGGACTGTGTTTTAGGATGGTAGGCATGCATTAAACATGAAAAAAAAATTACCTAATTCCTTCTAGAAAGCATTCAGTTCAGGAAAGTGTTAACTGCATATTTTTTTTTTTACAAAAGAGAGGCTGCATGGTGAGCATGAGAGGGCATGAGAGGCTTGGGAAGCAAGATGTGGCCTATAGCTGGGGTAGGCAAAACAGAAGGTCAGGGCAGCAGCTTGGGAAGAGGTAGAAAAACCTTGCTCCAGCCTCAGGACAGGAGCTGGGGAACTATTCTAATAACCTCCTTATCTCCACTGGACTCCCCATGATAGCATTCCTTGTGCTGAGCAAGCAGTGAACAGTAAATAAGGAGGGACTGCAGGCATCTGTTTGTGACAAATCCTCACTGATACAGGCAGTCAGGCAGTATAGCATGTGAATTTAGAACAATGCACTGAAAATACTAATACTGCATAAAAAGTAATTATTACTGTTTCAAGACACACTACTGAAGAAATACTTGAACTCTAAACCATGGTAACAAAAAGAGCTTTCAAGAACATGCTCCAAAACAGCAAGGCTCTCTGCCTGCCTAGGTAATATAAAGGCACTCAAAGATATATTTTACTCAAGCCTTAAATGTGACATTTCAAAGGAGCAAGAGTTTCATGGTGCACACAGGCCTGAGGAAATTCAGTGCTAGAGAACACCAACCCATAACATCACCATTTTATTACCTCCTCTCAACCCAAAAACACAGATCAAAAAACCCTGCCAACAGTTTGGTGGTAACACAAACAAAAAAAATCCGGAAAGATAAATCTGCAACCATATTAGGCATGGGAAGCCTACCAGTCTGTGAGGTCAACAGATGAGCATGGCAGAAAGGCAGAGGCAAAGGCACTGCAGAGAGCCTGAATGAATCCTCTGTTTTGTTATGTACCAGCCAGCCCCAGAACACCTGGAAGGGCTGAGTCTCCATGAGCTCCTCCCCTCAAAATAACACACAGAAAATATAACCACTGAGGGTTGCTTAATAAGAAAGGGACTGCAGCGAGTGAAAAGCATCCCTCAGGCAAAATACACAAAGCTGGGAAGAGTATTTTAACAAATGTGATTCACCTGCAGTTCCTGTGCTTTGGGTTAGGCACCTCTTCATAACTACAACCACACCAAAAAAATTGCCATGGACAGGACCATGCTCTGGACCAGTTTAACTGATCATAAAAGCTGTGTTAGAACAAACATGCTGGCAATTGCCACATCATCTTTTTCCCTGTCTGTGCACCAGTTACCAGTGTTATCAAATGTTACTCAGTGGCTACCTGGACTAACGTGGTGTCATGTCTTAAGTGTCAGATACACAAAAATTGCTGTTTGTGTTACTTGTCACCTGCGATCCCTCTTCTTTCTGTGCACCGTGTTTCCAGCCTGAGCTGGGATGGCAGCCAAACCCACCTGCAGGGTGCATCCCTTGCACACATCTGAAGCACTCGAGGGACTTCAGACAGGCCTGGAGACCTCTGTTCACACTTCATGCTTGGAGGCTTCTCTGTGCAGGTTTCTTGCTTCCCTTCTAAAGCAGGAGAGTTACATTTGGGGTCAGATAGTGCAGAATGGGTGGGTGGTGTTTGAGTTCAGTCAGGTTCTTGTTGGCTTGTTTGGGTAGCTGTGTCTCCTGCTGGAAGTAGCTTCAGCTAAGCTTGAACTAGGAAAAAAGGTAAAACTGCTTCAACCACGAGGAAAACTATTTATCAGTAATTCTTTGGTATTTTCTCCCCAGGTGGCTTCTGCTTCAGGTCAAATAGATGCAAGAGTGTGTCCAGCTGTGTCCCCCCAGGAAGGGAGGGTGGCTGGGGGAGCTGTATTTGTGTGCAGGTCAGAAGCTGAGGGTGACCATGGCTTCTGTGCAGCTCTGCAGGAACACACCTTTCTGAGCGGCTCAGCACAAGGAGTGGCAGTGATCTCACGTGTGCTGGGTAGGAGCAGGCACAGGTTCCTTGTGTCTTCACCAGGAAAAGTAAACAATGTGTCTGAAATTCAGTGCAACTAATGCACATCTGTGGGAGAATTTTTTAAGTAATGGTTCTGAACAGCATAAAATTAAATGTATTACAATGAAATGACACGTTTTACTCTTCAAATTATAGTGCTTGACCTTAATAAGCATTTCATAAAGAGCATGTTTAAAATGAGTATTTTCATGTAAATTGCTCTGCTCCTTCAGAATTAGTCAATTGAAAAAATGAGTTAATAGCAGATTTTCTGTTGTAAAAGATTCAGGTTTGTAAAAAGACTTGATGAATATCAAATCTGAGGATCCCTTTTCTGTTATTCTGTACTGTTTGAGGGCATTAAGTTGAAGTTAGGAAATCCATTTCAAACTGGAGATAAGCCTTGCCACAACCTTTCATTCCTCCTTAATGATTAAGCTTTTGCAGTATTATTAAAGGATTTCTCACTGATATGAACATTTCTTGTATGTTAAGTTGGTGAACAGTTATGCTACCTTCGATACTCATTTACTCTTCTTTAGCTCACTCTTATCCATATCCAGTATATCCAGGTAACTTTAGTAGCAAAAGATCATTCATCAATGGGTAGATATGAATAAATGAGGAATTCTTAATGGCAAGAAAAAAAATCCCATAAATTCAATGGCATTCAATATCCTTTTGTGGGTCCTTGTATGACCATTATCCTTGGCAACCATCTCATATTAGAAATTTTTTTGCTCAGAGATATTCTCCTTTGATGGAGAAATTTACCATTAATATTTAAAAATCTGATACTAGAGACAGAATCTGTTTTGCAGAACTAATACAAACTTTTGTATAAACTTTTTATGGCATCATCTTCAATATAAAAAAGTAAATGTCAGCTATGAAGGAGCTTCTTTGCTTTCCCAGGCAGACTGTTTCAAGAAGATGACACAGAGGAACCGAACATCAATTCTAAATCTATTCATGTGATGGAGGATCCAGTTTGCTTTCTTGTCTGGAGATACTGTGACTCTGATTCATGTCATGCCTTCAGTGTTTCTCATTGTAAAAAATGAAAATGGCAGTATTTTCAACCTAGCTCAAAATGTAGCTCTTTCAAAAAAATCTGCTTCAAAGGTAAATGCTGAGACTTTCTGACTTTTCACAGCAGAGACAACTGAAAAGTTTCAGGGGAGTATAGTGGATCATGAAGGTACAAATGGAAATCACTGTTGTAGGGCCTCTAGGAAAACATCTTGGCTTTGTTCCTACACTTGTGAGTTCAACATTTGGCTTTACTCAGACTCTTAAAATGAACTGTGCAGCTAAATTTGATTGTGTTTTGTTTTCAGAGTAAATTGTGCAATGCCATCAGAAAAGGGATTTCTACCTAAGAGAGAAAAAAAAAAAACCAACAAAAAAACCCAAACCTAAAATAAATTACTTGAAGTGAGACCAGAAAATGGATATATTTAAGAACTTTAGCAAAATGAGTCAGGGATGAATCAGCCACAATTCACTGATGTAGTTGTAAGAATGATCTGCTGTTCCAGCTATGACACAGAAAGACAAATTTCCACATTAAAACTAAGCTATTAAAAGTGAAAATAATAAAGATTTTAAAAGTGCAATGAAAAGTGCTTTCCATAGAAAAATATACTAAAATTTATTTCCAGAAGCAGTTTCCAAACACACCTAATGAATTCTAGAGACAATTTTGTATCCTAAAATGTTTAAATTCATAGAGTTTCTGATGGCCACAGAAAACCTGAAGACATAGGGCAAACCTATTCTTTGCATAGTCTGGAATGCTGGGATGGCAGCACCCCTTTGTGTAGCCATGCCATTTCAGCTGTGCAAGTGCAAGGCCCAAATGCTTCACATCCAAAGACAAGTGTGGAAATAACTCTTATCATTGGCACACCCTTACTTGCTAGAGCACAACTGTCTTGTGGAAACATATTATTGCTCAAGGCTGTTTATTATTTTTTAATAAAATTGAAATGCCAGTACATTCCAGAAGCTTTCTTGCAGAATCATCCTGATTTATCATCAGTCTTTTCAAATTTTCTTGTCTGTGGTTGAAAATAATCTAAGCCTGGTCATTGATTCTCTTTCTGTGATGTTGGTTGACATTAGCAGTTGGGTAGTCAAAACAGTGCCATAAATAAACTTGAATTATTTTTAGATATGAAAATAACAGTAGTTAGAGATCAGAGCCAATGCTGCAAATGAACTTGAGTTATTTTAATGCACACTGGAAATAGATACAGAAAATGGAAACACAGTTAGGGAGGATGCTGTGACAAGAGCCCTGCTCAGCAGCAGCTCTGGTTTGTATCTCAACTGTAAAGTCAGAGGGAAAATAAATGCAGCTTATCTGGATAATAACCGAGCCATTTGGTGTGAGCCTGCCTCTCTCCTTAACTTATTTCCCTTTCTGGGTTTGGGGGTTCCCATGTGTCTGATGCCCACTAAGAAGAATGCAACATAACTAATAGGTTTGGTCCAGAGGGCTGTGGGCTTTTTCCAGACAGGGAGCTCCCACACAGGTATGTGATGGCAACCCACTGCTTCAACTTGACTGCTCCTCTTCTGTTAAAATAAAATGCTTCCACCTGTCATTTCCCTAAGATTTTTTTTTTTTTTTAAGTCTCCAGTGTATCTTGTTTAACAGTTTCTCCTGGATTTTAAGCTGCTGGAGCAGGATGGGCAGCAATCACGTGCAGCTCTGGGACAGAAGGCTTTTTCGCTCAGTCCAGCCCACTGCTCAGCTGCTGACCATGTCAGTGCAGCTCTGCAGGGCCTGTCTCATTTATTGCAATGGCTGTGGCAGTCAGTGACCTTTAATGCTGTGGTGGCTGTTTCACTGCTGGCTGCATTTTAATTCCCACCTTTAGCTAGGTTGTTCCGCACGGTCTGGAACTGAGGAGCTGGATAAGTGGGGACATCAGGGACATCAGTGGCAATGGGCCACGAGCTCTGAGGCTGCCCCATAGCCAACCCTGAGAGCCCTGCAGGGCACAGCGTGGCACCAGGGCTGGCTGCAGAGCTGGGGACAGCCCTGAGCCCAGCGCAGCCCTGGGAAGAGCCCCCAGCAGAAGCTGAGCCCCGGGCTGTAAGTAGCTCTCATATAGGCACTTCTCAACTCTGCTGGAAAGGTCTAGATTTTCCAATATTGTTAGTACCTTTGGCATTGTCTTCTGATTTATTTCATTAAGCACAGGCTGTATGTTAGACTCTTTAAAATGTAACAAAGCTGTTTATTCAGGATATGCTGATCAATAGCTCCAATTACCCTGATATAACTCGTGACAACACTTCTGGGAGTGAAATGTCTATAAACACATGCAGCAATGGATGCCTCTTGTCTCAGTGTTGGTTTCAAGAGACTTTAAAAAAGGTAGACGTTGAAGCTCATGTCCTCATAGGAAAAGTTTGGTGATACTTTACTTTACTTGGTGCTATGAAAAGACAGATAATATGAAGGAAGAAAGATATGGCTTATTTTGGTGATATCTAAAGGCAGAATGTTTGTACAAAATACTTTTTACAGAGCATTGTGTATTTTTACCATCATTATGTGAACTGATAAAAGTAAACCTCTGCTTTGAGTGTTTTCTGTTCTAAATTGTTTGGAACCTTTTCTGTTTCTTTAGGAAATAGCAGTCATTTCTACTTACTTCAATTTTCAAGCCATAAAGAAAGTTACTAAAATGCCTTTTGATCTGTAAAATTTTTAATGGCTCACATTGACATTTTAGAGCAAAATGTCAAGAGAGTATTCAGCCATTAGGACTTTTGTCTTTGTTTTGGATTTTATTTTGGGTTTTGTTTTTTTTCACATGAAGTGAATAGAAATAGGTAAGTAAAAGGGAGAAGTAAGAATTAAGTTCTTACCTACTGAGAAGCAAGGTTGCAATATTGGGAACTACTTCAGATGCTAATTTCAAAATACTGTAATTCCTCTCAGTAGTTGTGGCAAATTGCACATTTCATGATCTCAGTCTAATCACACTTACTGAGGCCATGGAACTTCAGAACTCAGAATTTTTTCTTGTGTTTAAATATCACATCAGTTTATTTCTTTTTTAGATACAGTTATTGAAGGAAAAGCTAAAACTAAATTAGCAATAAAAATTAACAAGTTTCAGAAGGTGGTCATCCTCATCCTCTTAGTTCTGCGTGTTTCATGTTTAGTTACAGTTTTTGTTGGGTTTTTTTTCTTTCCCATTTCATCTGTGGCTCAAAAGTTTAAGAATTTGTTCAGTTATGATGGCTGTTATTTGCAAAGACAACAAAGGAATACTACAAAAAGTAGGAAATAACAAAGAAATGCTAATTTACTTCAGTGAGTGAATAAATGTATTAAACTCTCACATTCCATATTCTAGAGACTTTTATGTCAGCTTTCTCTGCAGGTAAAATGATGTAAAGTTAAAAGAAATGTAACCTCCAGTAATAAGAAAAAAAAAATCTTCAGAGCTTGCATCACTGCTGCTTTTCGTATAAGGACTTTTCTTACAATTAAATTAGGATTTTAAACATTTCTCTACATCTATAGCTATCTGTCTACTCATCTCATAACTGTAAATTGTAGACAAATTCTGAAAAGGTTGAACCAAAACATAGTTCCAATCTTATTTTCAGTGAGTGGAGAATATTTTCTTTACATTGGCAGTTGATTGAGCGTAGGAGACATCTGGGATATAATCAGTGGTCTCTCAAGATTTCCAATCCAGAACTGTCTCAAGTTCCTCATGACACAAAATTTTCCTGTAAATAAAATTTTCCTATAAAAACAGTTGCATTAAAAAAAAAAAATAGGATGGAGAGATCACTGGGTGGGGTGGATGTGTGTTTGAACTGGAACTCATGGAGGGCTTTTGTAAGACCCACTCAGTGTATAACAGCAGGTTCCAGTAGGGATGCTGCTCGTGGAAGTGAACTGCTGTGGATGTTGCTATTTCACAGCAAGAGGGATTTAGCTGATGCTTTTTGTAAAATGCCTCTGTCTGTTGAGGACTGGAGGAAAGGTGACGGGCATGTCATACAAGTCTTTGAATTTCACAAAAAAGAAAGAAATACAATTTATTGTGTTTGAACTGAATCCCACCTGCCTGAGAGCTGAAATAAATGGAGAGTCCTTTTTTTTTTTTTTTTAGGTTTGATATATGTTTTTCATGATAATGCTAAGGATGGGGATAAAGTGAAAATTGTAAATTGTCACATAAAAGCTGATTGTGTGGTAACTCTGGCACAACATAAAGAAAAGCTAGAGGATGATTGAAAAGGTTTTTTCCTATCCTTTCAGAATATAGTTTGTCTCTTATTCCCACTCTAGTTTAGACCCACAGTTTAGCCTCTCATGCCACCTTCCTGAGCAGCAGGTCAGACTGAGGGTGCTGAGAGGCTGTCAGAGGGGTTAAAAGAAAAGCTCTACTTAAAAAAAGAGAAAAAAAAAGAAAAGAAATCTCAGTCATTTCTCTAAGTTTCTGTATGATAGCAGTAAGACAGATTGTTTAATTGAAATGTCCTAGATACTTTTCTCCCCAAAGGGCTTTTGATACAGAGCTTCTGGATGAGAAACAGAATAAATAAAAGGCTGGGAATTTCATCCATCAGTCTCTGTAGAAGTTTTAATGTGTAATAGTCACTGGTGTAGTGTTTGCCGAATCTCACTGTCTATAAAAAAATCTATCATTTTTACTATCTGTAAAATCTATAGTTTTATAACTGGACCTCGAAGGTCATTTTATTTTAAGATTTTATTTTTGATTAGAGTTTCAGTCATCCAGAATCTGATCTGTTCAGGTTAATTGTTGAGTAGCAAGTCAAAGAAGGGAACGGTTCCCTCTGAGCTCATTGCCTGAAACTCGTTCAAATAAACTGCTTGGTGATTATTTATGAGTTAATTATTCATTTCCAAGAAGGGTCAAAATTCCTAACACTTTATTTGAGAGTCTAAAATGAACAAGGACCATATTTAAGAATCTAAAGAAGAGGAAAGTATGTGCAGTTACAGGGAATGATTATTAAATTTCAGTCTTGTTTTTTTGACAAGCATGGGCCTTTAGTTCTTCACTCCTGGAAACACTGAAGATAAGATCTTTTTCTAAGGGCTTAAAGTGAATGTCTGTAAAACTCAAGAATGTATCATTTACATCTCCAAAGCATTTAAATTCATTATTAGCAAAGTGCTTCATGCCTTTGTGATTGCAGTAGGGATTTGAATATTTTTTTTTCTGAGTTCCCAGCCCTGTTTTATACCATAATATGTTTAATAATTTTGGCTAATTCTTTAATTTCCTTGAAATTAGCTTCTTAAATGAGGATATTTTCCAGATCCTTAACTTCTAGTTTACTGTACTAAAAGACAATGGAAAATTTGACTTTTATCATTTTGACACACCAAAAACTCCACTGACAGAGTGTTTTAGACCATTAAGAAAATTATTGAGGAGATTAAATTATTGCCTCCAGTAACTGCTGAGGATAACAATACTCTTTTGACCCAGCAGTTCCAAAAGCACATACTTGAGTCTCCTTGGGCACTGTGAAAGTGCTCAGTATTGTCTTTTAATTGTATTTTTTGAATAATTACACCACAGGACGATCATTCTGTTCAATTTTACTTGTCTACTAAGAATTTTTAATTCTTCCAAAGCTCTCATTTCACTTCAATAAAAATTTCTCATTATATTATTACAGGAAAAAAAGATAATATAGAAAATTTAGCAAACCAGCATTTTAACTTTTTAGCATTGGAATAATTCATTTTTAGTTATTGAAATACTATCTGCATTATTGATGCTCCAGGCAAAACATGTAATTGCTGTGCTATATACAAAAAAAAGAGTATTAAATTTGTAATAGATTTCAATTACACTGACCCTATTGATAATTCCAGTGGATTTTTGTGGGATCAGACAGAGTTTGGGTATTTGATGAGTAAAAGCTGGGCAGAAGGCTCACTGAATTTGCTCTCCTGGTCATTTTTGTAAATTGATGTGTAATGCTTCTGCTCTGGTAACACTCAGCTCACTTGCACAATAGAACAGGAGAAGATTGGAGACAATTCTGTGAAAAATATTTCTGACCTGATCAAAAACATGGGCTAATCGTTTTTATATCCCAAAAGATATATTATTAATTTAAAACCAGTGTTAGGTTTTGGTGGACTTTTTTTGTATTAAGTATGAAAGAACTGGATTTGATGAAAGCCAAGCAGGAGAAGTTTCGAGGCCTGCATTTTGTCTCACATAAAACATGACAGGACTAATGCAAGGCAAACCTCTGCAGTTTACAGGTGAGTCACTCAAATTAGTGCTGAGGCTGTGACTGATTGCAGAATATTTGAGGTCTTACCAGCAATTACTGGGTAGAAGGTAATATTTACACCTAACTGAATGTTCTGCTTCCATTTCCCTATCTGTAATGTGAAGCTTCCTATGATTCTTTTTTTAAAACTTATGAAATTTGCATTACCTTTTATTTGTTTTTCTTTGCCTGCTTTTCTGTTGTTCTGTCTTCGTCTCTCATAAATTTGTGTCATTGGCCAACTGATAAGGAATATTGTAGGAACACATGGGTATAGTTGATAAAAGCAGAGATCACCAAATCACAGACTGGCTCCAGAGTCTGTGGACCTCTGGATCATCTCTAGTCCAGCCCCTTGCTAAGCCAGGTTCACCTAGAGCAGTTTACACAGGATCATATCCAGGCAGGTTTTGACTATCTCCAGAGAAGGAGACTCCACAGTCTCTCTGGGCAGCCTGTTCTACTGCTCTGTCACCCTCAAAATATGAGGTTTTTCTCATATTCAGATGGAACTTATTGTGTTCAGTTTGTGTCCATTTCCCCTTGTTCTGTTGCTGGGATGCTTTAGTACTATGTGGTCACTCTCAAAAAAAAGGAATTCATAGTGACCATCAGAAAAGCTTTTTTTTTCTGCAGAAAATAATTTCAAAGATTTCATTTCCCCCCATTATGTCATTTTCTGTAATCATTCGGGATTGGCTTATGGATGAGGAATATAACTTAATATCCCTATCAAAGTTGCTATTACTCTTTACATTTATTTCTATGGCATCCAGACTGAGAAGCAAGGAAGGCACAGCATGGAAAGAGATCTTACACTGAAAGCAGAAATCTTAAGGCAACAGAAGAATGATATTGCTGTATATATACATCAGGCTGGAAAAAAAAGTTGAGCTAGAAGAGTTTAAAGTTTTCTTGCCTTTCTGCATCAAGACTAGTATTTCTTATAACCAATCTTCGCTTAATTCACAGCTGTACTCTGCAGAAAATGAGATGTGGATTTATTTCTACACACTGATCCTTTTTAGTTTACTAAGGTACATAAGAATAAAATATATGATGAATTCTGATAATAATGGATGTTTAGATTAAAAAAATTTACTTACATTAACACCACCACAACATATCAGTAGAGTACTACATTATATTTTTCCATTAAAAAAGGGACAATTTCTTCATATCAGGGCATTTACAGTGTGCTTTGTCATTTCCAAGTGCTACTGTGTGTAGCTGAAATTCTCTGGTGCCCCATTACTGCACCCATGCCATCTCCTTTTCCAACCGTAGCCTCCTATGACAGATTTTCAAAGACATTTCAGCTGTGCCTCCCTCAACAGACATAAATATTTACCTTTAATGTCAAGTCTGAACTGAGGATGCATTTCTCCTTTCGTTCTGAATTCTGCAGGGTAAAAATGACAGGCTAATATTCCACCTAGAATTCGTTTGTAAAGGCAAATCAGGAGTCTGGAGCCCCTTCTGTCTACAGCTTTGCCTACCTCTGTGCCAGGTTCCTGTTGTGATAAGCACCAGGCAGATTTTGCATTAAAGCAGCCACCATGCCCCTAAATACCTGCTGAGCTAATTGCAGTGCTGAGAGAGACCAGCCAAATCCCCCAAAATGCCAAACAAATGCGTGAAGAGTAACCTGGCTGCTTTTGAAAAGGGGCTGGGGACTTTCAGTGTGCTTCTGCCTCATGGGCATTACAATTCAGAGCGTGCAAGGTGGAGCCTGGGGAAGCCTCCCAGTGGTGTCAGCAGGGTCTGATGGGGCTGTGATGAGACTCTCACACACTTAGACCTCTGTGCTTGATGGTTTCTGTCTGTGGAGCAGTGAGAAATGGCTCAAAATCTTTGAAGAATATATTTGAAGAGAAGTAGCAGCAGGTGGCCCGTGAGGGTCCCTGCTGCTGGGGAGGTGGATGCAGCAAGGAGGGAAGGATCCCCGTTACACCCCTTGCCAGCACCTGCAATTTCTGCTCAAGTTTCTTTTATAGAGAGGGTGCTGGGACATTGCACACAGCAAATTTTGCAGGGCTTTTGGAAGCATCAATGCACTAAGTTCTCCTGCTTGTCAATGGGAAAAGTAAAAAGGAAGAAAAGTTCTTTCTCTTAAGTAATAAAACTTCTACAAAAGCTGGGGCAATGATCAAATACTTCCAACCCAGTCAAACATTTCTAGTAAGTGTTATTCCTTCAAAAATCTTTAAGGGAGAAAGAATGTCTCTGGTCTCTTATCTGAAATATTTCTCAAAGGATTGCATGTCTCAAAGACAACTTTTGCCTTGCTCTTTCACTGTTTGTTATTAATAAAAAAACTTCCTTTGACTTCATTGGGGTAAAATTAGTCTTTAAAATTTCCTTCATCAAAACTTTCCAGATTTATATATTACAAATTGCTGATTCATCAACAAATTGATATTAACAAAATTTTCACAGCTCTGGTGGAAGAGAGAAAAATAGACAAATCAGGCTAAATCTTACAGTCTTTAGAATATAGCATTCTCATTGAGATAAACACAAATTCTTAATTCAAAAAAGCAGAATTTGTCTTAGTGACACAAACTGCTTTCTGATTTTTCAGAGGGAGAAGTGAAATGAGAAATCCAGTTTATATCTGCTACCTGCCTTTTTCACCAATCCTGGGAGCACAAACCATTTTTTAAAATGGACTGCAACTGCCCTTGGCTATACAGATTAGCGCTCAGAAAGGAAAAAAGGTCCATGTACCACTTTCAAATTGTTGACATCTTGTGCTGGCAAAGAAAAAAGGTCTGAAAGGAGGCCCAAAATAAAGTAGCGGCTGGGAGAAAGAGGCAAGGCCAGAAAATATGTAGCAGTTGGAAGGGGTGGCAGGCTGTAATTTTTTGTGAGATTAGAAAGAGTAGAGACAAACGGGTTTGGTAGACCCAAGGTCATTGGAGTCCTAGAATAAAACTGAGGCTGAGCAGAGGTGGTGGACAATAGTGGGTCAGAGACAGGAAATGTGTAGAGGCCAAAAGTGGTCTCAAAAGGGCAGGATGCTGGAAATAAACGAGCAATCCAAGGGGGCTGGAGGCTGTAAGTAGAGGCTAAAGGGGATAGAACGACAGAAACAGGTGGGGGCCCTGTGATTGCACAAATCTGTTTGTGTAAAAACTTCCCCCTGCAAGTCTCCTTGTGTGGGATGGCAGCTTGTCTTCCTTAATTCTTTTTTTTTTTTTTTTTTTTTTTAAAAAAACTGCAGGAAACTTATCTACATTAATTCATCCAACTGCAACTATTGCTCACTTTATCCTTCATACTCCTTCTTTGGAAGACGTTCTGGGGAAGCCTCTGCTTATAAACTACTGGTATTTTTATGTCACTAGAGAAAATTAACTCCACTTGCTCTTTAGCTTTGAAATTGAGCCATAGCAGTGCTTTGGATTTATTGAAAAGGATTTCAATATATACACATTGCTATAGCAGAAGGAGTGATTCTGGCCTTTCTCTGAAGACAAAAATTGTTTATCTGAGCAGCCATTACAAAAGCCACACAGTTTGAGTGTACTGGGAGTGGCTGGGACCAAGTTAACTTTTTCCATTGTGGCCTGTGATGGTTCTGGATTTATCATGAGAAGAGTTGCTAAAAGCCCAGTGTTTGTGTAGAGCAGGGCTAGCACCCTGTCAAGGCCTTTTCTGCACCAGCTGGGGTATCACTGTAGAGATTTGCATGCAGTGCCAGAGGATTCTAGATGGAGCATTTGGCAGCTCTGACACTGAGCACGTGCTGGTGGTGGCAGTGCCTTGGACAGAGGCTGCAGCAGCACTAACCACCCCTCAGTGCACTGCTTCTGAGTTATTTCACATCCAGGTTTTAGATTTTAGTGGGTAATCACTCTTCTGCACAGCAGCATGGGGAAGGCATGAGAATGAAGATGACTGAAGGCACTGTACCTTGCAGCAGATGTGCAGAAATGGATGTTGCCCCTGACATGCCCTGCATTTAGTAGTGAAGGGCTTCTACTAAATCACACAGTTGATTCCACCCAAAGAATGAATATTTTTACTAACCCACTGTTGCTTCCACTTCATACAAAGCCCACTGATCCTGGTCTATTAAATGAGTAATAGGCTCTTGAGAGTCCAGAGGAGATGGAATGGAAGACAAACAAGAGGGTACCTCAGGTAAGTGGGGGATTAGAATGTCCCATGTGTGTGTGAGGAGGATGAGAGAACAGATTGTTTCAGGAGAGTGTGCAGAGTTGTCATGATACCTTCCTGACTGAATTATTAAGACTCAGAGCCCTGTGCTGAAGGAAGGATGCAGATTTTCCAAATTTAGAAGGTATTTAGAAGCACATTTTCTTCTTGATGCTTTCCTGTGACAGTCAATTCCAGCTGACAGCAGGAAGAAAAAATATGTGCTGAATAAAACTTATTACATTAAAAGTTTTTTCTTTTAATGTGCAATGTCTGCATTTCTGGGAAAAAACTGAAACACAAAGACCCAAAAAACCAAATCAACAAAGTTTATAATAGACTGTAAAATTGTAATGTTTTGCAAGAAGTAATGTTATGCAAAGATATTCAGAACCTTTTGTGTTATCAAGAAAGGTGTAGAAATCGATTTTATTTTAGAGATTTAATGATGGACTAAGCTTCTGGTTATATTACACTGCTTTTGTTTTTAAATTCTTGTTTTCCACTGTAGATAGAACACACACACAAAATATTTTGTTTGACCTTTTTAAGGGATGTGTACTGAGCCTCTCAGCTTGACCAGAGCTGCCGCTTCTACTCAAACAAAACACAGCTGTAAAAGAGAAACAGAGAATAAGTGACAATTTTAACTCATTTCAAAGCCATCTTGTGTGTCAAATCAAAAGTGGTGTCTCCATGTTTAAAATGTGTTAATAATATGGCAGGCTGCAAGTGAAAATAGTCCTTATCCTACGCCCAGTGCGTATTTGTATCCTATTAACCTGTTTCCTCAGCCTCAGGAAACCAAGGGATAGAAATGTAGCTCATTGTCTGCTTTAAACACATAAGCTGTCCACTCAGCATCCTCGGGCAAAAATAGCTGTACATCCACCTAAACACATCCACTAACCATTAAAGTAACAACACAGGCCAATGAGCCAACCATCTGAAGAGTGGCTGGATAAACACTTAAGAAACTGAAAACTCCTTAAAAGATTTTTCTGGGGTAATTGTGAACAAGTGCATTTATGGAGACTTTTAAGCAATTTGTAAAGAGAGGAAAGGATCAAGTTTTCAACACAGGACAGTGCTAAGCCCAGTCCTTGAGGTAATAGCCAGACCCAGGCAGAGAAATCTGCTGTGAAGTATGCAAAGCAAACCTGAAATTCAGGAGTGAGTAGAGGGTTGAGGCACATTCCTCCACATCCTGGGAGCATGTATTTCATGTTTCTGATGTCAAAGGATTTCTTTCCATGGCAGCTATTTCACTTGACTAGTCAAAAGGCTTGAGTACTGAGGGGCACAGGGGCACCTTGAAAACTGGCTGTGTTTTAGATACAAACTTGAGGAATATCAACAACTTTTCAAACAGTGTCATTGTTACTGAGCTCACCCCCAGAGGGCTGTGCTGATTATTGTCCTAATAAATCTCAGCTCTGCAGAGCTCAGATCAAGGTTGAGTACCATGCTGCCATGTATTTTAACTGGAATAACAGTGAAAGGAACAAAAGACTCACTGGAACCATCAGATTTCTCTTTAATGTATGTTGTCTTTGCACTGCTCTATGAAAACCTCACACAGGGCTGACAAGTGGCTCTCAACCACCTTGTATTAGTAATACACCTTTACAAGCTTCTTTACTCTTCAGACTTAGAGGTTCTCCTGTTCTCCTGAAGCTGTTACAGCTGCAGTCAAATTTTATTGCAGCTAAAGTAAAGATTGTAGTGCTTTTCTTTTTTTATTGCAGAAGTATTCGGCATTACACACATGGCTGCCAAACTGCTACTGGGAATTATTGCCCCAATGGTAAATATGTAACTCCATTTTATCTCACTTAGATTTTACTCATTAGGATTCCACACTGATGTTAGCAAAAGTCATCAACTGCTTATGTTTGGTAGTTTACAGAATTGTAGGGAAAAGAGATAGATGGAGCTTATTTTTGTTAGTTTGTTCTTTTCCACTGTTTTGGAGATTGAGATTCAGTGTGCTGCTGTAGGTCCACTGTTCCTGAGTTGTGACAGAATACAACTGCCTCAAAAGAAACATTTTCATGAGAAATCAATGAAAACCATGCAGCAGATGTACCAATAACAAAACCAAATTAATAGAGTACTGCAAGTATCGGAGGCACCTTTGGAGACACACTAGCCAAAGACAGACATTGATTTAATGCCTTCAACCCTCCTCTGCCTCCTAAAGCTCCTCTTCTATCATTTCTGTAAAGCATTGGCCACTCGTCCAACAATTAAAGAGTATATAAGAGCAATTTTACTGGAGTATAAAGAGAGATGTAGCACTTGAATTGTCACAAAGATCATAAATAATCACCACAGTACCACCTTTGTGTTACTTTACTGTATGGCCTTTCACTGAAAGTAACCTTCTACTGAAAAGAAATAACTCAAATATCTGGCTTCAGTTAATTGTCTAGTGAAATGAAATGCTAATAAATTGCCCCATTCCAAGGCCAGGCACTGAAAGAAAATCTAATTGTTACATATTTTGAAATGTTCAGTTAGCAGAAGTGGTATCCCTGACCTTAAACAGATATCCAGCCTTAGAAAATTGTCTTTAAAAACAAATGTAATGGCAGAGCTTGCAAACAGGGAAACATGGGTTAGATTAGACCTTTGTTGATACAAGACCTTATTTTGAGAGCTGGCTTTCCCTTGAATTCAGTCAAAAGATCTTGATCATATTAAATATGATCACATCCTTGATGCTCTATTCCACTCTATGCCATTTGTATATGGCTGTGCAGCTCGAGGTTCTGTAACAGTTTTCAAGCCTGAATGTAGTTCTGTAGTTCATTCCTTTGAGTTTTCTTCTTTTGGAAAAATGAAACCCAGTGGAAGACAGCATACTAAAATTAATGAGCTTTCCCATTTTGGTCTTAATATATGGATTTTATTTCATAGCAATTTTAAAATGCTACAGTTTAAACTATTTGTTTGCTTTTCCTACTGTTGTGACTCTCTCTCAAAACAAGGGAAATGGAAATGAGCCTGAACCCCAACCACACAATATATTAAAGCCAAGAATAATGGAAGCTGAAGCTGAAGCACATTTCTAGCCACCATTCCTCATGGGTTTACAGCTCATCATCCAGCTCTGCTGCACAGTTGAACATGAATAGGACAATCCATAGTTTGAGGAGGAAGGTCTTTATGGGTTTTTTAAGTCACTGGTCTTTTAATGAATTAATTAATTAAAAAACTTTAATATTCCACCTGCAGAGATACTATTAAGCCATACAGCTTCAAGAAAATATGAAGGATTTGGTGATAGGTTTCTAAATATGGATTTCTGAATTCTTTCCTATATATTGAACACGTTCTCTACTGAAAAATAACACTAGGAAAATATAGAGCAAAAAACACATGGAGCTGTATATGGAGGGAATATATAAAGTTGGTGTAATCCTCAGGGATTCAGTATAAATAATTTATTTTGAAGATGTGTATATGTCTCTCTATTATCTATTGTTATTTTTAAATGCAATTCATTGAAAATCAGATGAGGAGGAAGAATTTCCAGCAAGAAAAGGGCAGGAGCTGTCTTACTTGAATGAAGTATCATTGCTGCTATGGGTTTGTTGGTTTGGGGCTTTTTAGCAGGTAATGCTGTTGGAACTCTGCATTGGAGACAGTGGGGTAAATCTGAATCTTTGAGAAACATCATGCTGAATTCACCTCGTTTCAATTCCTGCAGCAGCAAACAGTCCTGGGGTTGATGCTGTGTTCCCTGTGTCTGCTCCTGAGCCTCACTGTTCAAGTCACTTCCTGAGCAAAGTCAGGTTAATTTGGGGTGAACAGTTTCTATTGCAGGGGCTGGAGCTCGTGCCTTTATCCAAACACAGGGTGTGCTCAGGGCCTGGACTGGGGCAATGCATTTGTGCTCTTCTGCACACAGGGTAAATCCATCATTTGATGAGCATCTAGACACTGTGATAAGGATGTGATACCAAAACCAAGGAAAACCTAGTCAGATGTAAACACCATTTCCTTATCCCTTACTCTTCTAAAAAAGAAAAAAATACAATAAAGTAAGAATAATAATTTAATCCAGTTCCAAAACTCAATGATGATAAGAAGACTGTGACATTTTCAAACAGGAATTCGGTGAAGCTGAATTATTCATGAACTTTTGACAAGCCCAAGAGTAAAATCCTTTGATTTAGAATAGCTTTTTTTTCAGCTTTTAAAGAGTAAAGGAAATAGAGTTTCTTCAATTATAATATGTGTAATAATTGTCACTCAGTTTCTTGTCAAGGGGCTGAAATAAGTGGGACTATGTAAAGCTGAACAAAAACATGGCTTATGTCCTCATGCTTTCTTGGGCCAGGGCTCTTTTAAAATGGAACAGTTATTCTAAAACTAAGCTGTCCTCACTGAGATCAGATAAAAATTATTCTAGGGCTTTTCATGAATAAGTTTGTGCCCCATACCACAGACAGATGAAATGGATGGCTGCCAGATTAACAGTGTAGCCAGACCGTACAATTCATGACAGGGTGCAGACAACTCACAAGATCTCAAAAAAAATAAATTAAAAAATGCTAAAAGTCTGCACAAAATGTCTGCTTGCACACTGCCAAAGGCCTTTTGAAAACAGTGTCAGTTCATTAAAACTAATTTAGTCTGGTGACATAAAATACTGCAAAACTATTAATGCAGATATCAGTTTCAAATTTACAGGAAAATCAAAGATGCCTAAGAGTTATATTGATAAATAATCTTTTGGAACTCTTATTCCAGGTTCTTATCATATTTGCAGTTTAAATCAATTTCGGTTGCTCTGTTTGTGTCTTTCACAGGTTTTAAGCTGTTGGTCTAATTGACCTTGAGTTAACTCAAATATTTCCACAAGAGATAGTAGTACAAGTCCTGAGAGTTTCCTTATACACAATGAAATTTGTTTAATATGGCCAGATTAAAGGTCTTATTCATCCAGGGACTTAAATACAGGAGTAAGCTCATTTGAAGCCAGCAAGACTATCTAAACTGAGAAAACAAAGCAAAGTATTTAATATCTGGCATTGAGACCTAAAATAGGAATCTAGAAATAGATCTGTAATGCAGTTCTCTAAAACTGTCTGCTAGATCATCAAAATTTGTCTTAATTAGAAATTAACATTTTTATTTGAAGCTGAAAATTTCTAGTTGCCTTTTTTTCCCCTTTTTTTGTAGTTTGTACAGTTTTTGGTATGCATATTTTAAAAAGCAAATCAAAATCAAGTTTTAGGTGGAGGAAATGGCATCTCAGCACCTGTCTCCCTATGCCAACTTCCCAGGGTAAGGGCAAAGTGAAGACCGTGGAGAAGAATTTCAGCAGATGATCATACACTCTCTATTTATTCCCTTTTTCTACAAAATTGCAGATTACATTCACGAAGTAAACTATCCAAATATTATTAATTCTTTTCCCTCAGATTCCCTAGAATTGACAAATTATCAAACAAAAAGGATTACTCTTGCTAAAAAAATTGTATGTTTGTAAAAATACATGAAGTCGATACCATAATACTAAAATACATTTAGAAAATTTGATTTCTTGTGTTTAATTTGATAAAAATAATTTTAAAAAAACCAACAACATTTTCCCCACCCCATAGATCTACCTGAAACACTACTAGAAGTCAGACTTACTTTTAAGCTTTTTTTTTTTTCACAGCCTCACTTGGAATATGTCTGCTCTGGGGAATCAGAGGAGAAGCACAGCATGAACCTTCAGTGTTTGCACAGCGTGGTTCAAGCTCTCGTGGACATGGATGAACCCACTTGGACACCAGGGACCCTTCATGAAAGAGAAATGAAGCTGCTCAGGAGACCCATGCAGAATAGCTGATGTGTGCTTTTTATTCATTTCACAGGTTATTTATATTTATTATCCCTTATCCCAGTGCTTGTCTATGTGCATCAACAGTTCTCATGATGGTGCAGTGGGAGGCATAATTCCCACCTGCTTGAGTTGTGGTTGTCTTTTGAAAAAGCCACAAACAATGAAAAAGAAGCACTCCTTCCAGCACATCATGAGGGAATACAGCAGAATCTGATGGAATATTCAACACAACAGGATGAATGCACAGTGAATGTGTGCAGCTCCCAAATTCCCTGGAAAACAGGTAAGCACAGTTCCATTCTGTGAACACTTTTTGTGACTGGGGAGTCTCAGCATGTAGTAAGTCCATCAGGCCTGCTTTTCCTTGGTCAAGTTCCCATGTTGTGACCTTTTTCCCCTTTCCCAGACTGATTGTCTCATGTAAGGAACAGATTTTGGTGGATAAGTCAATGGTTTTTTAATCATTCCTGTCACTCTAAGGGTGCAGCTGTCAGGATACATTGATACTCATTTTCTAGGGATTTAAAACTGCATTGTCACTGATAAGGCACCAAAGCAACCTGCAAATTCACTAAGTTACAGAGTTCTTTATGAGTAAATACAACTAAAGGCTTTCAACATCTCTTCTACATCCTCACAATTGCTTCAAAGGCTCTCTAATAATTCCAGTACTTGCTGTGTCTTCCTCTACCTTGAGGAACCAGTTCTGGAATTGTCATTGACTTCATCTAGAAATTTGGTTGTTTCCAAGACACAAAATCCCATTTTAAAGCTATGAACATCCTCTGATACAATGTAAAATTTTGTAGAATTTTCATAGAATTCATGGAGTTTTTACTGTATTAAATGTTAAGCAACTAAACAGATCGTTCAAAACCAAATAAAGAGATCACAGAGGAGCTGAAAAAACATCAGAAATCTCTCAGGCATTCAGGAGCTGCCAAGTGAATATTCCACTTCTGTGACACGTGAATTCCTTTTAGGTGTATTTGAGTATTTGTAAGTACACTGAAATTTGAATCTGATCTCAGATTTATATGGTTATACTGCTATTTTATTCTTTAGAATTACTGGTAGTTTTGGAAGCAGGTTATCCAGGAACTGCAAATAGCAGTGAGGCAAATCAGCCAATCCACTGATCAAATCTATGTTTAGCTCTAGCAGGGTATCCCTTTAATTTTTCATTAGTGTATTAAGGACATTTATGAGCAGTATTAAAGCACATGGCAGAACATATGGCAACAGGCTCCTCCACATGGCTGAGCCTTGACTTTCCCCTATCAGCCATCCATCCAGAGGCTAACTCAGGGCTGGAGAAACTTGCCATGCTCCATGTAGGAGGGTTTACAAACCAGACCAGAACTCTGCTGAAGCTTCTCTCCTGCCCCAGATGTGCTGCAATTATCAGTTGTTCTAGGAGAGAACAATGCTGGTTAGGGGAGAAGCAGAATTCTGCCTATCCTCATGTGTAAAGGTTGCCAGGAAACAGAATTTCTTCTGAAATCTCTGAAAAAAACATAGTTTTGGTTTCTAGAGATACTTAGGGAAGATATCTAAACTTCTCTGAAAGGAGAAAAAAAAAAAGAAACTCATTAAAGTATAAACAAAGGTGATGGTTCTGGTTGATTTGCACAACTGCTCTTGCAAAAGTTAAATGTGCACAGACTTCTCTTCCCCAAAAACAAATAGGCTGGAGCTGAGACTTCTAAAGAACCCCATTTAACTTAAACCCAGCAGTTCTATCTCATCTGTGTGTAAATGAGAAAGAGTTGTTGGGGTATCTTTAAAAAGCAGTGTATTCATTTACCTCAAACTCATCAGGTGGGTCCTAGACATTGAAGACATTTGCAAGGGAGAATAATTGCTCACAGCTGAGGTGTGTAGACTTTTTTTTTTTTTTTTTTTGCAGTCATAATATTGCATAATATGTGTGCTCAGGGTACTGATTTATCCTGGTTAAAACACAAAATGAGCCCATTCAAACAGTCGTACTTCTGTAAAAAGAAGCACAGAATGGCCACCATTCCCATCTCAAGTGTTAAGTGCTCATTCTGGATTTCCTAAAATCAATTCCTGTTCAAATACAGAAAGAAAGAGGTTAGAAAATTAAGTGGAAACATTTGTTTTGTGAATAGATAACAGAACTGAAATAGAAGGTATAAAGGAAGCAAAAGAAAAGAAAGCATTCCTCGAGTTAAAGCTGTCAAAGCACCTTTTGTTGGTTTGTAAATGAAAGCTTATTCAGCTATTTTTTCCTCCAATTAAATATATGAGGTCTCCATAGCAACAGGCATTTTGCAGGTTGCATGTATTTCAAGATGTTCTGGATATTGAGCAGCTAGTGAGTAGAGTGGAAAGGGAAATGCTATTACCGCAACATGGGACTTTTTAGAGTACTTTCTAGGGAAAGAAGCAGTACTTACTGCCACAGAGCAACAATTTTCTTGACAGTAATGTTAACTTTAAAAATTTGGTTTATTTCTAAAGAAATTATGCATTTCCTTTTCTGTTCTTGTTGTCTTTTGTTGTGTGATATGTGAATTTTAAAAGATAATTTTACATAAATATTGAAATAAAACTTAATTTTAGATTTTTTTTTCAAGTTGTCATGTAACAAATCTAGCTTTGCAGCAGGTCAAAGTGATTTTCAAAGCACTGAAGTCACAGCAGAAATACTAGTTACAGGGGCTGAGGCTCTGCAGTCAATCTGTTAGACACACTGATAAAAGGAATTTTAAAATGCTATTTCTCTAGCACAGCTCTTGGTCACAGCTCAGTAGGTGCTGTGCAAGGGAGAGAATGCAAGAGCTACCTAGAAAATATTTTAAAACTTCTTTTGATATTTAGGTTTGTTGTCAATTATATGAGGACTGAGTATGACACCTTCCTGCACAGAACCCACACCTGTCTGGCAGAGCAGGGAGCAGCAGAAGTAAAGGGTTCATCGAAGCCCTTCAGGTGTGGGGAAGAGAGCTTTGACATAAACTTTGGTGCTACATCTGCATTTATAATTTAAACCCCACCCAATATTGTATCATAGAATCACAGAATGGTTTGGGTTGGAAGGAACCCACAGCAATCATCTAGTTCTATGCAAGAGCCTGGCCCTGGAAACCCAGTGGCAGTATAAAACCTGATATAAATCTACAGTGTAGAGAGGGAGCAGTAGACAAGGATTTTGGTCAGCATTTCTAAGGCAATTTTCTCTCACGGTCTTTCTTCAGATGCTCTTTAGCATCAGGTTGATATATGCTGAGATAGTCAGTATATCTTTCAGATTTCTCCAAACATCTGCACTTACCTTTCAGCATTTCTGAACATGACAGGGGGAAGGACACCAGGGACAGGGAACTATTTGTGTGCACCATGTTCCTCTATTTAGAAGGTGACTACAAAGTTGGACATGTAAGGAAAATTTTTCAAAGTGAGAATGATTCACTCTTGGAATAATCTCCCCAACACTGGGCACTTTTAAGATTCATCTTGACTGGCTGCTGGACCATCCTGTCCAGACAGTGCTATTCCCAAGAAAGGCTGGACCAGAGGATCCTTGAGGTCCCTTCCAAGCTGTTGTTCTGTGATTCAAAGCCTTTCAGATATACTTGTGTTCACCATGCTTTCCTGACAATTTATGTTTATTTATGTTCAATGGGTATAAACTGAAACAGGTGAAGAACAGTGTTTCTGAGATCACCTGGAAAGGGAGAGCTGATTAGGCACAAAGCTTGTGATAAGCTTAGCTTGCATAGTCTGCTACATGGGAGGCTAAGTGAGAATATTCTTGCTTGCTCTAAACATTAGAGATGCATGGGAGGTGGGGAAAGGCTGCTTAGGCAGGAGGGCAGTGCTAAACACAGAAGAGCATTTTAAAATGCTGAATCTAAAAGCAATTTAAATGAAAACTGGAATTAGAATTCAGTTCACTGTAAGAAGATAAAAAAAGAAAAAAAAAGAGCAGAGGATAAAACAGCAATGCAATTTTGTTGATAGATAATGTAAACCCTGGGCTGTGTTATCTTTTAGTGTCTATAAAAGCAGCCCTGTCCCCGTGCTCCTGGTGCTGGGTGATTGGGGTGCCTGTGGAAGGTCCCCCTTTGCAGCCAGGGTGAAGCCAGTGCTAAGGTGCTCTTGCCAGCAGGTTTCTGTGGGTGTGAAATTGCCTTACAAGGGGACAGGATCAATGTCTGCACCCTTGGGACACGGAGCAGTGCTCAGCCACTGTCAGATGTGCTCCCTAACAGGTCTGCAAACGAGGGCTTTACTCTGAGCTGAATTCCTCCTCCTCTTTTTCATTTTTACAAAACAAACCATGAGGTCCTGCATACTCTTTTCCCCCCTCTTACTACTAAATTTTCTCAGAGATCTCTCAGGTAGCAGCCTTGAATCTCAGTTGGAATAGCTGATAGCTCAGCAAGTTTGTGAGCTAAATGCTACATATTTGTACCATATCTGTGGCACATTGTGTTCTCCATAACAACATTAACTCCTTTTCCTTCTCCTGTATGAACAACAGGTCATCTTCTGCCCTGTTTTGGCTACAATGCCAACAAAAAATTTGAGCCAGGGGCAGAGCTGTTAAGCCCTGACAAGATAACTGAAGCATGACTTTCTTAGATACGAAGCAAATGTAGCTACCCTAGAGAACATCTGTTATTTTATTTTTCCTTAAGCTAATTGGAGGTTTGTTTTGCGTTGTCTCAGCATGGCAGTTTAGGCACTGATCCTGTCACACAGGTCCCACAGACAAGAATACAAAACACCTGAAAATACTGAGTGCTGTGAGTGATATTTCTGTTGGAATTCATGTTTACCACAGCTAACTAGTTAAATACAGGGGATTCAAAGAGGGGATTAAAATGTCCTGTCTGACAGGAATCACTACAGGCACTTGTATTAACTGGATTATTAATCTCCTTAAAGTACTTAATAGCTAAATAGAGTTTTCTGTATTTTCAGAGATAGCAGTCTTAAAGAAGTCTGATTTTCCAAAGGGAACAAAAAAAGTCGCTGAAGCATTTCCATTAAGGAGAAGACAGGAACCCCAGGGTGTTAAACCAGCTCTTTGAGAGGCTGAAAATCTCAGGAGGCAAGCAGAGCACAAGCCACGGTCAAAGTTCTAGAAATTAATTTTCTTTTCTCTCCCTCCCTGCATTTTACTAACTTGGCTATTGATGATATACACATTATTTTAATGGTCAGGTCCAACACAACAAAGCACCCATGAACTGTATTTGAATTAGTCTTTACTATGTATGTTTAAATTCTAAAAGTCTTACCTTTAAAAAATATAAGATCTTTAGGTTACCCTTAGATATTAGACAGCTATATTTGTGGCTATAATAATAATTTTTAAAAGAGTGGCACTAGCTGATAAATTGACATCTAGACAACTATAGCTTTTTGAGAGGGTTGCTACAATGTTCCTCATCATGAAGTACCCTTCAGAATGCTTCCTCAGCCAGGTTTGCTTATGGAATATGTTTACTCACTGGTTATAAAGATTTGGCTGAATAAGGATTGTATAATCTGGATACTTAATCGTGGCAGCTGCCTTATTTATAACATTGTTACTTATCGAGATTGTCAAAAGAGTTGGTGACATGACAAATATTCCCACTCTAACTATTAACAGTTAGGTTGGAGAAAAGAGCCTGCAAAAACACCTGTAACAGGAGCTGTTGAAGCCCAGATCAGCAGGATGTTGCTACAGGTTGTGTTGAGGTTAATGTGAATGTGATTTAGAAAGATTTGCACCATGTGGCCAGCATTTGACAGAATTTCCAGTTATTCAGCAGCATCTACCTGTTAATCTCACTGTCTCACAGCACAAAGTCAGTTTGCTGCTACTGAAAGTCACAACAGTACAGTGACTTGTGAGTGACATCAAAGCTCCCAAAGTCAGGACAACAGAACCTCCATTTATAAATGAAAGGCAGCAAATTTTCCTTAACCTTATCAGGAATTATTTTTGAGCAAATACATGATCCTCTATCCCTGTGCTTTATTTCTGCTCAGACACTATGGAAAAGAACAAGGAAACATTATCAAGCTTTACTTCTGCAGGTCTCACATGCCTGGAGAGGAGTGGCCTGTCACCAAATCCATTAAGCTTTGCTCAGGTGAAGAACCAATACTTTAAGCAGAAAGCAAACTGTGGCAGTGATAGACAAAGAAAGTGCAGCAGTGGAAGTGTAGTAGGCAAAGATGCTTTGCTACCACAGGCATGTCATGCAAGGTAATTCAGGGTATGAATGGACACAGAACAGCTTAGTTGAATTAGATTAGAGCAAAGCCTGTCAATAAACAAGGGCTGAGGGCAGGAAAAACAGGAGAATTAACAAGAGGAAAAAAAATATTCTATAAAAAACCAAAAAGGTATGATATTGTGAGCAAAATGAAACAATAATCAAATCAATGCTTTTAGAAAAACTTCTGGTGCTTTTTAGCTGTGCAGCACAAACCCTATATGAGAGCAGTACCTCTGGACCTACAATCTCTGCTATAATTTCTCATTAATATCAACTTAGAGTCTTTACTTCTCCAGTAATATTATTAGAAATAACAATAAAAGCAATACCATGTATCCTCAGGGTTGGTGCAGACTTCAGACTTTCAACAATATATTTTTGGGAGCATTTTTAATTCCTATCCTAGTATTCACACTCCTTTTAGATAACCATAGCTATGAGAATATTGCTTTTTCTTCTCTACCTATGCTTTGGTCACCTCTGGGCAGATTCAGCATCTAGCAGACAATGTAAAGAAGGTTTCATCTCTCCATCTCCTGCTCCATCACTCCACCACTCCACCTCTCTGGGCTAAAACTCCAAGCATTGCATGCATTATAAAAGGGATATGCCTCTCCTTACATACTGCCTCCCTACTGCCTTTTTTTTTTTTTTTTTAACTTTCCAGATTCCAAGTTATCCATTACAACTCCAACTTGTCAGTGCAAATGCACTCAGGAAGCTGCATCGATGTGAAGTCAGTAAGATACTGTAATTCAGGATGTATCTAGGCATATTCCATAGCAGGACTCTGACTTAATTAAAGAAAATAATAGGTTATCTATTGTTTCACTGTCTTGAATCTGTGCAGGACAGACCCCAACATAGCTACCGGTGACTTGCTCTGGGTCATCTCTGTTCCAGCCAAGCAATCTCCCAGATATCAGTGCAGTCAGAACCATCAAAGCCAGGAAATCAGAAGGAAGCTGTTCAGACTGTTGTATTTGTCTTTAACATTTTGTAACCACATTCCTGTGTTTTGTCACTACATTTTATTTTTTGCAGAGACATTCCCTTTGGGCACCTGGGCTTCACAGCAATGGGATCTTTTCAAAGTACATCATCCAAAGATGTCATGCTTGCTTCAAACTGCTTGTAGATGAAACAACAGCTGTATGAGAAGTTTGATGAACAGGTAAACAGAGTAATGGGTGGATTATCTTTCATGTAGTAAGCAACAGCCACAGCAGAGCAAGTGTTTTGTTAAAGGAAGGGTAGCAGTGCTTTACAACAAATGATTCTTTATTTTACAAACGCCAGCCACTCCTCTGTGTCAACAAACCCTATTTCACCTTCTCAAGGTGCCTGCGGACAGAAGCTGAATGACAAGTGAGCTAGAAGATACATGAGGTAAGCCATGGTTCTCTTTTTTTATTTTGATCTGACTTTGATTTTCACCAATTTCTTGCCTGGGGCAGTATATATCCTCAAATTTATTGTTGAACCTTGACACTTTCTCTTCTGCAATAAGGTGCAGTTTGACCTGTCAGCTTCTCCTTTCAATAGATGTTTATGTGAAAACCTCAAAACATCAGTCGCACAGCACTCTGAGATAAAATATCTCTTGATGAGAGAGACGTGTTGTAATTATGCCTCATAAAGTGTAATAAATTTCAATTCCTGCCACATCAGCATGGGTGTACATTCTATTCTCTTTGAGGCCATCTCCTCATCTAGGTTTTGCCATCTGCTTGCAGGCTGATCTGATTTTGGTTTTAAAGTGTAAAGAAGGAACAGGGAGTAAAGTAATTATGGCAGTGATAATTTGCAACCCATGCCAGATAAGCCAGTCCTTGGGAGTTGTTGCTTTTGTGGGGGGTGAGGGGGAAGGTTGTAGGTGATGCAGCAGGTTTTCTGCTCCTGTGGTTGTCTTGTTCATTTGGTGCCAGCTGAACATTGGTCCCTTCATGCCATCAGTCTCTCCACAGCCTGTGTGTCCCAGTGGGGAGCAGTGACAGTGCAAAAATCTGAGTTTATGTATCTCTTTTTTGTAATTCATTAAAAGTGAGAATTGAGGCCTCTGTGCACTGAATTACTCTGATGCAGAATGCTTTCCAGCACTTTATAAACCTGTCCCCTAGGGTTTCAGTGTTAGCCAAAAGAGAGCATTCATTTTTTTCAATCTTGATTTTCTAGATTCCCAGAAAAAAAAAATACCACAACAAATATGTTCTTTCTTTCTGCATCATGGCATTTCAACAAAATATCCATGTCATTTGTATCAACATATAGAAAATTACCTGCTTGCCTGTTGAGGTGTGATATTTAGTAATAGCCCTTGTCTCCAAGATGCTGAGTAATTTAAATCATCTTTCTTTATTGATGGATCATGTCAAGACCTAAGAAAAATATTGTGCTGCATCTGAATTTTTTATAAATAAATAACAGAAAGTGGGCTAATGATATTGTTTCTTACAGTAATTGCATCAATTAAAATAATGAAACACTGTGGGAGCTTCACGTCTAAAGTTCTTATTTAAAACCTGAAGAAATCCACTGTGAGCCTAGGGCTCTCTCCCATGTGGTTTACACAAAATTGAAACATGGGAGTGTTTCAAAGCACTTATGCAACAGCAATTAGGTATTTAATTACTCCCTTCTATTAGATCCTGTTGTTAAATCCAGTTCATAATGCATGAACGTTCTGGGCTCCCGAGGCAGGAGCCTCAAACCAAGCCAGAACAAACAACATTGCTCAGGCAGAGGTCATTAACTGCAGTAGTAACCCCTGGGGTATTTCCATGTCTGTAGTACAGAAACTCCAGCAATGGTGTGCTGAGGCAGGACAGGGTGGTGTAGGCTGTTCTTGCAGCCCTAGGGGTGAGTCCAGCTCCAGCAGGCACCGCATCTTATCAGCTCCTACGAGCACTGAGCTCTGAGTCCCAGAGAGCCAGGCAAGTGGCACTGCCAGCCTCACAAATAGGGCTGCATCAATGGACCGTGCAACCTCCCAGAAAAACAACCTCTGACTTTGGAGAGCCCACCCCAAACACATCCCCTTTCCTTCTACAAGATGCAATACTCATCTTTAGCAAGCTCTAAAACAGTTTTCCACCTGAGGCCACTAACAACATAGGGCTCAGAAGTTAATATATTGACCTGTACCATAAACTAGATTTTTAACTGAGTATTAACTGGAATCTGGTAAGTTCTCTGCAGCAAATGAGATTTGTATTGAATAAAATGGCTGACATGGAAGTAGCATGAATTTCTTAGTGAGTTTGCTTTAAATGTGCCCTAGGAGCTCAGTAACATAAATCACAGGACTTCCATTACTTAATTTTTAATCTGAGCTTTCAATACCTTCATAATTCACTGTTGTTTTTAATTACTATTCATATCTACTACAACAACAAAAAACAGGCTCAAAGAAAAAGAAATCAAACATCAGAACCTGGTTTTGATTTAGAAACATTCATAGTATTAAAATAGAACTGTTGCTCCTAGCCAAACTGTTTGAATTATACATGAATTCATTTCCTCTGGTTTCTGTAGTGCTGTTTTGGAATATTTTTTATCAACCATTGATTTACATTTTATGTTCAAGATGAAGTTTCACTTTTAATATTCAAAGATATTAGGCCAGGTATATAATTTATAAATTCATCAAAGTAAATGCCATATTCTACCACAAGTGTCTCGTGTTGGCTGCTCACTGACCAGGAAGTGCCACAGGGACAGTGAATCAGAACATTTCTGGGGTGTCTGCGGAAATCTAAGATTCAGAAAAGCAAGTGTAAACCCCAGTGTGCTGTGGGTGACAGCCAGCCAGGAGGCATGTCAGAGTCCAAATGGCATCCTGAGGCAAACATGCATGCTCTTAACTATGCCACTTGGGTTTATGGGAAGAAGTAAACTTAGAGTAGTAATAATGCTTTGTCAGTCATTCATTTTTCCAAATCTAAACTGCAGCTGAAGTATCTTTCAGTGCTATAGAAGCTAGAAGGCATTGGAAAAAAATTCCTGATCCACCTTAGTGTGAGTAAAGCCGAGAAAAACTGTTCACTGCAAAGGAACAACTTGATTTAAATTTTGCATTTCCTTGAGTGCAGTAGTGCTACTCCTGCTTTCAGCTCACACTTTTACATTTTACAGGTATCAAGAGGCAAAGAGAAGCCTCCTTGTAATTTTTTGTCCCAGCCTGATCTCCCTTTAGCCCATCTCCCTGCTTCCCTGCTCTGGAGCTGGGCAGAAACCAGCATGGAGAATGGTGAGGTCCCCCTGTGCACCCACAAGAGTCCCCACTGCCAAAACAGTGGGGCACCATCTCCACTGGAGCACCCAGCCTGGATCAGTTCTCCCTTGCAACACTGACTGCAGCTGCCTTTGGATCTGGCACTCAGCAGAGACTAAACTTCAACGTCAGAAGTTAATCATGATGGATTAATTAATTAGAAATGAAACTGCTGTCATCCCTCTTCGTTCCTTCTCATCAGGACATCTTCCTCCTTCATCTGCAGCAGAGTTCAGCTGAGGCAGAGCAGAATGCAGACATGTAGCTTGCACAGCTACAGTGGGAAGTAGATGTGGGCACATCTATGTATATACACAAAGACATATGTTTTAAATAGGTGTATATACATAGATATATACACACACACACACTGAATAGCAGTCACTATAAATAAATAGTGTAAAGAAATGCAGTATTTACAGATAAATTTATATCATAAGCTCTTGCTATCCAGAATCTAAGCAGCTTGTCTGTATAATTCAGAGGGAGGAAAAAAAAAAAAAAAAAAGGAAAAAAAGAGGAAAATATAAGGAAACTACGGCTGTATCGCCACCTGGAGGATCCGTGTGTCCTTATCCGTGTGTCGTGACCGGCTCCGCCGGGCGGGATGTGCGCGTTGTCTCTGAGCACAAGGGTTTAATTGTAGAGGAATGAAGTTCCTGGCATTGAGGTTATCATTAGGAGTAAATTGAATCAGCTAATTGTGTAGTTACACCTTTTATCAGTGTTTGTCCCAGAATAAATAGCTCCAAAGCCTAGGCACTTTGTTTATTACTGTGCTCTACAGATGACGTGTCTGTGCCTTCGGAATAAATCCTGTGTGTCTCCTCTTGCTTAAAGGAAGAGGCAGGAGGGATAATGTTGGCAATGGAAGGGGTCAGAATTCAATGCTTCTTTTCAGCTTTTTTTCCCTTTGAATTTGACTTGCAGTTTTAGGACCCTTCTAAATTTTAGAGTTAGGAAAGCGGGAAGAAAGCTCTATTTCAGAACCAAAATTTAATTCTAAAATTGAACCAGTTTTATTCACCCTGAGGAGATCTAAAAGCCTGCAATAAAATTCAGTCGAAGCCATTAAGCATTCTCATGCAGTCTCTTCCCCCTCCCCACTGCTGCCAGGGAACACCAAAGAGAAGAAATGGTTCCTTCAGTAAAAATGATCCAAGTATGAGGCATAATATCCCTTGGACTACAGAAAGCATGATCATCCCAGCATGGGCTGCACAAAATGGACCCATCTTCCATTTATATATTTACAGGGACCTCAGCAGTGCTGTCCTGAGAGGACTGAGGCTTCTGCAGCCACACTATCGCTGCAGTCTCCAGAATGTCAGGGAGGGACACAGCCCTCATCACACTGCCCTCCTCACCTGAATGAAACAGCCTTTCATTCCTCTGTCAGCTGACGAAAACCCGCCCTGAGGATGGTTTCAGTGCGTACCAAGGATGAACGGAGGGAACCTGTGGATATCTTCTTCTTACCAGGTGTGACATGGGTGTTCTGGGTCCAGGAGCCCGGTTAATAGAGAGGCAGTTCACGGGGCACCCCGAGCCTTTCCCAGGCAAGGAAAGAAATGTCACTCGTTTCCCAGAGCAGGCATTAGGCTTTGCAGGCCTGCCAGAACTGTCGCAGAGTGCCCCCAACCCCGCAGGGGACACCCAGCAGAAGCGTTCAGTCGTGCGGGCTGCTGCCCTGCCGGGGTTCAGCACTCGGCATTCAGCAGCCGAGGGCAGATAACTCATACAGGAGCTGCAACAGAGTGTGCCCAAATAACGCTGCCTTTCCAGTTCTGCGCTGAGGGAGAGAAACAAAGAGAGGAAGGGCAGCGTTTCGCCCCCTCTGTCCCTGTCCCCGTGCCGGCTCCATCGGGGCGGCACCGCCGCGCGTTGCGGCCCCAGCCCGAGCTTCGAGCTGCGGGGCATTCCTCTGGCAGGCTCCCGGCCTCAGAAGCACCAAAGCCTACCGATTGCTGGTCTCCTGTGCCACTGCATGGCCACACGCAGAAATGCAGGTCTGGGCAGGAGCTTTTGAACTCTTTCCCTGCGATGACAACGAGGAGGAAAATATATAAAATTATGGAGGCGGTAACAGTGACAGCAAGATGATGAGCAGGCACCACTTGGAATTATAAAAATTCCTAAACACGCAAATAGATACGTGCTCATGTGTAAGTTTTCCCATTATAATTTTTGTTGTATTATATGTTCTTGTTTGGAGAAATCAGCCTTTTAATAACCTCTCTTTCACAAGAAGGAGTAACTTTAGTTCTTGATCATTAGTGAAACATTTATTTTCTGTACTGTTATGTCTGGACAGATGGCAGCCATTCCTAAATATGTCTTCATAGGACTAACAATAATATTTTTAAAATTATGTTAGCTGAAAATAATGTTAGGTAAAGCAATATCACGTACTGTTATATATTCTAATTCCCTGGAAAACAGATGACAGCAGATGGAGCACAGTAGCTGAAGCACAGTGTTTCTCCTTGTGTTAACCTAGACATTGCAAGGGGGCAGCCAGCCACAAAAGATGCTTCCCTCCAATTATTGTACTTATCTAGGAAATAATCTGAAAAGGGCCATCTGACAGGCAGGATGCCATCTTTCTATTGCTAAGCAACCCCCAATATCTCTTTTCAGGAGGAGTGATCAGCTTCCTGAAGAGCAGACAGCTGAATTTAAAGAAGCCTTTTTTTCTTCTATATTTCTTTTTTTTATCTCTCTCTCATTTTTTTTTTCCTTTTTTTTTTTTTTTTTTTTGTAACTATACAAAGCAGCTACTGATGGTCCTATAACCACAAAAATTAGGACTGGGAAGAGCTTACTTGGCAAAAGGCAAGCAAAATCTGAGCTGCAGACTGCAGTCAATATGGCAATGTTGATAATGATGGCACAAATGACCTTCCATTGTAGCTGTTAATGATGGTAAAGAAAATGAAATACACCACTAAGCAGAACATGTGGATTGGAGAGAAAAGGGAGAGAAAAGTGGGAGGTAGACTATATCTTCTTTACATTACGCCTTTCAATTCCTTTTCTTCCATTTGGTTTTACTTTCTGTCTTTCTTCTAGCTCTTATCTGGCAACAACTCCGCAGCATATGTGTTGTGATTTAACATGTGCTTTACCTGCTTTTGTTGCTTGCTAAGATAAGGCCCTTAGTGCTACCTTCTTGCTGGTTCCCTATTTTCCTTTCTCCTTGTCTCTGGGGTCACAGGTGCTCTTCCAACAGCTCTCACTTAACTAAGCAAGTATATTCTAAATTGACAGTGTATCTGTAGTGGTGTCTTGAAACCAATTGTTTACGCAGTGGTACTTTTCAGTGTGACAAACCTACCTGCCGTGCTCTGTCTCATGTTGGCTGTTTTCTCCTTGAACTTTGTGTCACAGCAGGCAGAAAGCAGTTTCTTATGCTTTATTCTTTTTTTTTTTTTCTTAACCAGAGAAGAACTATGAGTGCCCACACTGATTTTCAGTCGATGCAAATAGCGAAGGACTCGGTCACAATTTTCTCCAAACAGGTCCAGATCTTAGATCAAGTTCCCCACCAGTGTATAGGGGATAGCCCAAGATCTTCCTTTTCCTGCTGGCCCTCTGCCTTCTCTGTCTGGATACTTTGAGGTCAATCCATAATCAAGAAGCTCAGTTTAACATCTTGAACTCAGTGACCACTCAGTAGACATCATCTTATCAATAGGGATAATTTTTCCCAGTTTCCCAGCCTCAAGCACATACTGAAGACACAACCTCGTTCAGACATACTAGTGCTCAATTTAATCCATTGTCTCACTTTTATCAGCAGCAATACAGAAATTTTCAGATGCCCATACAGATATTGAGCAGAAACTATTTCACTGAACAAGGTCAGAGCTGGAATGAAAAAATGCCCACACAGGATGTATTTGCATTTATCTTTCCAGTTGCAATGAGTACCTGGAGTGAGTATGGCTTGAGTTTTACTGTTTTCTCTTTTTTTGTGAATTATGGTAGCAAAAGCACCAGTGAGTATAAGGGTGAACACCAGCATGGTGGGCAAAGCAACTGCTGAAATGATGATCAGTTTAAGGACAGTTTGAAAGTATATAACTGAGATAAATTTATCAGGTCAATTAGGCAAAGAAATAATTAAGACATCAGAGAATGGTGCAAGGGAAAATTCCTGGCAGGGAGTAATCTGTAAGAAACCAGAGGGTTTTGTGGTGTAGGGTTGTCCCCTGTAGTGAACTGCCTTTATGGAACCACAATTTTCTCAACAAGGATCTCCCACGGGGGAGAAAGATATCCTCCTTTTTTAAAAGACCTCAGAATAATTCAAGCTGTCTGCCAGTAATTAAATCCATTACACTAGCAACAGGTGGTAAAGCTGTAACTTTTTCACATCTGTTATCATTTTCATGAGTCAGTATTCATTCTTGCAATGTATTCATTGCAAGAGCTGTGTAAAGCACAGAGCAGAGAGGGCTGGGTTGATGGCTGTCATCCAGGCAGCCGCTGTGCTCACTCCTGTAGTTATCTGGAGAGCAGAGCCGAGGGGATGTGAGAATATGTGGTAGGCAGGAAGGGGTTTGGGCAGGATTCCAAAGGATAGGAAGGCAGGGATTTAAAAGGGAGTGAAAAGATTCCATAGGTTCTTTTTAGAGAAGAGTAAGAAAGAAAAAGTGAGCCTCAGTTGTGTTTAGAGCATTAGCTTGATACACCTTCCCTAACACAGACTTTCTGTGTGGCCTGGAATATATTCCTTCATTGTTCTGGCTTAGTAAATTTAAAAACTAAAATTGCTGAGAAATTTCATAGTTGCTGAGGACAACAGACATAGGACAGCTTATATGTATGTAGGTGAATTGATCACAGTCTCCAAACCACAATGCATTTGTGCAAACTGGCTGCTGGGAATAGTGTGCCATGGTGAAGAGGTTTGAGAATGTGGCAAGAATTCTACTGAAGAACTTACTAAGACCAAAAACTGCATTTAATGCAAAGAACACATGAAATGGCCACAGCTCTGGGCTGCTCTGCAATGCAGCAGGTTGTACCTATGACTAGGAAAGAATCCTGCTACTGGGATGTGCAGTGTCCTCACTGCTCTGGAGAGCAGCTGCAGCTTTTTTGCTGTACTTCAGGATGCTTCACTTCCCATGAATATTTTCCATGATTTTTCCACCTCCCTCCAAATACCCTTCCTTCTTTTACTCAGAGGGCAAAGGCTCTGTAATTTCAGCTGTCTTTTCCTTTTCTGACTACTGGGAATAAGTGTGTATGGGGAGAAGTTCACAATCAATTTATATCCAACGGTAGTGATGCAAGGTTTCAGGTTTTGTTTTGGACATGCTGCCTTCATACCTCAAGACTGGTTTCTTCTCCAGTAGCTCCTTTCATGGCAATTTTAAGGACACTTATTACTGCACTGAGCTACAGTTTTGTAGTGAATAAATTATTGTTCTCTTAAATATTCTTTTAAAAGCCAATTTAGAACAAAAATATATGTAATTGAGTTATTGCTGAAGGAATTTCTTTAATTATATCTTGTTCCATGGCAAAGAATAGATTACTGCAATTCTTTTAAAAGAATCATCATTTAACTCTACTGGAATTTGAACTAAAAAAATTTTGCAGGTTGTTTAATGTTAATGACTGTCATTAAGCTGAGATCCACAGTAAGGGGCAGGGTTTATGCAGCAGATCTTGGCTTTTCTGGAAGCTCTCCCATGGGCAGAGCCACAGATCACTCAACTCCTAACCACATCCTCATGGAATTGTATTACTGTAAACTTCCATGTGGCCAAAAGACCGTCAGGGACCGCATCTTTTCTTAATTAATAAAATTAAATAGACACGATAAATTAATAACATTTAAACTGTCCAAACCTCAAAACAATTATTGTGGAGTTCTGGATGGAGCTAGAAATGGGTGCAGACAAGGCAGTCCAGGCATCCTTCCCACCCTCTTCGTGCTCCCTTTCATATCCTTGACTTTGGAACTGGTTGCTGTCAGTGCAGGCAGCCCCCCAGCTCAGCCGTTCTTGCCCAGAGGCATCCCAGAAGTGTCCAAGGTCCCCAGATACCAGAGGATCACCCCAGATCCTGGTGTGAATGTCCTTCCCAGCTGTGGATCACTCTAACCCCTCTTTTGGGGCAGCAGCAGGGCATCCAAGAAACCTCATCTCATTATTCCAAGGAGAAAATAAGCAGGAGACAGGAGGGATTCTCTGATGTCCAGTTCCCTCACTCTCAAAAACTGGATACTAGCCCTTATTTTGTGGAAGAGTGTTTGCCCACAGAAGGTCAAAATCATGATTCAAGTATGAAATAATTACTTTGGAGTCTCATGTGATGGCATTGACTGATAAAAGGATCTCCAGGTTAGTAAAGGAATAAACCCAAGCAGACCTAATGGGTTTTGGGGAAGGGTAATTTATTATTGAGGTTTAGCGTTTTTATTTGATTATTTGTCTAAAAGGCTCAAATGATGGAGTTAGTCTTCCTGAGAAATTGTATGTTGCTCAGTGATTCAGTGACTGCTGGCCAGAGCACTCTTACTCTTTGTAACTGATTTATCTGAATCCTTTTCAAATCCTTCCCTTTAACATTTCAGCAGTTCCTTTCCTATGTGAATTCGTGGTAGTTATGTGTTACTCAGGAAGACTGTAGGAAAAAGGGTTCAAACACGATGATTACATATTGAGCAGATGAGCTGTCTCGGGTTTATGTCACAGTCCATCTGCCTGTTTGAAGCAGGCTTCCTGCACTGTGCCATTTCCTCTCCATCAGGCAGGCTGGGAAGAAGACTGCTCATGCTGCATCTTCATTCTGTTTGACCTTTCTAGAGTGTTATTTCACACGCACATTTTAAAGTTTGTATTTCCTTCTGCAAATGTAATTTTAATCTCATTCTCTTTTGGCAGCAGGTACTGTTGCAATAAAAGCTGTTCATTCTTTATCCCACTGTCTTTCAGTGTAGAAGCTGAAGTACCACACATCAGCTGGAGAAGGGTGGTCTGAGGTAAGCTTGGGGTACACACTTCAAGGCTGGATCCCACAGAGATCTGAATTGCGGTGAAAAAGGTAAATGTACAGGTCTTGGTCCTCTGTTCAGCACTGAAGAACTTATATACTTGAATTTGGACTGGGATCAGACAGATTTAAAGTGGAGCTTGATCAACTCCCTTCATCAGGCTCCCGTTCACTGTGAGTATTTAAAATCAAAATATTTTCCCCACAGGTTTTACATTTTACTCACTCTTATTGCCACTAGTCGGGGTGAATACTTTGCATTATGACGAACCAGCCACAAGGTGTCAATGTAGTGTAGCAGATTCTTAGTAAGGGTTTGTTACTACAGCATCTTTGACTTTCAATGTAGTTAAAATCTGCCTTCTGATAGGATATTTGTACGACTAATTGCAAAAATTCATGTCAGATCGCATCTTCTGTACCTGATTCATTTTATCAGTGAAGTCTTCTCATGCTATGATTGCAGGGGTATGAGGAGAAAAATCAGTATAAATCACTGAAGTAAATAATGTGACAAGCCACAACTGCTGTAGCACTGTGTTTTAGAAGGGAAGGCTGACAAACTGGGATGTAGACTGGTGGAGATGAATTAATTCTTGTCAAAATATAAGAAGCAACCATGAGCAAAAAACCACAATATTTGAATTCACTTTTCACAGTAAAGAGTCAAAATACATGGATGAGCTGGTGCATGTTTATAAAGCCCCATTTGTAAGAGGTGTAATGACAGATGAGACAAGATAAAGATGGAAAAGCAATATTGCAGAATTACATCTTGTGTCTTCTAGACACAAATCATTGTGTGTCATTAAATACAAAAACAAATGCCTCAAAAGAACCACAGCTAATGCTGAGGTCTGAGTTCTAAGGGACATGGAAGCAATTTGGTTTTGTACCTCTACAGGGGGCTTGGATGTAGGGAGGAAGGGCCTGTCAGAAATGAGAATAAAAGGCTGTTAGGAAAATTACTCCTGGAATTGTGAATATTATCTCTTTGAAGTATGCTTTAATGGGTTTGGGCTAAGGATTTTCAAAGAGGTTAAGGACTTTGCTCCCATTGAATGTCAGTGGCTTTTGGACACTTCACTGCCATAGTCTGCTTTGAAAATCCCACCTTAGATTATTGATTTTAATGTATCCTTTTCACTGCAGTAGGAGGGAGCAGATCCATGACAGAGAACAGAGAAATAACAAAAGAAAATAAGTGTCTTTGTGTGAAATTCTTTTTTAATAAATTATTGTACTTTACCTAATCTACTCATTCAAGTACAAAAGTACATAAAATAGGTGGCTGAGCAGAGGATATTGCATTATGTGACGTCCTTCACTTGTGTTAATGATCCTCTGTATTGTGCTTTGTACAAAGTGGAGGGCACTGCTTAGCAGATAATACCACAAAAGTATATCCTTGGGTACATTTCTTAAAAGGACAAAGGGAAGATGGAGACTGTTTATGCAAAGAGCTTGGTTTTCTCAGGTTCTAAACCAGCTGTGACACCATGCTGTCCTTTGAGAGATATTTTATTGGGCAACAGATCAGTGTCGGAGGTCAAAAGAGCAACAGCAATAGATGCATCATATTCCCTGAAGCTCCCTGGGGGCAGGTTGGGACAATAGTTAGAAAAACTGCAAAGTCTGTGGGAATAGAGCTCTTGCTGTTCTTGTGCTTTTCTCTTTTGCGTTTTCTTTTCATATCATATATCTTAAGGAGAAGAAAGACCACTGCACAGTACTGGTGTGATGGTAAATAATATGCTACAGGAAAGCTTTAAGCTCTTTTGAATGAAAATATGTAGAAAAGGTGGGTTTGCATTGCAATGGTGGCAACTAAACATGATGGAGAAGCCTGCAGAGAAATGACTCCTAGTCCCATGTCAGACTTTACTGTCAGAGATTAGATCTTCAAGTGGAGATGAGAGAATATCTCAGCTCCCCCTTTTAATACTCTTTGTTTTATCTCTCCTGAAAGGAAAACAAATCTGAGCAATCTTTTTCTTGGAATGAACTGGGCAAAAACTAGAACAGATTGCCCATGATGCAGGTGTATTAGGTTTATAATACAGTGTTTGGGTGTTGGGGTTTTTTAATTGTTTTATGCTGAAGAAAAGCATTAGTTTAGATACATGCTGTTGGAAGAGTATAAGCAATAAAGGGAGGTTGACTGGCAGCTCATTTTAGGAATGGGAGAATGAATGTTGAAAGAAAAAACATGTGCCAGAGCTGAGAGTAAGAGAATCCCAGTGAATACATGATTTCCAACAAAAGCTTGTCACTTACAGATTTTCACTATTACTACTGGTGTAAATAGAAAAAGGATGTATTTTAATAAAAAACCTCAGGCCCACAATAACCATAGGAATTGGTTACTATGACTGAAGTGCTTGTTCCTAAACAAGAGCACAAACTGAAGGTTTAGATCTGTGTAAATGCAAAATGATTGTCTGTACAAACCCAAAAATTCCTCTCCAGATTAATGCTCAGGTTTCAAAGTGTGTATCCGAGTCAAGCTGTCACCAAGCCCATCTGTTCTATCTGCTTCTGAAAAATGAACACTGCTTCACAGCAGAGAAAGCACTGAACATGTGGCACCTCCTGGTTGTGTTTTGGCTTGTTCTATCCAGCCTGGACAAAGTAAACCATTTTGTTAGATGATGATGCTACACGTCTTTCTTTCACCATAAGACTGTAACATGCCCAAGACGCAGAAACTAAATATTACCTGAGCATCAGTAAAGGGATTGCAATATAGCAGAAAGAAATGAGAACAATTCCTGATATAAAAACTAAGTAATGCATCTTAATTACCTGTTGTATCCAACCTGGTTTCCCTCCTGCCAGCTTGAGGCATAGATACAATTTGCTCATGTTTGTCTACAAAAAAAAAGATTTATTCTTCAGTATGTTGATCAGCCTCTTCCCAGTCTTCCACAGCTGCTCAGGGTGTTCTTAATGTTGCTGTACGAATACTGGTAGTTCTGTTACTACTATTGCTTAGGAGGCATTTCCTGGACAATGATTTTAGGTTTTGGCTGTGAACAGAAATAGAGAGTTCCTCTCCTTCCTGTAAATGTTACATTTATAATCACAGAGATAACACATAGGTTCATGAAGCTGGAGGATCACACGGAAACCATGAACCAATATTGGATCAGCGTGGATAGCAACAGCCCTCACCCATTGGGAAATTAACTGCCACCAAGGAGAGCAGAGCTTTAGTGAAGGAGTGAAAGGAAGATGTTATTGTGGCTTTGTGGCTTCTTTGAGCCTCACTGGCCATTTGGAAAGAAAGCACAAGAGTACTTGTGAGAAAACCTGATAACTGAAAGAATCAGAAAGCACAATAGATCTATCACCCATGAGGAGTGTTTGTGCTTTGCTGGCTCAGGACCCAGGCCTGAGCATCTTGAAAGAACAGACTTTCTATTGAAATGACATGAGGTGGAGAATTTCCCAACTTGCATGTCCTCTGCTACTGCACACACTAGCTTTGTGCCCTTCAGTATTTAACAGGAGTCAGCAATGAGGAAATCATTTAACTTCCACCATAAGTAGCCCCTCCATACTTCCACTCCTAGGCTTCCCCCAGTTTGGAATGGTCAGCCTAAGAACTACTCTCTCAAAGCAGGACACCCACTTTAAATTCAGTAGGATGCTTTCTTCAAAGATTTTAATGTTTTGGCAGCTCAGCCAAACACAGATCAGATGTGGGTGGCATTGAATCATGGAAGGAGGTCTAGAAGCACATTGTCTTCTGATGAGTTATGTTAACCAAACTGTGACCTCAAGATCTCAGAGACCTTCTTGAAGCAAAGCCACTTGAATGACTGTGTCTGTCAGCATCTGTAAACAAAGTTCATGAGAAAGGGGCTCTTTATGATTTCTTTCTGTTCCTATTCTTTCACAGACATTCTCTACAATACCTGACTTACAGCATCATTTATAGTTTTAATATGGAGTAGTCCTTAGAGAGACCAGGGAATCATTCCTGTGGTTATGTTGTAAAGATAACTAACTATTCCTTGAGAACCAGGAAATGAGTATTTGCTGTTGGTTGGATCTCAGCACAGCCTTTGATACCACTGGGTATAGCATAATTTCTCTCAAATTGGCAAAAGGACTGTGAAGGTAACTTGAAGATTTCTTTAATTTGGCTATATTATGAATAGTTAGTTCACTTTCCTCCTCTTAGCCTGAGTTTCCTCCAAGGTGTATTCTGACAACCCACATTTGCAACTGATTATTCCACAATCTGCTTGCTTAAAAATGCCATTTTTCTTGATTTTCATTTCTTCTTCCTGTTAGAGAAACTTGCTTCAAGAAGCTTGGATCCCCAGTGCCTCCTGCTAGTGCAGTCATTGCTAGCTGTGCAGCACACATCTGAGACATTGTCTTGCCCTTCCTGCCAGTCACACAAACCAGGAGCATGTAGGGATGGATGTAGGTCAGCCTAGCAAGGAAGGGTACCTATACCAAGATGCTGGTACAAAGACTAGAGGCGTCTAAGTGTTGCTTCTCTGCTGATATGTAACCTGAGAATTGGAGGAGACAGAGGGATAAAAAGCATTTTTACTGTTATCTGCAACAATACATATACAGTGCAGCACACGTGCCGAATTTTGAGGGTACCTCATTTGGAAATTCTTGCTATAGTGTGGAACTGCCAGTGAAAGTTAGGGGTAACAGCTCTTTGCAAGTGCTTTTGAAACACAGCCCTTCCTTGGCAACACCCTGGTTGTGCTGCAGTGACACAGCGCTGTGACCCCAGTGCACACCACCTTCACCTCCTGATCACGATAAAAATGATCAAAAACTGTTGTTTCTGAAGGCATCATTCAGAACCCTGCCAGACTCATTAACCATGAGTCACAAATCTGATAGCACAATTTAAGATACTGAATCATGTCCTCAACTTGTGATTCATTACGGGATTTTAAATGCCAGAAGTGGCGTCTATTCCAATATATATGAGTTCAGATACCCTTCCAAAATAAGCAAGTGACTATGAACCATAAATTCATTTCACCTCAACCTCTAATAGTGCCCAGAAAGATTTTTCTGTAGCTTTTCTGGCAAGGACAAGGTAATAAACATTCCCCATCCTCTCCCCTGCCTTCCCCCCCTCCTCCCTTGCCCCATTTCAGTCCCTATTTCACTTCAAGGATGTCAAAATTAAATTTTCAGCATCTCCAGGAGTATTATTTCTACATCAGACAAAGAGAGGTAAAGTGACCTTACAGCTTTCATTACCCACTGTTGTAAGACCCCATCTCTTGAAGCACAGCCTGTGGGAAACAATGGCAAAGCCCACGGGAGAATGGAAGTGATCTGCCCCTCATCTGCTCTGAAGGGAACACGAGCACCTGAAGAAAGGACTTCTGCAGAGCAGATGTGACAGAGCACAGTGTATGTACATGGTCAAAGTACTGCCTTCATCTCTTAGGGGTAAAAACACTACTTGCTGGAAAGCAACCATTGCCCACTGGATGCAATGTCTCCTTCAGAGCAATAATCCTGAGTTTTCTTTATTGGTGCACACCAACACACTCTTGTCTCCCAGCAGGAAAAGCCATCCATCCTTTGGAGCTAGTGGAACTGTTGTTTTCAAAGTGTGGTCTCTTACTACAGCTACAGCTTACTACAGCAGCTTTTGGGCCTGTGTTCAACAACACATAAAATCACACTCTTTGTGCCTGCCACTGTCACTTCTCACCTGCTGGATAACCTGTATTTGTATCTGCTCTGTGCAGTTCCTGTGAGTTGTATTTTTTTATTTAAACTTCTATTTCTGATAGGCACTCAGGGTACTGTATGCACTCAGGGCACAAATTCCCACACCACTGTTTCCTCTTTCAACAGCTCCAGTAATGACCCCCAGTTACTCAACCTTATATGCAAACAGAGTACAGGAGTTCCACTAATTGCACCAAGTCATGTTGACAGAGACCCATTTATCAAACAGCGAACAAGCAGAAACTCCACATGCTGCAGGTGAGCAATCACATCAGAAATGAGGCCATCTGTACACACCCATAAGTCACAAAGAATATTCATAAGTCGTGGAGATGCTACTTAAGATCAGAAACTCACACTTTCTAACATGTAATACTCCAAATATGATCACTGTAGAGTTGTTCTAAGCACCCTCAGTAACTGTTGCTTTATAGAAATGTGGGTGGGTTTAGAATTGTAAATTGATCTTGAACATATTCTAATACTGGCATACAAATAGAGAGTTTTGTTAGCAGACATCTGAGCAAAATTGTGTGGGAGCTTAATTGTGAAGTAGACAAATATTCTTGCTAAAAGAAGATTTGTTTTTTATTCACTGATTACTATTTTTAATCTGTTGGGGCATCTACTTACATAAGTGAGTTGTATTAACTGGTTAGTAATACCTGCTAAAGAAATATTGGAATTGACATAGAGAGCCAAATCCGCTGGATCCCAATTTGATTAAAGACTCAACCTTGAAGCTGCAGTTATTCTTTCTCTTACAACTCAATCTAAGTATAATCTCAATGGCTTTCCAACAGTTACTCTGACTTTACACATGGGGATGTGAATGGACAGTCAGGCACAGCAAGCGTCAAGCACAACTTAAACAAATAAAACTAAATAAACAAAACAGACCTTTCCAAAACATTGTACGGCAATTAACAGGGACAACTGTTTGAATCAATTTACTTTCTGCCCAACTGGCACATTTCATGTTATCAAACTGCAAACAGCTTCTGATCATTATAAAACAAGAAGCAAAAGTAAAATGAGAGTTTACAGGATGTATTAACAAGGAGAAAACAAATTCACAGGTGTCAGCATCAAAGCACCTTAGAAAGACAAACTTGAGTACCTTTGCTTTTGCACTACTTCTGACAGAACAGTCTGACAGCCCCTGACTGAAATGCCCTGGTTTGGTGTTCACCAGTGCTGCTGGTGCTGGGCTCAGATCCAATATGGTATTTTGTGAAACACTGCAGAGGAAATGGAATTGTCAGGAGATCTGTGTAACAAGAGGTTTCAACACAAAGCGGGAGGATTTATTGCCCTGTCATATGAAGGACCCACACGGAAGGATCATAGTCTGCTCTCAAGAAGTCAGCATCAGTAGCAAGGGGAATTTGGGGAATAGAGAAGGTGTTGCTAATGAGCTCACATTAACTGAGCTTAGCTGCAGAAAGCACACCAATGTCAGGTAAAAATGCCTTTCAGGGAGCAGAATCTGACTAGAGTAAAACAGGTGAACCTGTGTGAGGTGTCAATGCTCATAGGAAAACTCCCTCAAAAGGAAGGGAAATTAAGTCACTTCTATTTCTGAATAAAGTTTTGCAAACACAAAGGAGCATAGTAATATCACCCTCAATTTAATGAGAGATGGAGATATTCACCAAGAGTTCTGACAGAGCAGCCCTTCCCCCAAGCCAAATGCAGCAGTGCTGGTTCAAAACGTCCGAGAGTAGCACATTAATAAGATTTGGCAACTCACATAATCATTTCTCCTCACAGCACGAGCAATAACAGTTTAGTTACCTTTCCAGGGGTCCTGCCTGCAATTAGCTCACCCAAATGTTGACCTATAAATAACTGCCAGAAGGAGCTTTTGACAAAGGATCTCAAAGCACTAGACAGCAGGTGAGTGAAGCCTGGTTTAGCCTGTCCTTAGGCACTGCTGACAGGTGACATACTGCAGAAGGAAAAAGATTATGCACTGAGATATGGAGGCTCCTAAGGGCTAGAGCTAGAGTTACACCCATTAATCAGGTTAGTTATACAATGTCATCAGCTCTTAAAATGCAGAGCTCTGACTCAAGATAAAACCTGTAAAATTAAACAAATGAGTGACCTGGAAGGGCAGTGGCTTGTGACTTGTCTCCCACTGCTCTCCCCTTCTTGCATGAAGTACATGGTCCTGGTGTAATGCTATGCTGCTTATTGCTTTCCACTAATGGCAGCTGGCACCCAGTAATGCCCTGCACACTGGGGTTCCTTTCCCATTCTTCTTAATTAATTTCCTTTTCTACCTAATTAACATCTTTTTTTTTAATATATATAAGAAAGTCTAGGGAAAATACCTTGTGCTAAATTGCATATTTCCTTAGATTTCAGTTTATATCAACATACCAAGGGTAGTTCTTTTTCCTTGCAGCTCTCAGTGAGAATTCCCTATTTTCAGTGAGTGCAACAGGGTTTCAGTCTGTTTGCATTCAATCTAGACATTTTTCTGTGCTTTCCCAAAAGTATTAGGAATAGAGCAGAAAGCCCCAAATCACTATTTTTAATATTTACAAGGCATTCTGGTGTGAAGAATTTATGTGAAACCCCACTAAGTTTTGCCCTCTGGTATATGCCCAGTTTTAAGCAGAAAATTCAGCTTAGGCTGTCCAGATTCGGTCAAGCAGATGCCAACCTTTGGCTCAGGTGGACTGGAGCAATATCAGTGGGCAAAAGGGAAAAAGTGAGCTGCAAAATTCCATGCACAAGTCTGAGCCACACTGTCATGGCTTTTGAAGTTAGGAGCTAGCCAGGATATCACTTGTCTCTTGTACTTTTATACATTTCACTTGGCTTACCTTTAGATCAGCTATATCATTTTCAAAGGATACACGGATTCAATTACAAATTAAATTTTCTAGCACCTCTAACTTGACAGAACAATTCTTAGTTTCAGCACTGACAAGCTTTTCTGCCTAACAAAATAATTCATTGCAAATGATTTAATATGACCTGAGGAGAGTTGTAAGACAGTAAAAATACTGCCTTAAAAAATAAAGTGTAGCATTCTCTCTCCGAAAAGATTACAACAGGATGTGTTTGACAGCCTTGGCTTATAAAATCATTCTGGTAACACTTATATGCACAAGAATTGTCAAACTTTGTGTTACTAGAGGTCAATAGTCACGTTCTCACTTAATACAAGTGTAAGATAGAGGTGACAAATTTCATTGTAGCCTGACAGTTTTAGATGTGCAGTAGATATAATATCAAAAGTGTGTCTTACATCAGAAGTGGCATTTTTAACATTTCTCAACTGAATACACATCCTTCACAATGTTTTGATCTTCTTGTAGCAGTACATGAGAAATGCACATGAGAAAGCTGCCTCCTGCTCTTGCAATCTATTTCCTATGAGCCAAATATTTTAAGAGCTGCGTTCTTTGTTATTTTGGATTGGAACATGCAGTGATAGGAACAAGCCTCAGGAGAGTTCTGGCAGATTCTAGGACAAAGAAATTTTCAAGAAACCATCAAAATGGTTTTCTGTGTTAGTATCACTCTCTGGTTTTTTTCTTTCTATTTTTTCCCTCTTGCATTATGCTGTAGCCTATTAAATGGTCACTTGGTTCAAATTTCTTATTCTCACCCTAGCAGCTGGCAAGGATGAGCTCAATTCTACCTGTATTCATTTTTATGATGGTGCTCTAGTTACCTAAAGAATGATAAAATCCACTAAATTCTCAGACAGGAATGATCTGAACAGTTGGCCAAATGGAGTCCTTGAATGCCATGTTTGCATAAGCTCCCCAAGAACTGTGAAAATACCAATGATAAATAGATATTTTGCCTTTGAGGCTTTTTCAAGGCAACAACTTTCTGTGAGTCTAAGGGAGACTGCAGAGCTGGTAGCAGTGACTTACAGATAAGATTCTGTAACCTAATCTCCACTATATATTAGATAAGATGCACGAGTGTGTGTATATATATATACACGCATTAAAGATTCCAGAATTATTGACACAATGAATTACTTGCCATATTCTATATCATTTCTCAGAAACTTAATATAGGAGTGAACAATATATTTCCAGGAATAGTTTAAGAAAAAGGTTTGATATTTCACCTCGTGGATAGATGGAAACCATGCTGGTGCCCAAATCCCAAAATCTTTCAAAAGGACAAAAATGTAAAATGGGTTGTACAGCAGCATCTGTTTCATCTCACATATTATATTATTACCAGCAAACTGAAGAATCTTTTTTGGGGTTTTTTTGGGGTGTTTTTTGGTTTGGGGGAGTTTTGTGGTGTTTTTGCATCTTTCCCCACTTCTAGTGAATATATTCCAAAAATATAGGGGAAAGTTTTGATTCTAACAAAATAAATACCTGATTTTTTACTGAGGGGAAATTACATCAGAAGATGTTGCAGTTGAACCAGATGATCATTGGAGGTCCCTCCCAACTGAAATCATTTAACCTAACAAATTGTTTTATTGGCTAGTCAGTAAAACCCTTAGAGACCATAAACATTTGTGATGGCTCTTTGGAAACCTGAGAAAGGACATCTCTTTGTACCAGGGAGGCTGAAGACAGCCTCAGCAGGGCATTTTTCTTAGCTGCCCTGCCTGTGTGGATATAGCACTTGGGTCAATTAAAATTCAGTTGCTTTGGAGACAGAGAACTGAAACGTTTTCTGCTCAGGGACACAGAAAGGCCCAAGGAGCTGTGCTTCACGTGCCCTGGACAGTCAAAGGCACTGCATATCTGGCTAAGGCAGATTAGACAGGAAAGGACAAGAGAAAGGGTCTCTATCCTGAAAGAAAATGTGACCAAAGGGGTTCCAAAGGGGTGACACAGCAAACTGTGTCAGAGGATTAGCGCAGTCTTAATGGAGACAAATCGGAAGTTTGGAGCTATGAGCAGCAAAGGAAGACCTGGAGGCAGGCACACCTGAGTCTTCAAGCTGTGAGGCACCAGTTATAAATGAAACAACTCTCTTGTCTGGATTATTGCTGGATATCAGGAAAACATCACTCAGAATGAATTATTTCAGTCTAGAATCTGGGAAGGATTATTTTTTAAACCACAGGTTTTTATAACTAGAGTCCAAAGTTGCCCATTAAAAATTTCCAGCTTTGCTATTAATTACAGTATATCTTTGCAATTAATTACAGCATGTGGCGGTAATATACACTGTGATACATATATTTTTCAGAGAAGAAAGGAGGCCAGATTATCCAGCAGAGCAGTGCAGTCACATCCCCAGCAAGTACCACTGCCTCAAGACCATGTGCCTTGGCTGAGTATTAGGGACCACCATTCTAGAGTGAGATAGTGGCTAAGCAAAATCTTTTGGCTAGGAATCCTACAAGACCAAAGGAAACTTTTCAGGCTAATATTTGAAACAACTTTACAGATAAAGAAGAAGAGGCAACAAGAACTTACAAGCATTTCTTTCATATATATTTGCCAAATGAAAATTTTTCTGCATGCTTCTTTAATAAGGATTGTGATTAACACATCCCATTTTCATATTCAAAAAAAGTGAAGCATGGAAACTTTCCTTTGGAGCACTGAAATGAGGCATTCATACTCACAAGACTGTTTTCCTAATTTTCTGGAAAATTATTTATAATAAGTAGCAGTTTTTCTCAAAAGAAAAGAAGTTCCTTAGCCATTCACTGAGAAATTATCACACCAAGGAGAGTCTTTTAGCAAGCAAACCTCCCACATCAGCCACTGAAGCAGCTAAAACCTGCACCTCTTTTCAGCAGCCCAGCTCACTCGCTCCTCCCGGCTGAGGGAAGCTGTGTGCTCTGGACTAGGGAGTTCAGTGTATTTTTCAGTGTGAGCATTTATTTTCTGGTCTGTGCAGTTCTAACCTGTCTGCTCTCACGAACATTATGGGACTCTGACAATTTCTAATGATGACAAAGTAATTCAGCACTGTCTGTGTTTATTCCTCCAGGAATACTCTGCTTTAGCAGAAGCACATTTGCAATGTGCGTGACCCCTGCTCTCCTTCATAAATCTCTCTGACAAAACGAAGAGCCAGGGTAGCATTTGGAATGGAAGCTGTATCAACTGCTGCATCTTCCTGCTTAGGGACCGGTAAAAAATTCTCAGATGTATTTAATCTGGTATAAAAGACATTATTTCCATTTTTAAAAAATCTCAGATTATTTAATGCAGTCTAAAAGGCATTATTTCATAAAGCTACCAAGCAGATCAGAAAAGCTCAAGAGAGACAGGTCATTCAGGAGGTGATAGCTAAATGCAGAGCTGATTTCAGATGGAACTGTGGGTCTGAGGTGGTCTCAGAAGAAACACAGAAAAACAATCACTAGAACAAAACTGATACTTCCAGAAACACTGGCTCAGGTCCATGGAGCCACTGTGTCTGCAACAGGAGGGGAAGAAAAGCTTCCTTAACACTCTATCTGTCTTCCAGAGCTTCTGGGGTGGGGCATTTCATTTCTGGTGCAATGTAGAGTAGCCCCAGGACAGTTCTGCCTCACCGTGGTCCTTTCAGACATTATGAGCAGCAAAGAACAACTGAAGGACTGAGTAACAACCAGCATTAACAGCAAAAGAAAGTTGGATAATGTAGGTAAAAACCTTGTACTAAGGAGTGGGACATGCTAGGAAATAATGATTTTTAATAATGGCCACCTGCCATGAAGATCCAATCTGGGTCATATTTTATATACCCACCTCTGCCACAGTAGGACAGGGATACAGCTGCTGCCAAGAATACTGAAAGCAGTTTTCTGATCTTCTGTGTGGAACTTCAGCCAGCCCCATATCTGGAAAGTTTCTGACATCATTCTGAAAAATTTCCTTTCTATCTTTCTATTGAAAAACTGAAGGGCTGAAAAAAAAGTAATTATTTTCTTATTTCTGCATTTTCGAATTTTGTGAGCATCTCCTTCCACAGTTCCTGATGAAGCATGGGCTGGAAGGCCTCTCATTTGTTTATTCATCCAAGCAGAAGGAGCATTCATTCTTTGAGCATGAACCCAGACTTCTGCTCTAAACCAATACAATTGCTTTTCTCTGCATCACAGAAAGATCGATATTTATTCAAATCCATATTTATTTATTTATTTGGCTGGTAGAATTAAAGTGAGAGAATCAAATACAAATAGAAATCTAGAGCCTGCAAAGCACTCCTTAATGGAGGAGAGCCTCCATTTGTGTTTACACAACATGTTTTGTATTATTTGTTATTGGTTTAAAACAGATCTATTGATAAAAACTGAAAACAGAAAAATTAGATGTGAGCACATTTCTGACTTTAAGGGAAGCTTTGACTGACAATGCAAGATGTTGTAGCCTGTCAGACCCTGTTTCCTTAAAACATTCTTAGAAGACTTATCTATAAAAGCCCTTTCAAGTTTGGAGTCTTACATATTGAGTCCTGAGCTGAACTTTCTCGTGTGGCTTTATCACAAATTACCATCCTGGTGGGAGGTTTTGGGGGAAAAAAGGGGGGAAAAATCCCCATACATATTCTGAGAAACCAAATGCTTTTGTGTACAAAAGGAACTGCATTTTTTAGATCCTACTGCTCTTACAGAAGTATGGGCTAATAGTGGAGATAATCTCTACACTCTGGTTACACAAGCAAGCTATTTTAATTGTTGCTATTGGAAGACAAGTATCAGCATACTACATCTGAAATCTGGAAAAATGTATTCTTTGGCTTTTTTTCATTTGAATGAAATGTTGTTTAAAACAGAGAAAACAGTTCTACTTCCTGATATGTTTTTAGTGTGTCTTCAGGGCATTGCTATTTATTTTGCAAGGTCAGAGTAACTGTATGAGATTCATTTCCCTGAATTTTTGAAATAGGGCCTCACATCTATCAATTAAAGTCACAGATGGACTTTTGTCTATTTTAAGTGACAATCACTGATATTTCAGAACTATTTGTTTTTACATCAGTTCTCTACTTGGCTATTTTTCTTAATTATGGCTTTAGAGACAGTAAATTCTAAAATGCAAAAACCAAGAAAAGGTCCAGATTAAAAAGTAGCAGTTGAGTAAGAATAATTATGAAAATAAATAATGAAAGGGAAAAAAAGCTAAAAAAAAAAGGTTTCCTCTAATGACCAAGTAGAACTAAAAAAGTGGATTTCTCCATTAAAACATCTCCAGGCTTTTGATACCCGAGCAAAATCTTGATAGCTGCACATTGAAAAACAGATTTAGTTAGATTTTTGGCCAGGTTGTGCTCATACTGGAGAACTACTGAGCAAATATTTAACGGACAAAGAGTGGGAAGGTCATGAAGTCTTCACTGCATATTTTTTTACACCTTTGCTCTTGCTGTGATTGCCATCACAGATATATTCAAATTTCCATCCTGATGCTTTTGTTCATCCAAACCTGCATCGCTATTACTATTACATCCCTATTACTAAATAGTTACTATTTTCAGATTTACTATCTGAGAGTTATGACTAATAGAGGAGCCAGTCAGAAGACAGTAACTTGCTAGGGCATTTCTGGGAAAGCAGTCTCAGCATAATTTTATTCTGCACATTTGGAGGATGTGGTCACTGCCTACCCTGTGGCAACTTCCCCTTTCACATCCTCTGATGTGGATAGTTTGAACCATTTTTTTAAGACCTATTTCAATGTCTCTTCCCCATACCCAGTGCCAACAGCCTCCCCAGTCCTTATAGTGTCTTACAAGTCCATAAAATCATGTGGGCTATGTGTGTGTATGTGGATATATTGGGGTTCAGAGGTGTGTGGGGAAGTCTCCTGGTCCTATGTCAGCAATGCCATGCTGTGTATTCTCTGGGGTAACAGCAGCCCCACCTCTGCCCTAGAGCCAACAGCAGGGACATTACAGTGGCTCTGGACTCCTCTAAGGGTCACAGCCCATATCACCAACCCAAGAGAGTGTAGAGCTGCAGATGGCTGAGCCTCAGAGGCCATGTGTCCTGCCCACACCTATAAAACTGGATTATGTGTGACACTTACCCTGCTGCTTGGGTTAGCACTGCCCTGAGCAACAGATGCAGCAGCCAAGTTCTGCAGTTCCAGCTCCTCCCCCTCCTCTGTACAGACACTGTATTTTGAAGCTTAACTTTGGGAAAAGATGAAACAGAGCACATTTGAAATAATACTGTTATGGTAAAATGAGATTTCTTTATTAGCACAACAGACTCTATCCAATATCCCTTTCCTCCAGTGTGGTGAAGAACAGCAAGGGACAATGAACTGGATGAAGTGGGAAGCTGTGCTCATGTAGTTCAAAAAGCCTCTCGAATAACAGCTTTGCACAAGTCCTGTCTTCTCCTGAGAACTTCAGCCCAGTTAGGATGTTTGGAAGTTATATCTAGTGTAAAGATAATTTTAGAATGGCTTAACCACCTGTGGTTTAAGCTCTATTAGCCAGTCCAAGAACTAACAGTGCTATCATTGATGCTGAACATTTAATTAAGAGCAATTTCTGATTACTTACTGCAGTGTTTGGGACCATGAAGGAGGTGATGTGCCAGCATTCCAACTTGATACTTTAGGCTGTCTGGACACTGTGGGACCCATCCTCTAATTCCACAAAGCAGGCTGAGCAGCAGGGTGTGATAGCAAAATCCCCAAACTTGGCATACATAGATCATGGATAAAAGATTGCAAAACATCTACAACAGGTAAAGAAACAGAAGAGATGGCAGGAAGGCAGGAAACATCCTGGGACAGACAGATGCTGCAAAATCTGTATTTCAGTGTGAATAATATAATAAATGGAAAAAACAGGCAGACTGATAGGAACAGAGCAATATAAATGACTCAGTACATAGTAAATAAGGCAATAAAAATCCATACCAAAACCAAACTAAGTCCTTCTAAAAGATGCTCTGTATCTGACAGCTACTCGAATGCCATAAGATATGGGAAGCATCTATGTGTAGCTGTTGGGATTAATCCCTGTTTCTAATGTCAAAAAAGATTTTTCAAGTGTGCTTTGCTTTTGTACCAAGGCTGCCAGTGCATGACTAAATGAGTTTTCACATGTTATTTAAAAATAATTTTTTCTCTTGGGTAGTTCTATCCTGTATTACCATATGAATGTAAACCAGCTGGCATTATGATGAATTGGAAGAGGTTTCTCAGACATTTATTTGGTATTTAGTTATATTTACTACTTGAAAATATTTTCAGTGTTGTGCTGGATTTCTGGATAGCCAAATAAATAGGTAGCAAACTAGGTCTGAAAAAAAAGCCAGTCCTCAATAACCTGCAGAGTCTAAAGTACTGAAATATATCAAAAAAACCCAGAGAATTCAGATGCAAAAGAAAGGAATTTTTTTGATACTCAGGATCTCCCAAAACCAGCCACTTTAAGCCTGGGGAGCAAATGATGGAGTACCTTAATGATCTTAACATTTCATAAATTGTATCAGTGGACCCTGCAAGGGAGTCACTACATTTGGCACACTTTTCCTTAGTGGAATATTGAAATTGAGAGTTACTGCAAAAAACACTGCTGGCCTGGTGATTGTGTGATGTTTTGATGGATTTAGATGAGATTTGGATTTAGAGAGAGCAAAGTGGGAAAAGATGCCTGTGTAATTTAAACTGTGATTGCTGAGCAGAACAGCTATAAAGCTGTAAAAGGAAAAACAAAGGTTCTGATTTTTCCCTAGAAACATGAGTAGCTTGGGACTGAGGCAAGGAAAGAAACTAAACAATCAATTCAATATTCACACAAAAACCAAACATTAAAAAATACTCTTTTCATGACTCAGAGCAAAATTTCATGACAAACATGCTTGTATCATCTTGAAGTGATTTGAAGTCATAAGATTCATGCTATGAAGATGAAAGACAGCAATAAAAGCTGTTATCACTAGGACTCTGCCCAGAGCAGGAGATGCCTTGTGTGTCCTCCCTCCCAGCTCCTTGTAGCTTTCAATCAAGCATGGCCAGCCTGGCCAGAGTACCTGTGTGGAAAGGTGGCAAGTGCAAAAGCCAGCTCAGACTGAGGAATTCTGCAAGTTACAGGGTTGTGTCAGCAGCCTAAGCACATACCAACTGTTGTTGCTTGCTGGCCTGGGAACAATAAATCACTGTCTAGCTCTACACTTTTTCCTCAGCACTATACAAGGCCACTGCTAGCCTGGATTAGCAGACCCATCAGCAGTTTCCATGAGGCACATCCTCTGTTCCAGCAGAGGTGAACACAAATGCCTAAGCTGGAATTCTAGCAACATTGGAGGAGATGGCACAGCAATACAGAGGAGGCTGTAGAGCAATAAAATGCTCTTTATTTCACCCCCATGCAGTGCCCAGGCTCTGATCCACAGCCGTCACCCTTTGCAGCTTGGCTCACAAAAGAGCACACATTTTTGGCCTGTATACTGTATACTTGCAGTCCCAATTATTTTTTTTTTCTCTGGTTGCACCCAGATAAAACATCCAAGATGCAAACCACCATCACAGCAGTGAAAACTCCCTGACTCAGCAAACGGTATCACAACAGTGGACAGAAGAACAAAGAAATAATGTGTATTACTGCACAGCTTCCTTGCACAAAGCCTGGGGTAAAAGTTCAGCTTACCAATCTTCCATGAATCCCAGGTTTTCCCTTGGCTGATTGCTGGTGCACATGCCATGCCATGGGCTGGCTATATGAAGGCACCCAAGCTATGAAAGGTAATTCTCATACACAAAAATCAACAGCTTCAAGCTGTTGGGACTAGTCACACATTGAGTACATGCTGCTTGACAATGAGAACTATGCAACTGCAATTTATTGGCATGGGAAATTCTGCCTCCATGTCTCTTTCATTAAATAACTTATTTTGTCATCATTTCTAGCAACCAAAATAGGCAGGATCAAGTTAAATTACTTCCGAGGCAAAAATTTGCACTAAAGTATATTTTTTTTGTAAAGTGTGGAAACATCCACTGCAAAACAATTGTTTGTCTGCCCAGCACCTTCTGAAGAAGACCCACTTTCCTGCACATGCCAAACCAGCTAACACAGTGAGAATCTGATGAACCGTAAAAGAACAGAATGTCTTGTTCATTTACATACAGTAAACACATGTTTCATCCAAACACAATTGTGAAATAGTTTTGAAATACTTCTTTCATTGCAGTTTGGAGACTGTTGGCTAACAAGACTCCCAGAAGGTTTTATTGTCTCTTGTTTACATGGCAGGATCAAATTACAAAAAAAAAAAAAAAAAGTTTTGAAATATAATTTGTGTTTTGTTTCCTGAGCACTTTATTTCCACTGAATTAATATTTCTAAGATTAAGCATCAGGCACCTCCAGGATCCTTCCAGCATAAACTTATGCTTTAAAGAAAGACATGCATAAAATCTGGCACACATAATGATAGTCTATCACCACAGTCAAGATAAAATTTAGAAGCTGGAAACACAGCTGTCTAGCAGTCATAATTCTGTCTGCATTTATCTGGCACCAGCTCTCCTTAATCTGTATTCTGATTCATTCTGTATTTTATTCTCCAAATATTTTGTTAGATTGAGTACCTGTAGTACTAATTCCTGACATGCTGAGTAATTCTAATTCTGGCCACTTATGGGAGTACGTGTGGAGGTTGTGCAAGACTTCACAGAATGAAATCCAAAAGACAAAATTGGCACAAATTGTAAAGTCATCATGGCAACAGCAAAATGAGTGTCCATGAAAAGGTGTGTTGGAGGAAAGTCTGTATATGTCAGGGAGCAAGTCTCAAAGTTTTCCAGCAATGGATGCTGCAGAGCATTTCAGGAATCAAGGCATGCTCAAAGGAAAACCAAAAGAAACCAAAACAAATCAGGCTAGATAGTAATCTTTTGCTTAAAAACAGAGTTTGATTTTGAAATAGATCTAAGTGCAACAAGCTTGGTGTTCTCTCCTGGATGCCTGGAGGTCAGGGAAACCCACCCCATCAGGGCCTGGTCTGACACAGGCCAACCCCTGTGTACTCTTGCAAGTACATTACTGCACTAAGAGAGTAAAACTGGGAAGGAGGAAGAAAAGAACAACAAACAGCAGGGAATGCAGTGAGGCACAACATTTTTCATCTTCAGAAGTAATGCTTTGTAATTTCTGTAATGAGTTTCACTGATGAGCTTGAAGAGATCTGTAAATGGATTTCTTAACTCACATAATGTCCTTCTGTTGTAGCAGTGTTAAATTGATACACAAACAAGCAAACTGAGAAGCTGGGAAAGCCCATTCCTGGCCAAACATGAGCAGCCCAGCTGGGAATGGGGTGAACCTGCAGATGCAGCAGCACCTCCCATCCCATGGCACTGCCTCAGGAATGTGCACACCAGTGCCACCAGAAGAAAGACAACTGGCCAATGCTCCCTTCTCCCCTTCCATGCCTCTGCTGCTCATCTGTTCCCTTCAGGTCCTGCAGAGTTCCAGCTTTTGCTTTTGGTTGGTTGTAAACCAGAGCAGGTCAGAGCACCCACAATATGGTTTAGTGAAAATAGCACCAAACCTTTGAGCATCAATGATCCCTGAAGTATGTGAATGATTAGGAAAAAATCTACCCCAGTCTAGCTCATGGCCACACCAGCCAACTATCATAATCAGCAATCATCCAAAAATCTCGGACTAGAACAATGTCAATGTGGAAAAGGAAATAATTTTATGATTTGCCTTTACCCAGAGGATGTGCCATAAAACAGTCACCAAAAATCATTTCTTTATACAAAAATTGTATTCTCATGCTTCCTTTTATTTTTGTGAATAAAACATTCATTCAGCATTTGGGAACATCATGAGTCAGAGGAAGCTTGCATGGGACTCTCAGTGTGCAGGAGAGTACAATTGTTTTACAGTCATCAGCTTGGGAAAGCTATCATCACATTAAGAATGACATCCAAAGTCACAAAAAAAGTAGAATTTAGCTGTGACTATTCCTCCCTACTAAAAATAATTGCAAGACTGGAATTTTTTGTTCTAATAGTAATCAGGAACCAAAGAAATGATGGAAGCAATAGCACAGTTACAGTGTATGCATAGTCATTGATGGATCATGTCTGAAAATTATTCTGATCATTAAAGGGAAGTGGAAGCCAAGCAAATAAAAAAGAAATAGGAATTTTCAACACTTAGCCTGGATGTGCAGGTCCTCACAGAAGAATAGCAATTTAAACATCTGTTACTGTCTGCTACAATTTCAATCTTGAGAAATCTGTGTCATGATTTTTTGAGGGAAAGAACCCTGTGCTGTGACTCAGTATTTGGTTCAAACTGTACTTAATTAGAGTAAATTATTGCTGCAAATGTCACTGAGCTGTAATTCAGGTAGAAATAATGAAACTCAAAAGTAGTTTAATTTACAGCTGATGACCACCTTGGGAGGTTCTTTCTAGAAGAGGTTATTTCAGAAAGTCCTTAAGGGAGTACTGGGGTTAAAGGTAGTCTGAGAAATTCTAAAGGGGTTTTTATTGGCAAAAGGTAGAAAGGTCAAATCAAAGAGGTTCTTTTTGTCATAGAAATATTCTCAGTACAAAAGCTTCACTCAGAGAAAAGAGTGTGACCATGTACTCATTCCCTAGCAGTTGTATGGAACTGGACCTATTGTTAATAAAAATCTACTTTCATGACAATGGCTGCAATTTACTTCTTCTCACAGCCAAGAAGCCATGTGGCCAGAGGGACCACTATGGACAGATGGAGCTGCTGTCTACATACTTTCAAATTATTATTTTACTGCACCTATGTTAAACAACCCCAGAATTCCAACTCTGGTTGTAGTCACATTTAACAGATAAAGTTGAGGCTCTAAATTTAAAAAGATTTTCAAAGAAAATAATAGCTGTGAGGTTTTTTATGTACCTCTCTTACATTGCTTTTCAGACAGTGTTGACTCTGTACAGCCACTTCACTGAACCTTGGACTCATCTGCAATGCAGCAGCTCAGCAGCAATTCATTTCTGCTTTACTTAAAGCTTAACTTCTTTTCTTTTTTTTTTTTTCTTTTTTTTTTCAGCCTGGAAGGACTGAAATAGAGCCTCATTCTATTTTAGAGACATAATAGAAAAGGCCACTCATTGCACATGCTTCAGACACTGGCTGGTTTTGACTGACACCACCAATATTGTGCAGATCTAGGCATTTTATCTCCCCTACTGGAATCATTTCAGATTTATCTTTAGCTGATCTACCACTCTTGTAGCTTAGCTGTGCAGATAATTGTAGCATGTGAATAAAAATATAAAATCAGGTAAAACTACATTGAAAACACACCATAATATGAAATAAAACTTTCAACTAACTTACCATCTCTGTGGTATGAGAATACCTTATCCCTGAAGGGAATGTGACACACGCCAGGTGTGAGGTCACCAGTAGGTTCTGAAATGAAAGAGACACCCTATCACAGCTCATGGTCACTCCACAGAAATCTCTGCTCAGTATTGTCAGTTTTATTTTTTTTATTTTAAAAGAAAGAGAGCACTGAAGAGGGAGCACTTGCAATATCCCATCTGGGAAGCAGCAGTCCTGTGGGTGCTGGGTGCTCATGCTCACCCAAGACTGAGCCTTTCCAAGTAACCCTTGCCACAAGCTTTCCCAATGCTGTTTTATACAGCAATGTTCAGTTCCTTCCCTTCTTTTTAAACTTCAGGTTTATTTGCCACAGCTGAGCACCCCAACCTAACCCAGGGACAGCAGCATTTCACACCACCAGAGGGGCACAGAACAGCTGGATGACAGGAGCTGGGAGAGACCAGCCAGAGCAGACGTGCAGGATTGCTCTGTGCCCTGGGGGAGGCAGGGAGGGCACAGAGGCAGCGAGGCAGCCTCTGGTCCAGCCTCACAGCTGGCCCATGTTTAAGGGTGGACCAGAGCTCTCACACAAAGGAACTCATACCAAGGATCCTGGGCAATTGTTTTTCTTGGTACATGATGTTGCTTCTTGTGTTTTTTTTGGTTCAATACCCACTAATAATCTCTTCAGTAATTTGTTAGAGTAGCCCCTGAAGTCTCTAGTATTTTTGTGGTTTTACTTGTTTTTCCCTCTTACTCACATTGCCTTTTCTCTTTGATGTTCTGTTTTTCAGTGTTTGTTATGGCATCACAGGTGTCGCCCAGAAATCAGTGTCTCACTCGGGCATTACATAACAGTTACACCAGATATTGCTGATGTTTCCCACTGTTTACAAAGCAAACTCGGCTTGCTCTTCATGTTTTCCAGTACACAACTGTCAGTTTACAAAGAGCAGTGACTGAGTCATTTTTGCCGAGCCATCATCTTTCCAGCCGCTGTATCCCAAGAGACAGGGAGCACACGGCAAGAGCAGCCACACCAGAAAGGGCAGATAATCCACTGCTGTAGAAGAGAGAAGTTGTTTTAACCTGATGTAAGTGCTTATAAGGTTATTTTGATGCTACTGATAAGTCTTTTAATTTGGCAGTGTTGATGCAGGGTTATTTTTTTAACTGGTTGTTTTCCTTTCAATTTCCAACATTCATTACTAAGACCTAAATCTTTGGCCACAGTAAAGTCTCTCCTCTCTGACTTTCCTAAAATTACACTCAATTACATGTTCTGTGGCCTCCACCCCAAATCTACAGCCATGTATTTAAAGGGTGCTTGCAATTAAAGTTTAAAAGCGAAAAAATATGGTTTGATTTTGGTTTTGACTCCTGTGTCCTAACCTGAAGGTGTCACAGAGCATTCAGGTAGTGATCCTGAGCACAGCAGAGCTAACTTCTGGGCCAAATCCTGTCCCTTTCCTGAAGATTTACCTCTCTTAGTCGGTCTCTGCCAGCCCTGGCATGGTCCTTCTATATGCATGTGCTTTGGAAAAGAGGCCAGGTGACATACAGGGGAAGAAATGTGGGCTATGCAGAGCAGTATTCTCTTGATGTCCGTATTTCCCAGTGTATGCTGTAGAGCCAAGTGGACCTGTTTCTCACATATCACAGCTCTCCCTCTAAAAGTTTAAAGCCATGAGCAGTAATTTTCTTATGCAATGCCTTTCCAGGCTGTGGTAAAAGAGTCAGTCCAAAGAGCCAGTGTGTGACTGCTCTCAGACAGCTCTTCACTGCACTCCTGTGTGTTTCCAGTAGGCACAGCAGTGATGCAGCATCAGCACCACCACCTTGCCTTTTGGGTGATGGATGTTAGCAGTCATAAATAACCACTGAATCCCTGAGAACTAAGAGGAGCTCATTCCTCTGCAGTCCCAATGGTGTGTCACACCATGATGCATCACTGTGTCTCATAGAAATGAATTGGCCTTTTCTCTTTTTGTTCCTCCACATTGCCATTAGCATTTCCCTGCAGTGAATTTTATAACCAGGTTAGGTGGCTGTTCTTCACAAAACTGGTTTCAGATTTTCGTAGGCACAGTGGAGGAGCAAGGGTGTCACACAGAGAGCTTCACTATCGCTGCGATGCCTTCTGGGCTGCAGTGAACTGAAATGTTTTCATTTTAAAGGCTCGGCTTTGAAAAAGTGATTTCACCTTCTGAGTTGCTAATGAAATAACTACACTCATGCCAAACTGAGGCTGGTACTGCACACTAAAAAGAGACAAGGAACAGCTGTGTTTGACATTATGGCTTCCACTTACGAAAGGGTTTCCTTCTCAGCTCCCAGATGTTTGCTTGGATAAGCAAAGCTGCAATTGCACAGCTTTGAGAGCCCCAGCATCCTTGTCTGTTATGCATTATTTTCAGGGTTTGCCCTGAGACTGCATGGAGGGAAAGTAAAGTAATGACAGATAGAAATAGATGTCTTCATTGATACTGTTCTCTGAGTTGATGAACAGATGTATGAAGTTAAATGTGACCAGTCCAGGCACACTGAACATTCGCTCCACCTGAGTGCTTTGTTTGCTTAAGGGTTTGGTTTGTTTTCTTTACTTTCCAAGAACCCTTGGATGGCTTCATCGGATCTTACAAAAAAAGATAATCATAAATAATAAAACAGCTCCAGTTTACACCCACGCAATGATAACTGTATAAATGAAATTGTTCCTTTTTCTACTGTGGTAAAAGACCATTCAGCATCATTCTTACCAGTTTCCATGTTGTACAAAACTACCACAGAGAGGAAAATTTAATTTATCTAAGTATTTTGTCATTAAAAGGAACCAAATGAGTCTTTAGATCATAGCAGTGTTTTATCTGGGAGACTCATTTCAATCTTCCTGACACACACTTCACTCTCTTCTCTATTGTGCCTGAGCAGAACTGTTAATGGGCCTTTGCAAAATGCCTTTAACATTTCTTAGCATATTTTCCCTTCTTCTCACCTCATTACTGTCCATTTTAAGCAGTTTCAGATTATTTCTTCTCATACATACTCAGAACATCCTGTGAACTTTTGGTTTCTGGGTTCATTAGTGACACACATGGCTGAAGTGCACCCATTTGACACCCTGCCCTGAGCACTGACATCCAACAGTCAGCCATACCCTGCTGCATGCAGCTGTTGGAAGACGATTAAATTGCATTGCCTAATCTTTTCTCATGATCCATGTTGCAATTTTCTTTGTGGCACAGCCTCTCCTTCAGCAGCACCACCTCTGTAACAATCCACTTTGCACTGCTCCCAAATTGCAGCCATAGCAAAGTTTGATTGTTGCCTAAGGTAATACATTGGGCAATGAAAATTGTGCCTGTCCTGAGCACTTCTGCCTCAGTGTCAGCAGTGTGTCAAGAATACCCACCTTTATGGCTTCATCTAATGCCAGATGGCTTGTACTGAGATATGGTCAGAGAGTTGTACATGGTCCACAGGATTTCAGTTGACAGGATGCCAACCCTTCCCTGCTCTCTGGTAGTGTCACCCCTCCATCTGCAGAAGAAAGAAGAAAGGCCCAGCCCTGGTACCCAGCTGTGTCACAAACAGCTGCTATACAGGGTTGGAGGAGGCAACAGGAATTGTTTTCATGTTTCAGAAACCGTGTTCAAGCTGTTTGCTGGATGGAAACAGTGAGCCAGCACTGGGAAGTCTCTTCAGGAATATTCTGGAACTTAAATGCACTTGGATTTGAGGGTGGCTGGGTATATGCAACAGTCATGTGGGCACTTGCTGCAGTTTATCACCCACAGCTGAATCTGTGTTCTCATAGCAAATGACTTTCAACTTATTCTTCTCCTTAACATGTATGAAATCATCCACTGATTGTTACCAGTGTTTCCTGAAGGTGAAGTTGTTCAGTCTAACAGAGCAGACACTTTAGGCAGGGAAAAACATACTGCTCTTTTTGCAACAGGTTATTCACCCCTTCACCTTCTTTCTTTAGGTACAGTGGTGGTCTGCAGAGCAGGGAGTGACAACCCCAGGTTTGGCAGAGAAGGCAGGAAATACTACCTGTGGTTTCCTTAGAAAAACCCCATTGGGAGCTGGGCATCAAAGCTGGCTGCCTATTCAGGCTTGCAGGCAGAACCCACTCCCAGACTGTTCACTGCATTGAGCCCACTTGGAGCAGCTCTCTGATGTATACAAAATGGAAGCCATATTCTGAGTTCTGAACTTGATCTGTAAGTCTGCAGTTAAGTATCTTTCTTTTACAGACAAAGGAAATTTTTCCTGAAATTTGTTGGATTTGCTTCATAGTAAAGTGGTTTTCATTTAAGATGTCTTTGTGTGTTGACAACCTTGTCTGAAGGTTATTTCATTGTATTCTCCTTGATCAAGTGCTATTCACAATACAGTGGATGTCATGACCCAGTAATCCCATTTAATGAAATTCAATGTCTCCTGACTAGCTAGCAAAAGGAGGTCCTATTCAAATAATTACCAGACCTTAGCACTGAACTTCTGACTAATATCAAATCAGAAATGGCTTTTACTTTTCCCTTTCTTCTCACCTTGAGTGAATTTGGGTTTGATTAATAGATCTAGATGTCATCAAAGTCCTGAAAATCTGCACACACTCTATAAAAAAGCAAAAAATATTTTCTGATGGATATATAAATTCACCTCCAGTTAATTCCCTTGTCTCTTGAACTATCTAAAGCTGATGATGTTGCACATTTGTGTCCCTAAAATAATTAACTCTTACCAAAATCCACTGCTTCATTTACTCAAGCATAACAAGCTTGTTGCTCACAACATACAGTTCGTCTTTGACATCAGAAATATGAAAATAACATGAAAAAAAGAGACTCCAGATCCATAAAGGGCATGGACATTTGGAGTGTTATCTCCTATTTCCCAGGGGAATGACTTCAGAATTTGTCCAAGGGTTTGGGTGCTGAAACTCCTTATTATGGCTTGTGCAGGACTAATCTGACTACACAGAGAAAAGCAGAGCAGCTTCTGCAGAAGAATGGGTACCACAAGATTACCTGTAAGGAGATACTCTTCTCTTGAAGCTGCTACACTTTCCTGAATATTAAATACTTAAGGAGCTGTGGAGAAAAATACAGTGATACATGAGCTGGGAGGACCTCTGCAAAGTGTGAGATGAGGGAAACTACCTGATCAGTGGGATACTCTCTGGGCTTCAGTAATAATCTGTCCAGTCTACAGGAGAAATTAAAATGCCCAGATACCCTTTTTTTGATGGGAACTTAGGCATTCCAAGAGGTGTAGGTGTTTTTATGTGAGTTTCATACTTAACCAGTTAAGATCTAATGTGAGGGAACTGCCTACGGACTAGAGGGGATGACCAGCTCTTTACCATCACTACAAGAAAGCCTAGAGGTTGCTCATGTTGCAGCCTCTGAAATGAGCAAAGGCTGCTGACTTTCCTGTCAACAAAGGCTCCCAGCATTTCTGGACAGGGAAGATTAGTAATGATGACAGCACAACATGTGTAATTCAATGCAGCCTGCCTTAAACGCTCTGAAAAGTCAAAAGAAAAGGCATCTTTCACTTCCCTTTCTCAAGGATCACATACAGCTGCTGTGTGTTTCCAAACAGCTGCAACATTTGTCTGAGGAAGATGCAGGAATCTGTTCAGTGTCTTCATATTTGTCTGAAGAGTGCTTAACAAACCATGGGGATGATCAGCACTTTTAAAAGGTATCTTACTCTGGGCCAACTCCTCCATGGCACACACTGCAGGGGCCGCAAACCCACATATACTGTGATTTAAACCTAAATATGCATTAGGGATGACATATACAAATGAAATACACTCACCACTGTGGCAAAAGGACTCACAACTGGGCAGAAGGCAGGGAAAAGCCAGCAGTGAGGATTTGTCCATGGCCAGTAAACTGTTCCTTGAGTAGCTCTAACCAAAGCCAACCCCACAGACAGAGGAAAGCATCCCAACTATCCCAGCTGGCAAACGTTATTTTTTTCCTTTTGAGGAAAAAGTAAAATACCATCAATTAAAGAATATTCAAAATATCATTCAACATTTGTTTGGGTTCATTGTTATAGCAGCAGTGTGTGGTTGATGGATCCCTGGAGCAAATGAGTCGTTGCTGCTGTAGAAAGGTATTTCTGCCCGGCCATGACTTCCTGCTCTCTTGAGTGTGCTGACAATCAGATACTTAATTGTGTTCTTTCAAAAGTGAACAGGAAAGGCGTTCAATGACCAGTGAAGACATTTTCAAAGGAAAACACTCACTTTCTCCTGAAAAAAAAAAAAATATATATATATATTAAGGATTAGCTCTCTTTGGAACTACGTTATTGAGAATGAATGGCTGTAAATGTGGATTGCAGATGATTTACTCTATAACCCCGGATTTGGGGGATGAGTCATATTACTGTACCAGACAATGGCTGGACAAAAAAAAAAAAATCTGCTTCTATTGGGAGAAAGAAATACATAGTGGGGAAAAAAAAGTGTTCTCCAGCACAATGAGAAAAATAAATATATATTCAAAAGAATTGTAAGACTGCATTAATTTATAGCAGAAAAAGGAAAAAAAAAAAGAAAATGCATTCATATCTGGATTTTTCATCCTTGTTTATGTGGTAACTACATAGCATGTACACATTATGTTTGCATTTTATGTGTCTGTATGCATATATAACAATAATACAATTTTGAAAACTTATGTATTGTCTGGCATGTTCTCAAGCCCTGGATTTCTTCTGGACAGAAAGAAAGCAAACCCTAAAAACCTGCTTACTTTGGATCTGGCCTCTGACACTCTTTGATGGATAACAGATAAGAGTGTCATTTTTAACAGGCCTTCAGCCGAGATAAAAAACCCTCTGTATTAACTGCCATATTTCTGTGCTACATCAGAGAATATAAGAGACAGGGTTTGGCTGGGAAAAAAAAAAGGCCCCCTTGGCATGTACTGATATCAAGGAATATTAAGTATTTTCTTCCAGCTCACTGAGCCTTCCCAGATTTAAGGCAGACCAGTATAGCTGTCCACAGCAAGGTAATACATAGCACAGCCCTTTCAGGGAGAAGTCGAGGAGACAGCCAGCCTGAGGAAAAACACTGAGCTAAATTCAACACTGTATTACTGTTCATTTCTCTGCTCATTGAAACAGACTTGGAAAGGAAAGTGAATTTAAGCTCTACAGTGTGTGAAGTGTATATTAAATAAGAAGTTGAATTGAGTGACTATTTATTAGAAAGTACAGCAGATTCTGAGTAACATTATGTATCCTAAAACCAGTCTGAGTTGTAGGAATGCCAGTTCAGGCAGCCACTAAAAGCAAAACCTGGGACCTGTGTTTCAAAATGCGAAATTCAGGAAAGAAAAAAAAAACCAGAGGTTAAGATGCTTATAAAAGTAGGCTCCTTAGTATGCAACTACTTGTATTATTCTTCCCCAGTGTGAAAATTGCTATGTCATTAGATGTATTAAAGACTTGTGGAAAACTGCCAGCCATGCTTTGCTCAGGGTAAAGCAATGCAGTTATACTCCATCTTTCTTTCACCAGATTGCTTCAACTCTTTTACTTAACTTGAAGTCCATCATAATATTACAGAATTGTTCAAAAATATTCTGTAATTAGTTTCCAGAAATAAATTAGCTAACAGTGAATGAATCAGACTTTTTTTCCTGCACACACCAGGCTGATCAATCCTCAGAGATACTGGAACTTGGAAAAGCCACAGCTGAAAGCAGTGTTATAGCCTTGTCAGCCATGTACAAGTTTCTCATAATCAGGTTCTGGCTTTCATTCCTTCTTCTTGCTGTCTCTAAAGAGATACACTCCCACTGGCATGATACTTGTCTTGCTTTTTCAGGAGTGATGTGGAAGTATAGCAGAGTTGTGCATGGCTGAACTGAGCTTCCAGCTCCCTTTGAAGTCAAGAGAACAGCAGACTGCGTATCTTAGAGTATTTCTTTTATTGCATTTCCCAAACCAGTGCTGCTTGAGAGCTTGCCAACGCTTAGAAGTTGTTAGTTTCTGTACAGGAGAGCAGCAGCTGCTGGGCATATGCCAATTGTTTTAAATATCAACAGCACTGCCACCTGAAGCCACCAAAAACACAGCAGAGCGAAGGAGGAAAATGCCACAAACTCATCTATACATTAATATCCTGTGCTGCTGTGGGCAGGCTGCAATAATCACATAGCCCTTCAAAACAGAGCTGACAAGAAAGTGACTCCAAACATAGCATAGCCAGGAGCAGGGTGAGTGTAAACTCCAAGTGATTGTCCCCCTCTGGGGTTTGCTGCCAGTTTTTTACTTTACTTCTCAAATAACTTTACTGTTGCTTTGAAATCCTCTGTGCTGTTACAACCAAAGCAGTAACCAGCAGTTCACTTGTTAATGTCACTATTTGGGCCAGCAGTGGAAGCACCAGCCGGTTTGCTTCTGACAGAGGCTGTAAAGAAAGCACTTCAGCTTTGCTTTGGAGAGCAGTGAGGATTGCCTTTTGATGTATAACTGCTTCCATCACATGGTAAAGGGCCTCCAGCATACAGAGCTGCATCCATGATTATGGAAGTAAAACCAAAAGATGGGCATAGGACTTTGGCAACACACCTGAATGTGTTGTCACACCTCTGTTACTGCCCAGAGGTTGCAGAGTTCTGCGTTTGCTGTTTACCTTGACACATATTGGGGCAATAAATACTGAGTTATCAAAAGAAATTCTGAAAGATCTGCAGAAAGTAGTTGGATACTTTCATTCTATTTTCTTCATTCCACTTGGAGTAATGAAGTAATGAAATGGTTACTTTAATCCCACTCCTATTTTGTCCCATCTTGCAAAACAAAGTAAAATGAATGGGAGATCTCACTCTAGAGCACATTTCCTGCACCTTGCACTACTGCTGTCAGACATCCTCCTCCACACACTGCCCACCACCATTTTTCAGTATGAAGTGCTCCAGTCCTGTCTAAAGTCAGTCCTTCACACGCACAGAAACTCAGAGAATTTAGCATTGTCTTCCAGCAAGCAGCAAGTGCTGATGGCAGACAGGCAGGGCCAGCCTCCAATGCAGTGTTCTCTCCAGTTCCTAAATGTCTCCACAAGACCTTTCCACGGGCAGGTGTTACTGAGCAAGAAAAAACACTCTTTGCAGTACCAGGGGCTCCTTCACACTCCAAGAACTTACCACAGGAAATCTTGCCATAGGACATGCTGACACCTGAGAATAGGCCCAGGCACACACCAGCCTTCCCTGGGGCTGCCCGGGGGACAACAGAGCCTCCAAAAGCTGCTGGCATGAGCAAGATGCTTCTAAGATAAGCCCATCTCTGGGCAGCAAAGGCTGCCTGCTGGAGCTTGCAGAAATTCCTCCTTCTTGTGGCAGGAAACAGCCAAGACCACAGAGTCTCCATTTGGATAAACTGGAAGCAGTGCACTTGGAGACAGCTCTGAAAAGCCAAGCTCAAGTATTTCAATGGCAGCTTTTTCCTGGAGTGCTGGCAGTGGCTGATGCACCAGCACAGCTGCACTCAGAAACCAGGCATTTCAGATTTAGGTGCTAAACAGAAAACTTAAAAGCCTGAACATTTCTGAGGCAGGGAGAGGGGCTGAAAGAGGTTTCAGAAAGCATTTATGTGCTCAAACTTAAAGATAGGAAAATGCTACTCACCTGGGACATGCAATCCTTGGGAAAATCCAGATTTGGTTACCTTGCTTCTACTAAGCTTGAAGATGTTATTCTGCCTATTTTGGGGTGAGTTTTTTTTTTAGAAATAAGGTCACATGTTCTATAAGAATTTAAATTATCTGTGTGCCTAATTTGTTTTGATTATCTCTGCTATGCTATGAAAAATGGATTGCACATTCAAAAATCTCCAGAGCAGCTGCAGAGGTTTATGAAGGTACAACTGATATAATGCTGCAAAGGCCAGGTGGTTTCCACAATAAAAGATGATCTGAGACAAAAAAAAAATTAGTTTTCCTGATCTCATGCCTATTTTGAAATAATTATTAAAAGGCAGCTCCAACACTGTGTTAGAAAAGTGGATGGATGAGTACCAAAGATATTTTCCCATCTTTATGAAGGCCTGTTAATAAAATGAAAATTTTAAAAAATATACTACAACCTAAATAATATCCTCCCACCCCAAAAAAAAGTGTTTCAAACTTGTAAGTTTGAAAGGCACTGGAGTGAGGTTGCCTTTATACATGGATGTCATAAAGGTACAAAAGAAATGCTGTACAGGGTAGGTGACCCACAGGTTAAGTAGACCTTTCCTTGAATGGGATTAAAAATTGAAATGGAATTGAAGACGATATAGGAAATAAAAAGGGTGACAGGGGGTAGAAATGCCATAAATTAGGGTAGCAAAGAAATAAGAACAGATCACTGCTACCTGGTGCACTGCTGACAGCAGCAGGGACAGAGGACCAAAATCCTCACCTGGGGCACAATGGTCCATATCTGTCATACAGAGCTCAAGTGGTGGGGGTGAGGAGTTAGGCCAATAATAATTACCATGAAGTTTAAGAGAACAAAAAGCCTTTGGACAGGTGGGGTGCAAGGGTGGCCAGTGTGGGGTGTGTCCATCCATGGCTGCACCCCCTTCCTCCAGCCCCTTCAGAAGGGTGAGTGGGTGCTGTGTGCCCCCAGCCACAGCCCCAGGTTGCACAGACACAGCTGCTGACCCAGACAACAAACCCATCTCATTCCCAGATGGGCAGTGAAAGCCTTCATGGAGTCACTAACCCAGGAGAGAGAAGCTAAATGTGTGTTTGCATTCCATCCCCCAGCATTTTTCATCCCATTTTAGGAGATTTCTAGCCATGAATGTTCAACTAATTAAGAGAAAACAAGTCCTGATTTGAATTCCCAAGCTGAGACTGCAGCCTTGTCAGATTTCTCCAGCTGTCAGTAATTCCTGTTTTCTTCTGGGTTTTTTTATTCCTTTATCTGGTTTGAGCTGTCTGCAGGAGGGAAAACAAGCCCACTTGGAGGCTGTTTCTGAGGTATTGCCTCTAATAGTCCGGATTCAAGTCTGTTTATTTACATTAAAAGGCACCTGATCTCGTTAAAAAGGCTAACATGTGCTGCAGATAAAGCCCCGACTAAAGACCTTAATTCTATGGAAGTTTATCTGCTGTGGTGTTGAATTTACTGTGCAGTGTCTGAGGTGTGCTGCCAGTGATGGATTCAGGTTGTGATCCCAGCATGGGGGGCAGCTGAGGTTCTGTCTGTATGTAAATTGCTGACAGTGTTAATGGCTACCAGCAAGGAACAAATAATCCTACTCAAAATGCCAGTGCCAGTTTCCTGTCTTTATCACAATCCATTCTTAGGAAAGAGTTGTAAACAGAATAAAACAGCCTCCTCTCTCCCCCCACCCCCCCCATTTATGTAGGAACATTCTTCTTGAAGGCTTTACTCCAATGAAAAGTTTTTTTTTCTCTTTGCAGAGAAAAGATATTCTACCTAGGGATGCATGTGCTTTATCAGACTTGCATATTTGCATGTCTTTGTTCTTAACTTCTTTTATTTAAAAAAAAAAAAAAAGTTATTACAAAGTTATTCCATTTAAATAGGAATTTTAGGCACCAGAAATGTAATTTCTATATAGAGTTGAACTCCAGAAGTACTGGCCATGTATTCAGATACACAGCTGGACAGATTTTTGTCTCACAGCACTCACCCTGCTCACTAGCTGGGAATGCTGAAACCCCTGCCCATCACTAACACTCCCTAACTTGTGTCACTGATTTGCTGTAATACAAAGACTCACTGTCTCTCTTCATGGTCCATCAAATTTGAAGGCACCACACTGGTACTACTGGAAAAATAACACCCTGCACTAATCCTGCTTGCTTAGAGAAGGTTGCTCTCTGGGAGAGAAACTATTGACAGTGGTATTATGCAACTAAGTAAACCCAACTGCTGACATTAAATTGGTAACATTTATAAATAATAGTCTCCAACAAAAAATAAAATATCCAGAATTTGCTACATCTTACTATATTTCCCATGCAACGTTCACAAAAGACTGCCTGGTTCGGGTGATTAATAGTGATTTTCTGAAAAATTGATTGAAAAGGTTGTGTTTTATGGCAACAGTCTGAGTTGCAGTGATCTGATTTCTCTGTGTGCATTTCAGCACTACAGTGGCAGTTGAAGGATAGACTGAATTCTTAGGTGGCTGTTTTGGTACCAGTTGCAAGGCAGAATCTATTGCCTGCTGTCATCCATTAAACCATTCACATTTAAATAATAGAAAGTACCTGAAGATGATTAGCAGAGTAAATTACCTAAAGTAATGCAGTTAAAACAGTTCTGCAGTAGCTCTACAGCACATCAGTGTCACTGAGGAGGGTGTTACGAAAAGGAGTGGAGTTAATGAAATGCCACTTCACTGTCAAGTGCTGAAGCACCACGAGTGGAGGACTTGTCAGCACAAACTGTGGTGGTGGTGAAAGGCAAGACAGATGGAATGGCACTGGCAAACAGGACCTACCTCTGACTGTGATCTGTGCCACCAGGCAGGGTTAGGTGCCACTGCGGTTTCTCGTGGTGGCAAAGCACTCCAGGTGACTCTCAAAGCCCCCCTTGGCACCAGCAATGGCCAGAAAAAAGTATGGGGAAAGAGTCATCAGATCTGCAGTGGGCTTCCCTCTCTCCGGCAGAGTTTTTGGCCAGGATTTCTGGCCATATGGGCCCTGTGGAACCCCACAGGCTCCCGCCTGCAAATCTGGCAGTATCATTTCTTTGATACTATATGCATTGGCTACTTTGTGAAATAAAGTCCATGAAATCATGTTTCTGGGTTTATGCTGTCAGCAAAATACTGAATAATGACCCAAACTTCTCTCTGTGTAACAACGTCAGGTTTCTTCAACCCAGCAGACAGTGACTTCTGCTCAAAGCTGACTTGCTTGTCTGGCAGGCAGCAGAAAACTCCCAGTGTGGAAAAGAATGGTTTCATTGCTACCCCTGAGGTAGCACTCAGGGAAAACAACAACACAACCAGACCTTTGAAGGTGTTGGACCATGTTACCACAGCTTCCAGGAAGGGCTCAAACACCTCTCAAGGAATCTCCCTGTTTAAGCAGCTAAAAATATTTCAGTACTCTGTCCTCTTTCACAATAAAACTCCCCATCAACTAATTTTTGGGTACATACTTATGAAATGTGTATCACATCCCACCAGGGAGCCGAAACAACCTTGTTTTTAGCATGAGAAAATTATTTATACTAACGCAGAGTGGTGCAGCACCAGCAAGGAGAAGGATGAGTTCTGCAGGCTGGGAAGGAACCTTCCTCAGCTGGGCTTTGGCAGATCATTCGTTCTACAGATCAATTAAACATTAAATTGTCACAAAATGCAACACTGGCTTTGTTGCCACATTCCTCAGAGCAGAATGGTGTCACTTTAAGACATAAAATTGCATAATTGTGTGCTTGCTGTCTAGCTACAACATTGTAAAGCACTATATTTTATCTCCAAAGAAAAGAAAAAATGAGAGAAGTGTTCATAAATGACCCCATCAAATCAGGTAATGAGCAGCAGGAACAAAGCAAAGAGTCTATTTTATGTACAGTGATGAAGGAAAAGCCAGAATTCCCATGGCCACCCAAACACCACTGATGATGAATGCAGGTAATTCTGGGGCAGGTATCCACAAACCAGGCACAGGGGTTAAAAGGGCATTCCAAGATAATTAATGTAGTGTTTCATTTGTGCCTTATGTAAATTTTCTTCACCTTCCAGACTTTTTTTTTTAATTTTGTTTTTATTGAGCATTTCTGCTCTTTCTATGCCTTGAGGGACTGCTGAGAGTGTGGAAAGTGACCACCTTAAAAAACCCACATTACTTCAGTAAATTATGCACATATATTTTGTAAAGGGTCTGGGGACTTCCTGCTCACTGTAAATAGCGTTTCTTGCTTTATTCCTGCAAAGCTTTACTATGCCTAGAAGCAGGAATGCTTTTGTTGTACAAAAGCAAAGTCACTCCTTGAGAAGCTGTTTGGAAACAATAATGTTAAACTACAAACCAAAAAACATGTTGCCTTTCTATTTTTAATGAGAGCTTCATTTTTCTTACCTTGCCAAGTCTGGAAAAATGCTTTCAAAATTAAATATCATTCCTGAGGCCTAGAGATGTTCAGGTTGGGTTAGAGCCAGACCTAAGTGAATAAGAAATTAAAATATTTATTTAGTTGTAGAATTAGAAGGAGAAATACATGAAATCTTCCAAAACCATCAAAAGTCTTTCCAAAGAGAGCATCAGACTATAGCAGTCAAAGGCAGAATATGGCCAGAGTATATTTAAACAAAATGCAGAAAAAGCTACAGAGAAAAAAAATCAAAGCTTTCCTTGAAACAGACCTTTGAAATGCACAGCATGGCTATGCATTTGGCTTTAATTCATTGTGATGTTGAGATCTGAGTGGTTTAAATCTTAATGCAGGTTTTCCACTGCTCTGTGTTTACAGAGTTATTCACACCTTGGAGAAGTATTATCAGGAAGATGGCAAAGTGGCCCCAAATTCAAATGTTATTGTTACTTCACCTACTCTGTTAGCAAGGGCAAGTATATGGCCACAGAATGCCAGAATCACAGAATGGTTTGGGTTGGAAGGGACCCTAAGGATCACCTAGTTCCATACCCCTCTGCCACGGGCAGGGACACTTCACCAGACCAGGCAGCTGAGAGCCCCGTCCAACCTGGCCTTGAACATTCCCAGGGATGGGGCAGCCACAGCTTCTCTGGGTGCCCTGTTCCACCACCCTCAAGGTAAACAATTATTTCCTAACATGTAATCTGAACCTGCTGTGTTTCAGCTGAAGGCCAGTCCCCCTTGTCCAGCCACAAGGTGAGCAGCCCAGGCACGGCCTGCTCCGCGCTCTGCTGCCAAGGCCCAGACACCGAGGGGCCATTGCCGTCCCTGCTGCAGGACCAAGGCAGGCCCGTGGGGTGCTCAGGGTGCTCTGTGGATCTGCCCAGGCAGGAGAGGAACAAGTCAGCACCCTCCTCTGTGGAGGAGCAGAATGAACAGCAGCAGGAAATAAAACGTGAAGGAAGCCCGGAGCAGCTGGGAACACTCATCCTCGCTCGTGTCCTTTCACTGCACCGCAAACAAAAGCCCGGCTCCAAGAGAAGACAGAGCTCACCAGTGACATGCAAAACAATTGGTGTTTTCTGAAGGTAGAACCATTTCTAAAATCATCTGGGGTCCTGCAGAGGACACTTTTAGTCCTGGCACATGGCATGGTGGCTCTGTGGGGGCTGCTGCCAGGCGAGGGACTGGCACCCCAGAGTTCCCTCCTCTGGCCCCAAGAGGCTCCTTGGCTGTACAGACACGTTGGAGGCTTTCATCTCATATCTGTCCCTGCTTGGGCTGAAATGATTTTACAAGTTTTGAAAGACCCTGTATAACCTTTATCCACTAAAGAGGCTACAAACTTCCTCAAGTCCAGCAAATCCATCTATTATTCCCCTCATATTTTGCAGCAGCCAGCTGGAGGCCCTGCCCCTGCTCTGCTGCGCAAGCTGCTCGATGCCCTCAGCATCGACACTGCCCTGCACGACAACATAAACCCATGGGCTATACTTGAAAGACATAAACCTAGAGAGAAAAGAGACATTATTGAACACCATGGGAGTGCAGTAGTTTTAACTCTCTGTTAAACAGAGCCCATGTTTCCCAGGCTGTCCTGGTTTTGTGGCAGCACTTGAGGAAGAACAGTCTTCAGCAGCTGCAAAGCATCAGCAGACATGGAGCTGCCAGGGCTCTTTCCCCTCTCTGTTTTATAGAGGGATACATAGCTGTGCAGTGAGAAAGCAGGACATTCATCCAGCTACTTTTGTAGAAGAATGAAGACTGCTCTCAGACAAACACTGTAACATCCAGATATTAGCAACTGCCACATAACCACTAGTCAGGCATGTCTCGGAAATACTGGTTTAATATTGATGTTTCAAAAGAAAAGCTGAGGGTCTTTCTGTCACAGAAACAACATTTTTTCAGAAGCCCACAGCATCCAGAGACGTGCACTGGAACACACAAGGGGGCTCCCCAGTGCTGCTGGCCAGGGCTGGAGGGTGCTCAGGCTCTGCTGAGTTATGTGTAACACATTAAACTCCTCAGGTTCAAGGCAGTGCTCCAAAGCCCCTGGTGAGATCAAGAGCCAGTGCACCAGACATAATGCAGGCCAAGAGCTAGGTAGCTCCTACCCTGGATGCTGCCAGATTATGTCACAGTGGAAGCATCACTGTCCTTGACCAGACCCCCAGGAACCATGACAGGAAGGAGATGGCAAACTCCATTTTCCTATGTGGAAAATCAAAGCAGAGTAAGTAACTGAGGCTTACAGGGGAGAAATTTGTGAAAGAGCTCAAAATCACCACCCCATCTCTGAACTCTCCATCCTGACACTGAAGCAGAGAGCCACAAGGTCTGACTGTCACACAAGCACACAGGGACAGAAACCACAGCCCTGAGTTCAGTGCTACCAATTGGTTGGATACATTTCATTTATTTTCAGAAACTGAAATTCCTAGGAAGAAATTAGCTATTGAATAGAGAGAAAGGGTGATGTTCCCTCCAATAGCTTCTGGAATCTGAAGAACACTTTCTTTTTTATTTTCCTTTTTTTTTTTTTTTTTAATTACCCTGTCATTGTAGCTCCTCGAAGACTTACTGCTAAATATTTGAAAATCGAGAGCTGATCCTTAGATCAGACTAAAATATCTTGTTTGTGCAAGACTGTGAATTACATTGGCCAAATTCCCTCTTTCTGATATAATTCAGCTGACTTAGAGTTACTCACAGTTCATAGCAACATGAATGAGAGTAGATTCAGGTTCAGTGCTTCATTTTCCATCCACATCAGAAGTTAAACTACCAGCTTTATTCCCTGATCCTGCTGAAAGGGCTGATGGTGGTGGTACACAAACAAAGGCGCCTTGACATGCAAAGAGTTGGATATGTTGTTGCTAAACAAACATGCCCATGTTAACTTCAGCCTCGTTAAAAATACAAGACAAACATTCATCCTAGGATCCCAGACAGGCACTTGGTTCTAAGCATCAAAACACACACAAAACACTCCAAAACAAACAGGAAAAAACCCTACTGTAAATCCATGGTAGGTAAACACTCAAAATTATAAACCTCAAAAAAGAAAACATATTTTCTACATCCTGTCTAGCATGTCTTGAATCTTGGATAAAAAGATTTAACATTCTTTTTATTCTATCCACTTTTAATAGGAAAATCCAGGTGCAGATGTGGGCTTGATTCCAATGCCAAGATCCTTGCTCTCTTCAATAAAGAGTTTAATGCAATTTAATCCAGAGAAGCAAAGAGCCCTAAGATACCAGCAGCAGAGATTCAGAATCCTAATTAATTTTCTGTTGGTCAGTTGTCACAGAGATCCCTCAGTTGTCCTTTTGCTAATATGGTTTAAAAAATATTAACTCTAATACTCTGTGGATAACTGTAGATAAATCAGTTGCAATTCTTGGTGAAATAATTACTATTTATATAAGAAAATATAATATACCCAACCAGAATTATGCAGTTATCTACTCCCTCTCCTCGCTTCATCCCTGCCCATGAGATTGTTCTATCTTTAATAAAGGGATAACCATAAATGTATGGAAACACCCCTGGCTGAGCCTGTCTCTGGTGTTTGGGAACAGAAAGCAGAAGCAGATGTTCTCACCCTGACAGCAAATCCACAGGGAGACATGACACAGGGACCTTTCTGCCATGGGAGGAGAAACAATTTTGGGTGGTTTATGAAGAGGAGCACTTGATTTGAATTTCATAGAATCACAGAATGGTCTGGGTTGGAAGGGACCTTAAAGATCACCCAGCTTCAAAGCCCCTGCCGTGGGCAGGGACACCTTCCGCTAGCTCAGGTGCTCAGACCCCTGTCCAGCCTGGCCTTGAACACTTCCAGGGATGAGCCAGTGACACTATTTTCCAGGAAACAAGTGCAAGCCATGCTCCCCTTGGCCTGGAAGGAATAACTGGCAGAGAAGCCATTGATCAGTGCACATGCAGCAGCCTCAGCCCTCCCTCCATGCCACACCTGGAGCCACACCCCCAGGCTGCCCGGGGTCTAAGGTAAGCAGCAGCAAAATGGCCTCAGTGGGACATGCAGTGAAGACACCAAGAAATTCAGCAGCCCAAGATGAGGAAAAGCTAACTGGCACATTAACCATTGTAGCTGGCAGGAGGTCTGGGGGGTTTATAGCCAAATTCTAAGCATGGGGAGAAGCAGCCTTTCCTGGGTGGCTGTGCAAAAGGCTGCCGCAAAGGGATGAACATGTCTCAAATCCCTACAGGTTGTGTCTCTCACCCATTTGGGGTGAGCAGCAGCTGGCTGGCTGTCTTTATGAGGCTCAAAGCAGGGTCCCAGGGCAGGCAGGGGCTGGCCACGTGCTCTGCACACCCTGAGCTGCTCCCAGACCCACCCACAGTGATACCAACATTTTCAGAAGCCCTTTGTTTGTAGGAGCACAGACCACACACTGCTGTATTTCCTTCTGGACTAGGGTGAAATTCTGATTGAGAAAAGCACTGACATGCACTCAGATAATGCATCACAAATTCAATATATCCAATACAAATGAAGAAACACCAGAATTTCTGACCTCTAGCCACAATATCACTTTTGTAATATGATGACACCATACCAAGATATTTCCTCCTGGTTCAAGAGCCAAATGCTATTTGCTGAAAGCCAGTTCAGTTTGTCTGAACTTAATAAAATATCCTTCTGCAATGCAGCATAAGGATTTTCTTCTGAAAGAAATTAATAAACATTTGACAACTTAAACAAACTGAACCCTGCTGAACCCCTCTGAGGCTCGAACATATTGCTTTTTTTTTCTTCCCCCCCCAATCACAGATTTTAATAAATGGCAGGAGTAGACCATGTTATACAAGGGATTGTTATTAAGTAGATTTGGGGAAATACTAAATGTCCAGTGTCTGCCTGCTCACTAAACCTGCTCCACTGCATTGATGGGTTTCACCGATATCATTTTCACTCCCATTTAAAGATACCTGAGACAAAATGAGTTCCAGTGAAGGCACAAGCACTGATAGTTATTATATGGCATTCCAAGCCATGAGCAAAGCAAGAGCAAAAGATTTTATGCACAGGATGCCTCCAGAGCTGGAGAAAACAGCTGAGACAGTGGCAGTCCCACAGCCCATGGCTGTAGCCTTTCTCTGCCATGGGGGTTTGGATCTTCAGATGATCTTCACTTTCAAATGTTCAGCTCTTGAATTTGCTCCATCCTCTGGTCTCTACCTTTTTCAGAAGGCTGAAGAGAGAGTTTTTTCAAAGATCAAGAGACTATCAATAGTATCATAATTAATTTGGCAATAATATTCAAACTATTGCAATGTGGTTTTAAAAGAAGTTTTTAATAACAGTTTTCTATGTGAAAAGAGCCAGTAGCCAAGCAAAAGGCAATTATTGTACAAGTTGATTTCCACTACTGCAGCAAAGAAGCTTAGCAAAAGCGATCACCTTCTCCTTATTTATGTACATTAAATGACACAGTCAAAAAGAATAATAATTAAAAAATCAAAAAGACCATTACATAACTAATTTCAAGAATGATGCTGGGCTGTGAGGTCTTTTTAATAAAGCAGGCTTTCACAAAGATGAGTTTTAACCCAGCCTCATGTAAATGATGAGCTTTTTTTTAGTGACCATAGTAGTGGGGCAGCCCCTGAATGAAGTGACACCTGAGTGCAGCTGGGTTACTCAGGAATTCTACTAATCACTTAGAAAAATGCCTTTGAGATTCCCTTTTCCCAAAAAGAAGGGTACCTGTACAGACTGTGAACTTCACTTCTCTCTCTGTCAAAGGGAGGAATTTTTCTGTAGGTGACAGAAATAAATGTTTTCAGATTACTGAAGCAATTATACACAAGGAGCAAATAATTCATTTTGGTGTTTTACTTAAGAGACAAAACCCATTAAAATAGTCTTTTCCCCACTGATGTCTGCAGCCCTCTGCCAGAGCTTTCAATGTCAGCAGGGCTGTGCCTCTCTTTCTTGTAAGGAAAGACTCACTCTGTGATGATTACAAATGGAAAGACTGAATAGTGCATGCTGCTAAGAAAGTCCCGTGACTGGGAAGAATTCCTCCCATCTCCTGCTGCTGCTTTCCCCATCATCATCGGGGCTATTTGATGCCGCCGTGGCGCTTGCAGGGCAGCCGGTGCCGCAGGGACTGGCTCAGCTGCTCCCAGAGCCAGGGTCAGAGCTGCAATTGGGAAGAAAAGAGGAGGTTAACACAGACACATCAGAGTGGAGGGCTAAAGGCAGCAAGAGACAAATACTTGCGGTGATGGAGTTATCACAGCTTGGCCCTTTCCTGGTTGTAATTTCCTGCAGACATACAGGGAGAGTGGGAAAAATCAACTTGTATGTGTTCCAGTTAAAACCATTGTCGTGGTCTTTATGCCTTTCAAGATGAAAAAGTATACCTCAGAGTATCGGTATCTGAATCCAGGAATGCATTTTCCTCCTAATTGTACAAGACCTCCAGAGCTGCAATTAGTCCTGAGAGCATCTCTGTTTTCTTTGTCCCACCTAAGGATTTAGCAGCATTCAATATCAATGCACATTGAGCACCTCACCTCACCATGTTCCCTTTGGGCTTAGTGATAGCACCCCCCCACATGCTGGGGGGAACTGGGATAGGCTCTCAAAGGAGTTGTGAATCTCTCTTAAGCTAACTTCCTTCTCTACAGAGTTTTCAAATAATCACTGTTTTAACTCTTGTGTTCCACTAAGAGTTCTTTGCAGCAATCTAGTGCACTAAAACATATCACCAGATGAGAATTATCAGCAAAACCTACTGAAATGCAAAACCAGCCCACTAAGGTGCTTTGGAGCTGACAGGGAAGGAAAGTGAAGGTGCAGATGAGTGATTGACTTGCTTGGTTCTCAGGGGCCAGAGGTGAAACTGCGAGAAATCAGGTGCTGGGGGAATAAAAGAATGCACTGAAAATTCCACTGCCTTGACATGCGGGCAAGGATTGCTGACATGTCTTCTTTCATTTTGATATCACTTTTCTGGGCAACTGATGTTTATATGTTTAGGAACAGAAAAGTCATAAGAGATAAGATACTGTTTTTTCTCAGGAGGAAACTAATCTAACCCACAACAGAAATCTTTCTCTGTATTTTCACCATAGTGACAAAGTGACTCCTCTCTTTTCATTAACAATATTGTACTTGTCAAGCAAAAGTCAAGTCAATAACTAATAGCTTCTTGAAACATAAGATTTTGACATGTGAGGCCTTTGCTTTCAGTTAATGGAAACAGGCCATCATGAGAAACCTTGACTGTACCCTCCTCGTCTCACGCACCTCAGAAACTGATGAAACACAGCAATCAGGGTGAGTGGAAATTCTGTATGGCAGGCTGGGTCCCTGTGGTCCTGCAGGATAGAAGACAAATTTATTTATTGTATTCTTGCAAATTTATTTGCAACATTTTGCCTGCTCCCAATAAATTTACTTTTGTTCATTCACGCTTACCCATGAGTAGCCAAAATTTACCACCAAGGCTTATGTAAAAGTTTGCTGTAAAAAATTAAAGGTATGCTTGAGAAAGGGGTAAAAGATATTTTCCAATTGCTCCAGATATTCCATTCCAGTGCTTCCTAAGAAGAGCCACTTTCAGGCTTATCAAAATGGGATAGAAATGGTTTCATCAGCGTGCTAGTGCTCTCTCAGTCACACTCTGACCTTGGGCAGGTAATTTATCTGCTCTGTGCATCAGTTTTTCCTTCCACAGAAAGGAGGGATTGAATTTTACCTTATAGGGGCATGCTGTGAAGCTGCAGAGTTTTAAGGCTGACAGGAGCAGACCTAATAAAGGGAGAAGATACAAGACCCTGAGACAGATCCAGCTCTTGGGTTCATTTCCCAGGACTTTGCCCTTACAGTGCAAGGCCAAAAGAATTGATTAAAACAAAAAAAAACCCCAAAACAATAGTTAAGTCTTCATGAAAGGTAAACATGAGATTAGCTGCCTCTCAAAGTCATAACATTAAATTTAAAGCTTCTAAATTACAAAAACTTTCAGATCAAAGTGCTACACAGTAGCTCAAATGGGACAGAAATTAAAAGGCATTTATATCCAACTGCCCTCCTGCCAACCACTCCTATGCAGGCTGGGCTCAGCTTCCAGTCAGCAGCTGCAGTGAACATGAGGATTTTCTCAGCTGCAACAAACTCAGCTCAGGAACCTCCCAGCAGCTGAGGAGGTCCCTGCACTGCAATTGCCAGCCCAGGAGAGCTGCAGTCCCTGCCCCACTGTGGTGTATCCAGAGCACCCCATCCAGCAGGGATAACAGCTGGGAACTGCCAGCACACAAAAACCCAGCTGCATTGCTCTGGCCAGCCTGGTCTGTCTGCTCGCTGATGGACACATCAATGCATGCCCCACAGGAGAGGAGAGAGGCAAGAAATAGGAACTGGGCTCAATCCAGTGACACCTTGCTCATGGCAGCTGCTGATTTGGGTCCATACCTCCATCAGGAGCATGTGAATATGTCCACTTTCCCTCCCTGCTGCCCGGGAAACAAAATGACTCTGGGACATCTGTCAGACCCTCGCCCTCCTCACTGCTTCTCTGGAGGACTTTGTTTTTGTAGGTTTCATTTCTTGTTTGGCTTCTTTAAAAAAAAAAAAAATCACTGATTAAAGTAAAAAATTATTAAATATCTTCCTTACTTTCTCTCTAAACACCAAGTCTAGTTCTTGAAACTGCATTTTGAAAGGTAAGTGACCCTCAAGATGGGTTCTGCAGGAGTGGGACGTGTCATCTGACAAGGCAAAGGGCAGCCAAGGGCAGCTGCACGTGCCAGAGGGGATGTGGCTCTGGCACAGAGCAGCCAAGGGACTGCCCAGCTTTCCTGCTGCCCTTCCTGCAGGGAAGGCTCCTGCAGGGCCCTCCAACAGTGGCTGCTGGGGCGTGCAGAGCCACAGATCTGAGCTGTTTGCTGCTCCTCTTGCCAACCCTCGCCTCTCCACTCTCTGGATCACCAAGTGGACCCTCTGAAACACCTTGTCCCAAAAGATTAATTTATGGCATTTTCTAAACCAGCACTGCTTGCTAGATATTATTTCTGTTAATTTGGCCTTTTGGCTGCTTGATATGCCAGAAAATTCACATTTTTCTACTCTTTTTCTCCTGCTTTTGAGTTGTTGTATTTATTCAAGATGAAAGCCAGATGTTATATTACCAAGAGAACGGTCTTTCCTAAAGGGAAACATTCATCAGGGCAGAAGCAGACGTTGTAGCTTTGCTGTGAATTATTTAAATTCCTTCTTTTTTTTTTTTTTTCTCCTTCTGAACAGGAAATCCAAGAAGATGTATTTGAAAGCAATAGTATTGTGACTGCAGAATAAAAGCCATTTACCCTAATCCCTTTAAAAGCTGGTAATAGGGATTTAAAAGTACTAAAGTTTAAAAATCTTTAAATTTGAAGGAAAGACAAATGTAAACCCAAAATATTGGGGGGGAGGAAGAATGTTTGGATAATTTACATAGAAAATATTTTACAAATCCAACAACAGATAATTACTATCAAACCAGCTGGATTTTTTTTTATACCCAGTGGCAACTGTTTTTCCTACAGAGGCTCTTCTCCCAAGGCCAGGGTTTTAGCACCAATGGACCTAAAGGACATTTTGCTTTATGCTGAAAAAAGACACATTCTACAGAACTTCTCCTCTGATATTCTGCTGGATGGGTACACTGTGATTATTTTCATAGGGAGGGTGGGATGGGAGGACTTGGGAACGAGTCATTTGTGCAAAGATCAGCTTCCCCATGGTGCTGCCCAGGTGGCTTCCTGGGCTGTTTCTGATACCTGGGTTTGGTGCTCGTGGGGCTGTGCTGGCTGTGACTCCTGCTCCAATGCTGAAGGTGGGAAATGCTCAGTCAGTGCATATTTTTCCTCTCCTTCTCAAATTTCTCTTCACAGTGGCTGGAATGACACCCCTAGGAAGAGCAGTGGAGAAGGAAAACGCAGTGTTTTCTCCACATTGAAATTCAACAGCAAATAAAAAACCCACATTTTTGTGGGAAAAAAATACTTTGCAACTGACTGATGGCCACTATATTCCCCTGTGAGCTGGGGCAAAAGCAGCCTTATGCATTGCCCCACCCCTTGACCCTGCTGTTACGGGCATGTTGCTCACACTTACTTGTGATCTCCATCCTTTCTAGTGCCAAACATGGCTTCGAAATCTAACTTTAGCAGTATAACTTTTCAAACAAAGATCCAAGCTTCTCACACATCCAAATGAACACTTTGAAAACATCTGTCCCATGTATAAACTATAATCTTTAATATTTAAATAATTTATGTATATATCAGACATTTCTAATACCATATATTTATAAAAATAATCATAATCCTGAAATCTCACCCAGTTTTGGAAAACTTGTTAAAGTAGTAATGAAATTATTGACTTGTATAGAATGTTATATCTTTATTATTAAATACTCCCATTGTGCCATTTCTGGAATATTTTTAGAATTAATATAATCTGTTGTAATAAAAAGAAGAGTACTGGCATAGCTATTTGACAGAATGTGTTACAGTTGAATGAGCTAATTAGCTTTTAATAATGAGATCCAGCCCATGGACTTACAAAGCAAGCTACTGGAGCCTAATGATTTCAAAAGCTATCACATTTACAAGTTAATGCAGTATAAATTATTCATGAGCATCTTTTAAATAAGTGTAATAAGTTATTTGCAGGGCTAGTTTTGCCTTAAAATGAGGTTCTTCTGAAAAGTGCCTTTAGAAACAGAGCTTTTTTTGCGACCCCTTATCCACCCTGTTTTTTGGTATTTTCACATGAAATTGCAGAAGTTTAGAAGTTGAAGGTCATTCACGAGCTCAGATTTCCTTCAGCCCACATCTCTGCTAAACCCTGACAATCCCCGTGGTTTAGAAGTAAGCAGAGGCATCAGAGGCAGTATTCAGCTTTTCTGATTCTCTCTCTTAATGGCAGATAGTTGCTGCCCATGCCTCCCTCAATACAGAAACCAACTGCAGGGAAAGGTCCCAGTGCTGAAGCCAGGAGAGCTGCACAGAGGCATCAGCAACACCCTTCTTCCTTGTCACCCAGCCCTTTCTTTCATGGGCAGGTTCTGGCTCATCCAGCAGGCTGAGATACCTGCCCCTGGGTGGAAAGCACCTGTGAAAAGTCAGTAATTTTACAAACTGAAGAAACTTTCCAGCCCAGGTTTTGTCACTCTCACCCTGAAAAAAAAAAAAAAAAAAAGGCAGAATTTCAGTAGCAGAAGGTGAATCAAGTTTACAAAACATACAAAAAATGGGTCAGGAGGTGGTTCAGGAGATATTCTACAGGTTAAGAGTTTTGAGCCTAAAGGAGGAGCACTAATTTTGAGGAAAGAATCTCTAGGGTTTTGGGGACAAAGGGCAAGGGAAGGGTTGGCTTGGTTTTAAGGTATTTAGGGTATTTAAACTCTTTTGCCATGCTCCTATTGCCATACTCGGCCTGGCCTAGAGAATTCCAGTCGCCAACTGAAACAGGACTTCAGCTGCAGCTGTTCAGGTCAGGGCTTCAGTTTGTATCACCTGGGGATGCTTTTCTTCAGGGTTCAGAATCGTAAAACTGGTTCATCAAGAAATTGCTTTGATTTGTGAGAATATTTGAAAGACAAATCTTCTAGTGTGCAATCATCTCTGTCAAACTTTTTATGCAAAAAGAATCTCTCTTCTAGCAGGGATTTTTTATTTATTTTATATACAGGTCATAAATCTACAAGTTCTAGTTTAAGACCAACAAGCACACAGTAAGATTAAGGCAGGAATGCTTTCCCTGTTTAATTGCCTGTCTGAGTTACATCTTGGCAAAGTTCCCTATGATTTGTTTTCTTATGGATGGTCCTCCAGACATTTTCTCCATTTTGTTATTTTGCTTACCAATAGGGGATCTTGGATGACTCAGAAATATCAATTCCTGTAGAACTTCAGACTTTCAGAACAATCACTGTCATTCCATTCAGCTATCATCATTTGGGATTGTTTTGGGTTTGATTCTATTGAGTTTTTGAACCACAGCACAATCTCTTCAAGCCTCAGAAGGAACTATGTGGTCTTCCTCATATTTCTTATTTGATTAGTTACAACTGGTATTTTTAAAGAACAGAGGAAACAGTTTATTTCACAAGTGCTCACTGAAAGACAGAGTATTGTATTTTTTTAAAAAAAGTTACTCGGCAATATTTATCTTGGCAGGAAATAGGATGAGGGAAGATACTTGAACTATGTTCCTCTTACTCACTGGTTACTCAGAGAAGATGTTCAGTACCAGTTTGAGGGAGCAGAGGTTTGTTAGATGTGTCACACTTGAAAATCACAGCTGTTTCATGATTGAAGTTCATTTGCACAGCTGGAGGAGAAGAGCTTGACTCAGAGGATTTCTAGCAATGCGTGTGCCCTTTACCTTGGGGGTCAGCTCAGGAACATGGAGTCACTCCTCCAGAGATGCTAATTCTTACCACCAGGCTCTCCAGTTTTCTGTATCCCTTCAAGCTGCCTTTTAGCCCTTCCTTCTCCATCATGAGTAGGTAGCAACCACAGCAATCTGTGACAGAAAGGCAGCTGTGTAGGCACAAATATCCACATGTGCATGACGTGCCACCACAACACACCAAAAGTTTATAAAGTCCAAAACTTCTCCCCACAGGGAAAGGAAATAAGAGCAAACATCAGCCCACTATTACTTAAGAAAATTATACTGTTTTTAAAAGGGGACAAAATAGCACATAGATCTGTGAGGGGATGTCTTCCACCTGGGTATCTTCTGTAAGCTCACCTCAAAGTTCATTCCTGAAGTTAAACCCCAGCAGCAATAGCAAACAAAGCTGATGGGTCAGATGGTCTGCAGGAGGCTAAGAGGGATGACAGCAGTTAAAATTTGTCTCTGTATTTGTGTAAGGGGTATGGGAAGATATTCAGTGCATACTCCTGAAAAAACCTATATAGATATCTCTTACTTCATGAACGCTGTATCTGCTGGCCTTTCAGAGGGCACCCCCATGAAGCTCTGGTTCAAAAAACAAGTTGGTGTGGTTCAGTTGCAAGTTTTGGAGAAATCCTATCTGCAGAAGCTCTGACAAGATCCTTGAGGAAGAGACAAGGAGCGTTGTCAGTATTTGGACATGCCTACCAAAGTAGTTTCCATGGACATCCCAAAGGCACATTGAAAAAAAAAAAAAAGAAATAGTTTTTGTCAATCAATTTAATTTACTTGATTTACGAGATGTTTTGAAAAAAAACAATGCACATGTTTGCAGACAATTCTGAGCTCTGTTTTTTCTCCTCCTTTAATTAGTAATTTATTAAACCTTTTAAAACCATTAGTGTTTGCCAAGCAGTTCCATCAAGCTGCATCCATCAATGAGTCCATGAGTTTTCAGTCGAGTGAAGAACAAATGAGCAATGTCAACCAGACATTCAGCTAACAGGAACCAGGTGGGGTTTGACACAGTATTTTCAAGTTGTGCGTCATCATGTTGCATTCTTGAGCCTGGTGTGACTTCCTGGGAGGAGTGCCAAGGTCAGGCAAATCATTATTTACAATTTATCACATCTTGAATATCTCATACACTTGAATTTCTCTTGTCCTTGTTTCTTTTGAACTGCCTCTGTATTCTTTTAATTCTGACTGCAAGCTCTTTGGAACAAGGATTTCCTACAATTTACAGTGTTTGGAGAAAGGCTGGAGTCTCCAGAGATCAGGACCAAAGCTGCACTCCTCAGGAGACAAGTGCTGGCTTCACAGGAGCAGCGCTTTCCTCTCCCCAGGGAGTGGTTTGCTGTTCCTGAGCTGTCACCCAGCATAAGGTCACAGTGAATGAGGGATTCCTCATCCTACAGCACAACTGGGAGGGATCCATTCCCAGAGCACAGCTCAGCTCCCACCTGCCTTTCTGCTGCTCCTCAGCTGTTGCGTTTCTGCCCAAATTAAATCTCAGCCATCCAGGCAGTTCCTGGTGCTTTCCCCTCACTGTGGGCACAGCCCTGACATGCAGAGCCCAAGCCCTCCTTCCAGCCCCTTTCCAAACCTGCTTTAGCTGCTCAGTCTCCACTGCAACCTGCATGGTCCCCTCATGCAGACAGAGCCAGGACCTGAGCACAGCCTCCATCTCCCTTCTCCAGGACCAGGGCATGGCTTCATTTTGCAGATTCCAGCTGCATGATATCCGTAAGATGCAATTTTCTTATATATTGAGCCATTAAAAAGATTTCACCAGCACTACACCTCCCATCTGAAACAATCTTGCCTCAAAAGCTCAATCTTGTAGCTCCTCCCCTTTCAGACACCTTTAGTGGATCTCTGCATGACACATACCTGCCACCAGCAAACCAGCTTCACAGGCAGAAACCTCTGACATTTTTCCCTTCATCTCCTTTGTTGATTTAACATCTGATAACAGATAATTTTAAAAGCCGTTTGGACTGAAAGGCTTCCTGGCTGCCTGCACCATTACCCATTCACTGTGTTTACTCTGAACATCCAAAACCATCAACAGACAAATTAGACTCTTAATTACTGCAACAGGAAAATGAGCTTTACTATTAAAAAATCACAATGGTCTCTTGCTGGAATAAAATTTAAGAAACATGCAAAGCAAGGAAAAGCACCAAGTGGGCATAGAATCATAAAATGGTTTGGGTTGGAAGACACTTCAAAAATCATCTAGTTCCAAGACCCCTGCCATGGGCAGGGACACCTCCCTCGAGACCAGGTTGCTCAAAACTCCTTCCAGCCTGGCCTTGAACACTTCCCAAAATGCTTCAGTATGATTTCCCTAATGTATCTGGTCAAAGATGGACTGTTGATACATGTTTTCCTTCCAAAAAGCACCTCTTTAAAATTTCTCCTTAGCCTTCTTCCTAAAAGTCTTCAACAGTTTGCTATTTTGAAATTATTTTGTTATCTCCTGCATTTGTAGTTCATCAAATCTCTCATTATTTGCTTATCCACCAGGAATTGGAAATGATTACCACTCTGCTGCTTTGAATTTATACTTTGATATGATAATTTGCTGTCTAGATTTTATCAACAAGAGCCAGAGGAAGCAGCCTGAACGCACTGGCTGTAATTTGATGAAGGATTTGTGGCCCTCCTTGGCAGTTCTTTAACCATCGATCTGCCTCTGCAGGAACATTGCCTAACGCCCCCCTCTGCCATGCAGTGAATTAGGTTGTGGTGCAGGGGGAGAAGTGATTATTCCAATACATTACTTCCAAGTCAGAGTGTCTTAACAGTGTCTACAGCCTGGGGAAGGGATAGTAATAAAGGACTTGTTTACAGCCCTGAATGCACAATTCTATTGGAATTTATTAAGTAGGCAAATAGCCCAAGTGGTAGTCTGAGGTTGTTTTGTGTCCAGTTGTAAGTCAGTTGTAACTCCACTAAAAAGATTGTCAGCAACCTTTGCTAGTTCACTGTGTATATTTGAGGAAACAAAAGAAAGCTTGTTTTTCACCACCATTTATTCAGTTATTTATTTAATAAAAAGGTAATGCCAGACAGGCTTCCCTGCTAGCACTAGAACCACATCTGAGCAGAGGAGTAGCAGCAGTTTGCTAGTTGCCCAGACTTTGAGAAGACAGCCACCTTTATTTTCACAGAAAAAATGAGCAAAATTCAGCCATTCATCTCAACAAATGTTTGCCCCTGGGTGATGGTCCCTGCAGGGACCCTGGAGCTCGTTTTGGTTTAGGAACAAAGGCAGCATGGGATGCCCCTCTGCACAGCTCATCCCTGCCAGCCTCGGCCCTGGGCGCAGCCTCCCGGTGACCCAGCACTGCTGCCAGAGAGCCATCGTGCCCCAGCCAGCACTGCAGCCACAGGGGGAGTGCTCTGGGCTCAGTGCAAGCCCAGACTGAAATAATTAAAGTCCCTTGTCAGCTGCATGGACAGAATGGCACTGTCACCAAAGCCAAATTCCCATAGTTTTACTGCTCCTAAAACAGGCTGCCAGCCTGCACCTGAGGCAGCATTTCTGTGACCCTTCAACACCATTGACTAAATAAATTCAGAAGGAAGATGATGACAAACACAAAAATTGGAACAACCATAAAATACTGCCTGTCTGTATTTTTCAAAACAATTCCTGTTTGTAAAAGTTCCCAGTTCTTGGACTCCTTGGCTCAGCAGCTGCTTGCCTGGTTGCATAGCAACTTCCTCTCTACTTCTGCTTGCCAGAATCAAAGGGCCACATGTTGCATAAAATAATTAGAGTATATCTTGGCTCAGAGGGACTGAAGTTCAAGCAGGCTGGCTGGCACCTTGCTGCCTGCACTGCTCTTTGGCTCCAAACTCCCACCTTGACAATAACTGATATTCACAGCACTGAAATCACAGACCTATCATTTGCCTTTTTATTTTTTAAGGGCACAGTATTTTCACTGGCCATCTCCTGCTCTGAAAATAAAGATGGAAGGGGTCTCTGTACAAGAAGATGATTATCCAGCATGAGGTGGGAGCATCCTTGTAAGCAAAACCTTCTTTTAGTATCATCTGGATTAGAAGACCCAGCACTCTCTTGGTCTTCCCCAGTGAGATGTATGATGGCTATTTAATACTTCATAAAGATGCAAGACCTGACTGGGACAGCATCTCTGCATGCCAGTCATGAAAGTGATGGCAGTCAGCTCTGGACACACAGTCAGAGCCATGAAACCCACACCTGCCCTGCCTACAGCCTGGCATGGCTACAGGAAATTCCAGCCCATTGAAATATTATTGACAACCCCTTTGTCTGTTGGGTTGGCTTTAGGACAATACCAGTTGCATTTCAGCTCAAGGCTGAAGCACAGTGAACTTGCAGGGTGCCTCACCAGCTCCTTGCAGGATTGTGCTCTGGGAGGTTGCTGAGGGGACACTGTTTTGGTGGTATTTCATGTATTTCTGCACACCTGTGCATTTCCTTTGGGGCTGTACCCCAACAGAGAACATGGCCTTTCTGAAACAGAGATCCAAGCTGTGCCACTCACCACTGCTCTGTTTTATGCTTTGTCCATAAAAGCAGTAAGGGTGGGCAATTACCGTAAATTCTTTCCAGCTGCCACAAGCATAGCCATCTCTAGGAGCCATCTGACTTTCAACAGAAAAAAAAACCTAAAAAATCACTCCAAAAAGAGAGATTTTACAGGATCTTTAGGGCAAAAACCTGCACCACCTTACAGTGACAAATGACTGCCTTTGATGGAAATATGCAGATACACACATACAAGGATGCAGCCCTGTTGCCTGTATTCCTGCTCTTACTGGGAAATGGGTCCATGGATTTAACAAAATCCTTTAATTGACCCTAAAACTTCCCCACGTATTTTTTTTCACATTTCATAATTTGCAGAGCACAATGTCAGCAGGAAAGAAATCCTAGTGAACAGTCCCTCCATCCCTGTGCAGCAGCTCTGAACCACATGGGCAATCCAGCATGGCCCTTGCTGTGCTTTTGGGCCAGGCCACCCATCAGCAGTGCCAGGGTTTGCTGACAAGCAACAGAAAAAAAGCTCTGCCCTGGCAAGTAACCAGAGGAGCTCAGAGCAGCCACGGTCAGTGCCCACCCCAGTGTGGGGCCGACTGGCAAACATGGCCTCCTGAGCTGGGGACACGAGTGATACACAAAACCTCAGTGGCTCAGGGAAAGCTGCTCAGTGGATTGGCCAAAGTGCCCAGCAAGCAGCTTCTGAGCATCCTGCCACTTCCTGGCAGCTGAGACAGAATTGTCTCCTTTGTTCCTCTTTTCAAAACCCACACTCCCCACTTCTTCTCTGGGAGTCCAAACGGGTGGCTCAGACGTAAACCACAGGAGGAGAATCAGCCCTATCTTGCATCTACCCATATCCTCTGGTGCAGGTCACACTTTATCTACATCACCCTGAAGGAAGTGAGAAAATCTGGCTATTTTCACCATCCATCCCTTTTCCTAGCACATAAAAAGCAGCTCACCCTGCTGGAAATACGTTGAAATCTCAGATTTAAAAGACCAAGGAACTTCCAAAGATAAGACCAGTGCTGGATTTGATCTGAAATGTGCAAAGAAGAAAAAAAGGGCAAAAGCTCAGATCTTTCTTCTTAGTCCCTGTACAACATGAAAATACACATTTTTGAAGACGCTGGTTTTGCATTAGTTTCATCCTAATTCTGATGCCTTTTCCCCTGAATCACCACAGCAAATTCCAGTGAAAAAAAACCTCTCAATTTCCCCAGTCCCATAAACATATCATCAACCCTCTAAAGATTAAATTTGAAGAGGGTAAGGGCAGAGATGAGTCATTCACTCACCTCTTTCAGCAGGAACTTCCACCAGCAAAAGTCCAGCTGTGTCTGGACCTAAACCATCTTGTGTCCAAGAGCACTAACTTGGGATGCTAACTGATCCGCAGTCAGGTACCTCCTCAACTCCTCTAATTTCTAACCAATTCTGGAGACCAAGGTGGATGTTTGTGCAAGGCATCAGAAATAGGCAAACTATGTATATATGTATGAAGATAAAGATGTGCTAATTAGCAAATACTGTTTTTAGGGAGAATGAGGTATCTAAACATTTTTTAAAATTTGGCCTCAGCTGCAGGAAGTAGTGATATTGTGCTGCAAATATTTAGCAATGCACAAAAAGTTGGTTCCTAAGGATCATCCTGAGGACACAGAAATTATTAGAGATTACCCCAGGAGGAGTTTTTTATTAAAATCCAACATATTCCACAAGATTCTTTCCACCCACATTTCTTCGCAGCTGTCTGATGCCTGCAGAGTGTAAGTGCACACACAGAGTGGGCAGGAGGCTGGCTGCAGCTTCTTGAGAGCTCAGTATTTAGATGAAACGTTTATAAAATTCTTATGTCATTTTTCCAACTGCAAAAATACAATTATCTTTGCTCTCACTCTAAAGCTTCCCCTCCCAAAGAATGTCTTGGTGCCTCAGTGCCGATGTGCCCATCCCCATGGCTGCAGCGACCATGTGCTCCCAACTTCCCAGGCCCTCCAGCCCCCTCTGGGTGCCAGAACTCTCCGAGGGAGGAGCACAGTCAGAGTCTGCTCTCATTCACTGTCCTGGAGGGTGCAAGGATGTATCCTGCATTCCTCTGGAAAGTGCATGCCATCTGATGGGGACTTACACACAGCCAGGATGCTTCGCTCCTGCTGTGATTTTACCTTAAATCCCCCTAACTGCCTGTAAATGCCAGCATGATCCAGCCTGAAAGGTGTGATGCAGCTCCTGCTGGTCTGGCCAGTGATGCCCAAAGTAGCCGACAGCAGACACAGGTGAGGAGACACTCAGCTTAAAGAATCCTAAATTTGGGCTCTTCCACTGGGATAAAAACAACCACTGAGCAACTTGTTGCTCAGGTGAGCAACTCTTCTGTTCACACAGTCCATCTGAGGAAGAAAAGGGTTGTTATTCTGAGAAAAAAACCACTATATTTTTTGTCTCATCCTTCCCCCAGGCTCATGCTGACACAGAGCTGCTGGGTTATGGCTGCTCAGTGTCTGCAGCCATGCTCTGGGCACAAGTTGGGGCTCTGGGCAGTGAGTTGAGCTCCGCTCCTGATGCTGCCTATTTGCACCCTAAAAACCCCTCAGGGAGCAGCCCAGATCCACCACCCAGCTTTGACATTCAAACACAAGGAGTGGCTAAGTGGGAAGCATCACCTTTGTGCTGCTGAGGCTGCCCAGTGCCATGGGCAGCTCCCAGGGCTTTTCCATCCCTGCCTGACTCGCAGGCTGTGTGGGATCCCTCATCAGAAATGAAGCACTGCCTGAGCAATATAATTGGCCTCCTTTTTTTTCCTTAATGAATGCAACAGTGACAGCACAGTTATGATAAAAGGTTCCCTCTGGCAACAGAATCATAAAATAAGAATATGATAGATCCTCTCTCTGCTCAGAGCTGTATATTGGCTCTGGCATTTTTATTTTTAAAAAATTCAGCTCACAAGTAAACGGACTTGGTCTAAAGCTTTTGAATAGGATTTGGTCCCATGAAAAGTTTGTTGCAGTTCCTCCTACTTTGAGTTGTAGAAATAGACATGGAAATAGCCATAGAAAAACCATAGATGCTGGGGATTCTTCCTAAAAAATCTCCCCTTGCTGACAAATATTGTTGTTCTTCAGGGTTTTTTTCACATTGCCCTTAGAAAATCAAGCAGTCCAAAGTTCAAAAATGTCAAACCTAAGGCTATTTGGACAACTTATACCACTGAATGGCAGACACATTGATTACAGACATGTTTGGTGATATTAGCATCAAACACTAGTGTTTGAACATCACCTCAATGCTTCAAGAGAAAACCCCTCCTTAAAATCTCTGACAGTGGGAAACAGGGAACCTTTTATCCTCCATGTGGAGTCCTCTGTGGTGGCAGCTCTTGGCACACTGGCAGGTGCAGCTGAGGTCATGGAGCCCTTGGCTGTGCCCAGCTCTGAGGATGGCATGACCTGCTCCTGAGAATATGTTGTGGAGAGGGTGCAGGTGAGCATTGTATCCTTTCCATTGTATCCTTTTAGAGTTTTTAAAGCCAAAGGCCTTCCAGGAGAATATAAGAACAGCTGGACCCCTGGTTTGTCTGGTCTTGGTGTTTTCTTCACCAGCTGGATCCTTTCAGCCAGAAATGTCTCATCTTTGGCTTCCATCCAGTTGTGTGGAACCTCAGCAAAGCCATCAGTATTACCTCAGTCCCTGAACTGAACCTGAAGGGGAAGTGAAAACCACTCCACCCATAGGCTTCAGCCAGTTAGGATTTGGTCTTTCTTTTCTTTAGGACTGTGGAAAAAGCCCCATTTGCCAACAACAAACCTCTGTACACATGAGAAGCTCATCCCAAAGGCAATACTTGAGCCCTGGTCCTAACTGATGGAAATAATGAATATGTGATATACTGGTAAATCTTGTCTATGGTGCAGTAAATCTGTCTAAGATTTTGTAGGAGTTCCCATACAGTGAACTATTTGGTAATAAATCTTGCAAGTCACAGGAACAGGACAAAGCAATGAAGATGCTGTCACTGAAATGTAGAGAAAAAATAATTTCCAGCAAGTATTAATTTTATAAAAATATATATGCATAAAAAATACATAAAATATATATATTGATATAAAATTTCATTACAGGGTATGCCAGGCATGCAGGTTTATGTGTAGAGTACACATGCTACCCAACTACAAAAATGTTACACAGTGATTTGTTGCTTTTAGCAAGTCTGCTCTAAAAACTGCAGTTCATAACCTTGAATATCCACATTTTGAACTGGAATGTTTATAGCAGGTTTTTTATATGGTAGTTTTCTCACTTATAAAACTATCTGTATGTTTAACATACCTATGAAAAAATATTTTCTTCCATTGCAATTGGAAATTGGTATTTTTTTTCACTAATTGGCAAGAGGTATTTATCTGAAATATATTAATTTAATTGGTTTGGCCGTTGTTTGTGATTTTGCACTCTGACAGAATATGTAATTTGCATAAATAAATACTAAACCTCTGTCAACTTGGCTGACAAAAACATTCTCCCTTTTTTAGTTTTAAATTGCAGCATTTGCATTAAAATCGATAAGCTTGATAAAAACAAGCCACTAAGAGATAAAATTACCTTGGAAAGGAAACGCAGAATTCACTTAAGCAATTTCTTTGTGTCCAAAACACTCTTTGTAGGGTCATGTGTCAGTTTGGCAGATTGGGCTGCAGGGGTGTGCAGGAGAGTTTGACAGCCACAGAGGTACCAGAGAGAAGGATCCTGATTCTCAGTATCACAGAAGCATTGCCACGTCATACCTGTTGAGCAGACAAATAGATTTGTAGTGAAATCTAAATGAGGCTTATTTGGGAGATTTAGAAACCTGACAAAAGAGTATCAATATTGCCAATACAAGCCTTAACCTTCTGTTGGGGTTTCCAGTTGATGTCAAGTGTGGTATTTGGGATATGAATTCCAGTGTGAGAGGGTGGAAACTTTCCACTCCTTTCTTAGCCCTGTCTTGGGTAATGCAAAGCACTGAGAAAGAACAAGTTTGCTGTCAGTGGCAGCCCACTGTTTGTGAGTGAAGAAAACCCTCCCTTTCTCTGGGAGTTAGCAATGGGCATGACATCCCAGCTGCTCAGCCAGACAGGGCACTGACCCCCAAGGTATTCAGCACTGCACAGCCAAGTGATTCCTTCCCTGCTGCTGCTCCTCCAGCACAAGCAGTTGCCATGCAGATCTATTAATTACAAATTGAAAGCATCCACATACTTGGGATAGCTGCAACATTTTCCCCAGGAATGTGGGAAATATTTGACATTACCAGCTTCAAAGAGGGGGAGAGGGAGAGAAGGAATTGAATTCTGCTTGTGTATGAGGTAACGTCAATTCCTTGCAGTCAGGAGACTGGGCCTTAATTGATATCATATGGCTAACAAATGTACTCCAAAGGCAGCCTCATTTGATTGCTTTTTAATAACTAATAACTCCCGGTGGGAGTCCAAAATATGTATGTATGAAAAAGAGTGCTGGGGTTCCTCTGTTGCCTGCCAAGATCACTGTTACTGAAGCAAATTTGTACCTTTGGCAGTGCTGGAATAGACACCAGCAGTGGCTGGACACGTACTCTCCCAGCCTGCCCCAGTCAGCAGTGTCTGGAAGAACTGCAGAGGGGTTGGAGGGCATGTCCCTGGCAGTGGCAGTGGTTGTCCACCCTCACTGGGGTGGCTGTCAAGCCATGGCTGGAGGAAGGATCAAATCCCTCCACCCTTGCCTGCCCAGGCCAGCTCCACACCTGGCAGATAAAGTTGCTGTCACTGGGCAGTAATTCAGTCAGAAATCATTTTTCCCATGGCATTCATTGCCTTCCTGAGTCACAGATCCCAAAGCAAGGAACTGTCCTCTGTGATGGGGCAGGAGAATCATCCAGGGTTGGGCTGCTCTGTCCCCTTGGGTGGCCTCATGTCACCTCCCCTGGTGCTCAGGGTCTCCCTGCTCACTCCCCAGCCCAGGCAGCATCAGCAGGCCACCAGCAGTGTCCCTCAGCGTCCCTCAGCCCAGCAACAGCACAGAAATCAGCTGGATTTCCCTGAACAGCTGGTTGTAAAGAAGCTCTGCCTGCACAGCAGGGTCCAGGTGCAAGCAGATTTTTACAGAGCTGGGTGTATGCAAAAATACGGTCTACTGACTGCAGCTGACAAAACCAGAGGCTGTCCTACTTTCCTCCCTTCTCTCCCTGCCCCAGCAGCGTGGCTGGAGAGGAACAAAAGGATATGACAATGTCACTGCTGTGTCACAGAGAGCCATGTGCCTCCCTCCAACCCTTAATTAGTGGCCAGGACTGGGCCATGCAGGGCCAGGAGTGCAGAGCACTGGCTGGCTCCCTGGGGCATCTCGGGCACTTCAGGTCCTGTGTTCTAACGCTGTTCTAGCCCTTGGCAACTGAAATATGTGTTGAGGAGTTACCTGAGGATGCTGTGAACCCCTTGCTGTGGCAGCCTGTGGGAGCAGGGCAGCTGCAAAGGTGAAGCACTGCCCCAGGGGAAGCTCCCACACTGGACATCAGACCTTCTGCTTTATGGCACTGGTGAAACTTCTCAGGGAGGGCTTTTTTGTTTCTTTGTCTGGACTTGGTTTTATTTGCAGTTTTTTGATTTGGATTTTGTAGGGGTTTGGGTTTTGTGGGTTTTTTGGTTGTTGTTTTTTGGGGTTTTTTTCTGCCCAGGGGACTAAACCTTGAAAAAATGCTGATCCTGTGTATCTTTCATTCTGCCCATGATCAAAAACTCTTCTTGCTGTGGTTGCATCTGGGTTAGTGTCAAAAGGAGCTCAGATGGCTTGTGTCTACAACCAGATGTAAAACTGGGCAAATTATACTTGGGATAATTCATATGTATTTGATTTCTATTGCTTAACAAGAGAATGCAGAAACAAGCTTATTTAGAATGAGTTTGCAGAAGGGCATCAGAGTCCATACACTGAAAGCAATTAAGAAAGGACCTCTCCTGGGATTACTAGAAAGACTACTAGGAAGACAGCAAATTATGAAAAATTAAAGATACTTGATGCAGGGTAGAAAGAGGAAAACAAAACCCAGGCTGGATAATTAATGATGAAAACAAAATTATATCCTACTTGGGAAGAAAACAAACCCTTTCAGAGAGTCCAGGGCTACTTCTGTGAAGAGAGACTGCTACCACTGTTTTTGTGAAGCACTGGCAATGTATCAAAATTAGTAGAAAAATGATGAGCTTTAAAACAATTCCTCAGAAAAGCAGAGGTGAAATGCCAAAAATGGATATTTTGTGTTGAAAAAGGGATGAAAAATTACTGCAGTGTCTGTTGCCTTGTGTCTTGGTTTGAAAGACAGGTGTCAGTCAAGGAAGGCTGGAACCTCCCCTGAAATAGAGAAAATGCAATCCCCCTTCCCTCCAAATTATTATAACTTTGAAATAAAGGAGCNGCTGGAACAGCAGGGACGAGCACCAGTTCTGGGCGGCAGATGAGTCCGGAGCCGCAGCAGGAATCCCGGGAGCTCTCGGCAGGCAGGGCGCACGGGCTTACAGTGTAGCGCAGGCTCAGAGCAGCAGCAGGGACACGGTGGCCACAGCCCGACTCCCAGCAGGGCAGGAACAAAACAGGCTCGGGAATCCCGGGGCTTCTCGCACGGAAGGAAAGCAGCCAGAAATGCAGAGGTTCAGCGTAGCGTTGTCCTCACCACCACGGCAGGCAGCAGTCTCCCCTCACCTCGTGACCAACGCTGAGTGCCCACCGGCCCTCCGAGCTGTGTTCCCACCCCCAGGTGCCAGAGCGGGCAGCCTGCTTGGCCTTCCCCTTTTGTTCTCGTAAGTACCCAGCCCTCAGTTCTCTGCAACACACCCAGGGAAAAAATTCCACAAGGGAGAAGAACCGAAAAGGAAAACTTTCAAACCCCAACACCTTGCTATTCCTCCATTGCTCCCATTTCCAAACCAGCAGAGGTAACAGGCACATCAGAGCACCCCACTTCCTACAGGGAGAAAATTGGACCAATTTATAAATGTGATTAATGGAAGTGGTGTCAGGAGAGCTTGTGCACTGTTACCCTAAGAGTGACTGGTGACTTTGTTTTACACATATGCATGCTGGTTTTACTTCACCTCTATAAAGCTGCCATTGATTAGATTTTCATAAGGACTCACACTAAATTGCACAATACTCACATTTAAGTAAAGGTCTTTCCTTTAGCTTTGCACTTTCCCTTTTTCTCTTTGTCCATCATAGCTCAAAATGATCATATTTTTCATTTTGGAGTATTAGAAAATCAAAAGACATGGTTGTTTCATAAATGCCCAGTAAAAAAAGCAAAACCAAACCAACCCAAACAACAGAAAGCAGTGCTTATTGCAATGAAATTGCAGTATGCTGTTAGGAAAACAGGTACTTTGGATTTCAGCTTCAGTAAATACAGTTCATCTAGGCCCACAAGAACTGGCTTACATCTCTTAAAAGCAAGAGTAGTGTCATTCAAGTTAACAATGAAGCAGCATGGTTGGTAATTGCAGCAGATGGTTCTGGGCTGCTTCTAAGCAGCAATACAGTAAGATTTGCTATACCTTTATACAGTATTGATAGGCTTACAAAACCAACCAAAACCTCCAAACCTAAACCAAGTAAACCTACATTGGTCCCCTGTTACAGGAATGGTGCTGCTGTAGGAAAGTGTTATAAGAAGCAGGGTTGAAGTTCAGGCCTTTTATTGAAGGCTGCAGGTGCTCAGCACTACGTGTGACAAGTTCCTCAAGCCATTTAAAATGCAGATCTCTTGACTCCACATCCTGATATGAGTGAGTTAACTCCTATCATTTTATTCTCTGTCACTTGGCCACGGTATTAATAATAGGAATAGCTTTCAGCCTCATGGGAACATAAAGAATCAATTCTTAGGGTTTACACAATTAGAGGTTGTGTCCTTCACTATTTATTGTTACCTTTGATCCCAAAGGAGCAACACGTCCTGGTAATTTGTTTTTTGCCAGCCCTTTCTCTGCATTTGTTTAAAATCACCATTAATGCTGCAGACCCAGATCCTACCCTTGGAGAACTGAGGTGGTTTCTCATCCAGTGCCTTGCACCAGCTCATGGAGCTGCTCCATTAGAGGTGCCCATGGGCAGGTAAAGCCACCTTCCCCTTCAGTGCAAGCCATGCCTGGCTCCAAGTGCTGATCATAGTCAGAGCCACGGGGAGCTCCCTGCCATAGCTCTCTCCTCAGTGAGACTCAGCAAATGTACAGAGGTACCACCAGCACCATCACTTAATTGTTTCCATTTCACAGTAAGATGATAAAAAAATTCTTGTGTCTGAGTGTGCAAAGGTGCTCATAAAAAAAGTCTCTTTTATGCCTCATAAATGTAAAGCACACTTTAAGTTTGCTGTGAAAACATTCTTTTAAAATCTGAGTTTATAGGAACGGAACAAATAGGATTTCAGAATAAAAGCCTGGTTTCTATTATCTTGAGAATTCTATTATTGTTAATTAATAAAACTGCTTTGCCTTTCTTTGTTTTCAAGTCTTTTCAAGGCATGTATTTCTCAAGATCTGCTGTTTTACTGTTCTCCTTTGATGAATATTTTATCACATAATAATGAACATCTTGTAAGGCAATTGTACAGTTTACAACTGTTACACAGTGAAACATAAAGCAAGTAGGGGAAGCAAAAGCAGAGTGCTATTAAACATTTAAACTTTTAGGAAAGCTGGAGTGACATAATATTAATTTATTCTAAAGCCAGGCAGCACATTGCCATTCTGCTCCTGCCTGCCACTTCCCTGAGTGGTGAGATTTGGCTGCTTGTGTTTGATGCCATTGTTAATCACCCTTTGGGAAGCAGGGACACAGGGAGCCGTGGTGCCAGCGAGGCCACAGCCCCTGTGTGAGCTGGAGCACGGAGCTCTGGCAGACCCCCATGTGCCTGGGGTCTCTTGGTGGCACTGCCACCCTCTCCCTGCCTGACAGTCACAGCAGCTGATCCAACACTGGATTGCATTTGTGTCTGCAATGAAGAGCTATTTGAAAACCTTGTGGTGGGTTTCTGCTCTGAGCATAAGGCCACTGCCCCTCCATGGCTGTGCTGGGGGCATCCCACATTCTGCCCTCCTGATGCAGAACATCACCACTGGGGGAAAGCATTTTCAACAGACATGATTTATTTACAGGCTGACAAAATGTAGGCCTTAGGGCTGAATATTAATGTAAGAACCCTAACTGTAATAAACCAGCTGCTTCTCAGAAGTGCTCATCTTCCACAGCTTTCAATGCCCCTAATTTTTTCCCCCAAATATTCTTTACTGTTCTAAAAACCAGACTGCTTTCATTTCCCTTCCTAAACAGCCTTGTGTCAAGCAGCATTACCATTTTGTTTCAGGATTGATTCTTGTGTCCTGCTAAAGTCAGAGGCTTGCAAACTGTGGGACTGTTCTGAAGTTTTTGTGTTTGGGGGTTTTTTAAACGTTCATAAGAACAGCACTACATGCAGCACTCCCCTGAACAGTGGCAGATACCAGAGATGTGTTGTCACCATTACAGGACACCCCCAGGGAAGCTTCACACAGTTGAAATGCAGGGATTCTTTCTGGTGGAGGAGCACTGGCACGTGTTTGTGGTGGGTGTTACATGGATGCATTTAGACCATTGCTGACACTGGTATTTTATTTAATGAGGTGCAGATAAAGTGCTAGGAAAGGTTGTGCCCACCTTGACAGAAAAGGTTCCTCTTGTCTTGGCTCTCTCCTTCTCCTTCAGTTCCAGCCTGTACAGACAGTCCCAACCTTCACCATCCCACCTCAGTTCACAAGCTGGTTTTTAACTGTTTTTCTTTTCTGAGAAATAGAGAAAAAACCAAAGGTTGCTCCGTGCTGGGGGAAGCACCCTCCAGAGAGGAGGCTGAGACCAGTGGTCACAGTGCAGATGTCAGGCCTGAAACAACAGCACAGGGTGATGAGGTCTGGAGACTTGGTTTCACTACTCTGCTGTTCCTTAGGGTTTATTTTTAAAAAATGATTTAAGCCTGTGAGAGCTGATGGACTTGTATTGATATCTCTCAAAACAATGCTCCTTGTACAGCAAAGCCCTGTCACACTCTCCTGTTCTCCCCAGGTCTCGGGTTGCTGATACACTATTCAGAAAAAGTAAAGAGCCTAAAACCAATACTTGTTGTGGGAAAATGTTCAACAGAAGGTGAGCAGGACTGTTTCTTCCCCTAAGGATATGACAGAGGCAGTGGCATGGGGAATCCTTTCTCAGCCATCCTCAGGAAGCAGTCTTGCCCCAAAGCATGATGTTACCAGTTTCCAGCTGCTTGAGGCCCTGTTTCTTCTATTGATGCTCCTTGAGCATGAGAAGCTGCTGACAAACCAGAGTTTCAAATGCTCTGGATAGTTTTTGGTGTTTCCACTGGTGCAAGTCTATAGCAGCCTCTTCAGTAGCAAGGTAGAAGATCTGCCCAGAACTTAAGCACCATTCTATGAGAAATTCTGAGCTTTATTTCAACACAGATTGAGTGGTTGGCCCCCATTACAGACAGTACAGAGCAGAACTCAGAGACCTACAGGAAAGAAGTAAAAATCAGCCATGGTATGCTAAGTTTTCCACTTGGGGCACACACAAGCACAAGGATACATATTCAGGTGCATAATACTGCCAGAACAGGGAAGAACTGTGTGATTTTATCCATCAGCACTGCATTAGAATGAAGAACTTTGCATGGGGGAGTAAACAGATTTTAAACAGCTTTAAAGATTTACTACTGATTTTTAAAAAAGTTGCATAGCATGTGCATAACCTATTAGCTTTGCCACATATAATCCTTGCATTCAGTTGTTTGATAGGGTTCACATACCTATTAGGCATAGCAAAATGAGAATATCTGATGGCTCTAATGAGGCAGATAAGTTTAAAAAGATGTAACACTCAGATTTCCTTGGAGTACGAGCCACTTCCAAAGACCCAACAATGCACAGAACAGAGCACTGCTCTGCCTGCTCTGGTAATTCCCAGTTACTGAAGAGCCTCATATTACATTTTACTGTGTCTTCTTACATGGTACATTTACATCTGAGAAAAAATAGTACTTGCTATCCTTGAAGTGCACACAAGAACTTTTAGCTGCATACCCACATAAATGCAGAACTGCCTTGGGGTTTTTCCTGGCATTATTCTGCCCTTGCCTGGCACCCCTGAGCTGCTTCCAGACAGCCATCCCTGAGTCACTGGAGTTGAAGCTGTGGGAGCACACAAACGGTTTAGGAAATTGCTGTCACTATCTCAGCATTTCAAATGGCATTAATCTCAGTACCCAGCAATATTGCTATTACCTTATCTCTGGAAACATCCAAAATCCAGTGCCTTGAAGCCCATGTTTTTCACAGGCTTTCAGTGGGGCCCTCAGGCTATCAACCTGAGCACTGAAAATCAGAGGTGGGCCTAACCAAATTAAACTTTTCTCCTTTGCAAGTATCCTTTGACACTTGTGTGGCCACCAGCCCACCCAAAGATGGCAAGGCAGGAGCCAGCTCAGCACTGTTTTGCCTTTGGCTGTTGCAAATACTGCTGGAACATCCACCAGGGTCCACTCAGGGAAGCACCAAGTAAGATGAAGGTGGAAAGAGGAGAGGGAAAGGGAAACCAACATCTATTTTTGGACATTAAAAGAAAATATTTTAAAAATCAGCAATGCTGGCAAGGAAAAATACTTGATTTGAGGTTTGCAAGTGAGCAAGTATATTTTTAAAGCTGGCATGAAGCCTGCCTTTTGTCCCACAGGATCTAATCCAACACCAGCTGAAATCACTTGCCCATGGACTTACACTTGGACGTTCATGTAAGTTAATACTTTACATAAAACCAGCTCAAAAATTACCCAATAGAACTGTTTGTAATAACTACCTTTCTATAAAAATAAGCCGCCATATTTTTAGGAGAATTTTAAGCATTTACTATAAAATTTTATTATATATTAAACTTAATTACCCAAATTAAATTCTCAATTATTGTACCTGTGCATGCTGTTTTATTCTTTGCCTCAGTAATGCCAGACAGTAGAGCGATTCAATTTTGTTTTGAAATTTGGATTGCATTTATTCAGGTATTTCAAGCTGGTAGTGAACTAATGATAGAATATGGTTAAGCTTTAGTATTACTGACAGCAGCCACAAAGGCTCTGCACTGCCAGTCATGGCTGGCAACACAGCCTGGGATTTTTTGGAAGAAAGACAGCAGTGATCAAACAAATGGGACTGTCTGCTAGGTCCTAATGTTGAATCAAAAGCAGATTTCCATTTTGAAGCCAAATCTTTCTCAAAACCAGGTTTCCATAGATGAAAACATTACGTCACCTTGGGGCAAAAGGGAAAGGATACAATAAGAAATTTTAAGGCAAATAAGCCTTATAGTTTGCCAAGGATATGACTGCTGACAATTAATTTCATTTATGCATTTATGGAACATCTTTTACATTCTTATATCCAGCCTAATAATCTCCTCCCCCCTGCCCCAACTCTCCACAGTATTAAACCACTGAAATAAGAAGTTACATTCTTTTTTTTTTTTTTTTTTTTTTTTGTAACTANTTTTTTTTTTTTTTTGAAATCTGAGTTCCCTGTTACTCTAAATGTTGTAGCAGGCATATATTTTCTGGTAAGCTCACCAGTGAGCTCTGTTAGCCATACAAATAATACAAACATAATTCACTGCAAAGATATGCCCCTTTCAGAGACCACTTCATTTATTCCTTGCAGTAGCTAAAAAATTCAGGCATGAAATCAGGTTTTCCAGCTATGCTTTTTGTCATATTTATGGTCTCTTTGGTAAAATCAGAGGAATGCACTTCTGTGTAATGGGTCATAGTTTGAATGGGGCACAGTAACCATCACACCATAAAATTTAGAGTTGGGCTGCTTGATTACAAAAGCATGTCCTCACTTCAGCCTTTGCACAGTGCAGCTGTTTAAATCACTGGGAGTTTAAAATTGGAGTCACTTGAGAACTAAAATTGCATGTGATGGTAAAATGGAAAAAGATATTAAGTTTGGGCTGCCATTTTCAGAGCCATTTCTAGAAGTCTAAGAGCTTACTGATAAAATTATGAGATGAAGAACATGCAGCAGTCATTAAACTCCTTTACTTTTGCTTGCATCATGAGATTTCCTCTCCCAACACTTTACTGTGGGATTCCTTGAATTTAGAAACAGGTACCAAAAAACGAGAGCGGTGTAAGGAGATTTTTGATGAATGAAGCCTTTAACTCCTGCTGGTTTTCTCCTGAGATATGCTCTCTCCTCCTGCTCACTGGAACATGAATAAATGTTCATTTACTACTGTGTTGGACAAAATCTTCCAATCCCTCCTTGGTATAAAAAACGTTCATGGTGTGACAATCCCACGTAAATTTTCAATTACAACATGCTAATGCAATGACCACCCTACTTTTTCTTGAGGAGATGAGGCTGGAGAAGGCTCCTGGGAGATCTCACTGCAGCCTTCCAGCACTAGAAGGGAACTTATAAAAAACATGGAGCAACTTTTTACACAGAGAGTGCTAGAACAAGGGGGGATGGAACTAAAAGAGGGGAGGTTTGGATTTGATGTTGGGAAGAAATTCTTTGTGAGGGTGGTGAGCACTGGCACAGATTCCCTGGAGAAGCTGTGGCTGCCCCATCCCTGGAAGTGTTCAAGGCCAGGTGGGATGAGGCCCTGAGCAATCTGGGCTGGTGGAAGGTGTCCCTGCCCATGGCAGGGATTGGGACTAGAGGATCTTTAAGGTCTCTTCAGCCAAGTCATTTTTGATGATTTGATGCTGAGGAAGATTTGTACCATGGCCTAGTTTGCACAGTGGAGCCACCTCTGATCACACCATCTCTGGAAGGTGGATGGGGAGCTGGCTGAAAGCATGAGAGAGAAAGATGGGGGGAGGTGACACCTCACCAGACACTCAAAGTCACAATAATTACATTGTTATAAAAAACTGTAGGGGCTTTTTTTTCCTTGTATTTTTCATACTCCTCTGCTGAAGCACCCAAACCATGTGAGCTGCCAAGGATGCTCAGGGTGACATCATGTGACTCATTAAAACTCAATAAATGCAGGTTTAATAGCATGCTTTTGCTGCTTTTCCTAATTTCAAATGCTAAATAGCCCTAAATCTTTTTCACAAGGTAATTCCCAGTTTTCAAAAATAGAGATAAGACCGGACTTCTCCACCCAAATATTATGAACTGAAAACACAATCATTTAGTTTTATCAGATATATGTAAGAAAAATGCTGTGATTAGCAGAGCTAATGCCAAATCATTGTCTCCTCAGGATAACATCTCAGAGGTCTCCAGGTCTCATGTCAAAGCATCAGTTATCTCCCATGCAGGGAGGTTTCTGCAGGGCAAAGGCCAGTGCAGAATCTGTCCTCCACTGTTTCTTGAAGCTACTCACACATTTTCCAGAGGAAATGCAGTTTAAGGATTACTGGACATTGCAAGTCTGCTCCTTCTGGTTTTCCTACACTAATAAACCCCCAGCCCTCTAGCCAACAAAATGTCAGTAAATTCAATAGCTTCCAAAACCCTGTGATAACTGTGGGGCATCTGCAATAGCACAGGGATGAGCAGAGCAAACCTCCTTCTTTACAACCTCAACAATGTTTTATTTGGAAATGAGTGGAAAACCATTGCTGAACCAGAGCATCACAGAGAAATAAGGATTCAACATGTCTTTCTTTTCTGCTGTTAAATGGTTGTAGGATTTTTTTTTTCCACATTTTCAGCTATTGTTTTCCTCCTTTCTATTAAATCTAGGTGTATAACACTTCAGATCATTTTGATTTCCACCTGCATCAAATTTGCACACATCTGGCATGGTCTGACATTGCTCAGTCTGCAAGATTAGAGTTAATTCTCTGTTTTACCTGATTAACTCCACTGAACTGATCACACTTGCTTCTCTCTCTGGCTAAGAAGCACACAGCTGCTCATCTAAAGCATACAAATTATCTCATAGCCTAGTTATGCTGCTGACACAAGGTCATGAAAAATGTGCCAACAACACAGAATCCCCCGTGCTCCAGCAGACAACAACGAACCTCATATTTCACTATAACTTGGCAATTAAGTCAGAAGAAATACCTCGGGAGAGGAGCCATTCTCCAGGATTTCAAGCAGAACAAACCACTGCTGCTGAATTAGCTGAGACCCACTGCAGCGTGCAGGCAAAATGTGAACCATGCAGAAACACTCTGTTCTTAACCTTTATAATGGCATAAATTAGGATTCCTGTAAGCAAGGCACAGGGAATGCTGAGACCTGCTGCATGTGACTGCACTCAGCACAGCTCAGTCACAGCTCAGCATCACTTCCCCCTGCAAACAGCTCCGTGCCACCAGCCTGCCAGGCCCCCCAGCCCAGCCTGCCAGGCACCCCAGCCCGTGGCTTGGCTGGGCTGTGGGAGCACCCCAAGCTGGGGATGCCAGGGCTGTCCTGGCCCCTGTGTGCTCCTGCATGCCCGCTGCTGGCAGCTGCTGCCCCAGGCAGGCACACGTGAGCCAGGGGGTACCACCACCCTGACACCAAGGCAGTAATGGCCTGAGCCAGTACAGAGGTGAGTGCACACCAGCAGAGACCTGTAATGAGTCAATTAGCAAACACAGGGCAATTATTGTCAGTTGAACCTCTGCAGACTGCAGGAAGGAGCCTTCCCCTCTCTGCTCAGCACAGCCCAATGCGGCACCATGCACACATTCCCATGACACTGGTAGGGAACAATGGATTTTTCTGACAGGCCACACAAATTTAATCAGAGCATGCTACCTGCAGCAGACACTGCAATGGCCCGGGGAGCAGAGCAGGGTTCACTGGAAGTGACAGCCACCTCCTCACAGGGACACCAGGGACAGGCAGAGCAGCGTGGCCCAGCCGGGGCAGAGCAGTGGGTGCGGGGATCCTGCAGCTCCTCTCCCACAGACCTCCTCCAGCTCATCCCAGGTTTGCTACCCAGCAACAAAGACTGTCAGAAACAGGGAAGGGAGGCACTGATATTGCTGCTCTGGGTGGCCAGAGCTGACTCGAAAAGACACAAAGAAACACACCTGGAAAGCCCAGAGAGAATCAGGTCCTGAGGAGAGACCTGGGTAGATGTGAAGCATGGTCTGTTAGTCAAGCAGACTAACAGTTTCAGATTTCACCTGCTCCTGCATTTGAAGAGGTCTGACATATTTTATGGACACAAAAATATCCCACAGTTGACTATCATCATTTAACCTAATTTTTCCTTTCTAGAAGAGTTTCCTTTGAAGTTCCTCTGTGTATTTCATTATTGCCTTGGGATCTGGAAAAGCTGTTGTTACTTGAAACCACGAGATCTGGAATCCATTAAAGATGAGACTGAGCCAGGGAGCACTGGCATGGTACCGAGCTCTCAGCCACAACAATTTAACCCAACTGTGCAAGAAAACCTTGATTAATTATATCCTCAGTAATTATGTCTAAAACTATTTCTACTCTCTAAATGAGAGGTGATTAACTTGAAATAACGAGTTTGAAATAGAAATAACTCACTTTTTCACATTTACATGACCCATATCAACTGTATAAAACTACAATTCACTAAGAATTAAATCCACTCCTGTCCGTCATTCTCAGACAATCTATACTGCCCACAGAAAAACATACCAGCCACATGATGCATTATTCATGGCATTATAAAGTTACCTCTCTTTCCAAGAGCAATAAGATTTGCAGGAAAATAACAGAAATGTAAAGCACAATGCAAATTAAAGCATAATAAGTAAGAGTCATCACCTAGTACCATCTGCCCACTCCAGTGGTGGAAGCTGGGAAAAGAAGAGAGATGCTCCAGTCTGCACAGTAACAGCTCCAAAAGGAAGGGACGCTGATTCTGCGCCATGGGACAGGAACAGCCATTAAGAGTCACTCCTTTGCCATCAGAGCTGGGACCTTGCTGTGCCCTCCCACCCTCTCCCCCAGGATCACCACCCCATTGCCAGTTCATCCCATTTGCAGCACGTCAGCACCATACCTGTGCTTCCAGCACACCTCACAACCCTTCTGCAGAGAAGGCATCGCAGCAGACGTGATAACATCTCTGCAAACACACAACTATTTTCAGTAATCATTGTATCTGCTTTAACGGCTCCAATCAAAATTAATTACAGTCCTAAGTGCAGAAAACTTCATGGCACTTACAACAAATTGCTGCCACATAAAAGTGGCAAACTTGAAGCAAATCAAAGCAGATACCCTGCACTGCAAGCACTGGGTACAGTGTCAGTGTCTGTGTCCTGCTGGGGTGGGAGGGACAGCCCCCCTGGACAACCTTCCCTTTCCCCAGCCACCAATGATCAATGGCACAAGGAGAGAGAGGAGCATTTTAATGGAGTTTAACAAAAAAGGAACTTTTAAAAACATCCTGTATCTGTTTAAAATTACATTAGAAGAAAGGTATAATGAGTGTCTCTACTTCCACTAAAGGATATATTCTCTTACTGTGAACTCTGGTCTACAGGACAACAATCATACATTTAAGTTATCGCTTCCCAATTACACACAAATTATAATTCACTGCCACAGGGAAAAATGAGCCCAATCATCTATCATTCTCAGAGCAGCTAATTTGGCATGGAGTGGGATAGCTCTGGCAGTAAATGGTAAATAATGCATATGGTACATCAAATTTTACAGGTAGATGGACAATTTGATTCCCACTGAAGAGAGCTTTGTAGTAAGTAAACCATTAATCTCAAGACTAATATGCAAGACTGCCTTCACACATCCACGTGCTGTTACATATGTCCATCATACAGAGAATATTTAACAAGCACCATGTTTCAAGATGTGTGTGTACAGGTATGTATGAATATGTATGTGTATATGGATATGTGTATACAGGCACGTACAGAACCTTACAATTAAGATAAAGTTCGCTGTGAATTCACTGATACAGAAGTCTCAAAATGTCAGAGAATAACATATTTAAAGTTTTCTAGGAGACTGAGTGACTATCTAAGAGAGATAAGGGGTTGCCACTGTATCAAAGGCTTCTCAATCACATGCCATTTATTTGTAAGTTTTAGGAAAATTAAATTAAATTAATTGGCAAAATCCAACTGCTTTTTCATGTAAATACTGGAACGCTGTTGGGGTTTGAAAGTTTTCCTTTTCGGTTCTTCTCCCCTGTGGAATTTTTTCCCTGGGTGTGTTGCAGAGAATGATGGCTGGGTGATTACAAGAACAAAAGGGGAAGGCCAAGCAGGCTGCCCGCTCTGGCACCTGGGGGTGGGAACTCAGCTCGGAGGGCCGGTGGGCACTCAGCGTTGGTCACGAGGTGAGGGGAGTCTGCTGCCTGCCGCGGTGGTGAGGACAACGCTACGCTGAACCTCTGCATTTCTGGCTGCTTTCCTTCCGTGGGAGAAGCCCCGGGATTCCCGAGCCTGTTTTGTTCCTGCCCTGCTGGGAGTCGGGCTGTGGCCACCGTGTCCCTGCTGCTGCTCTGAGCCTGTGCTACACTGTAGCCCGTGCGCCCTGCCTGCCGAGAGCTCCCGGGATTCCTGCTGCGGCTCCGGACTCATCTGCCGCCCAGAACTGGTGCTCGTCTCTGCTGTTCCAGCCTGCTGCTCCCGAGGATTCTGCCGGACACCGGACCAACTGCCCAGTGGGGTTTGTGAGGCCTTTGTTCCGTCCCTTCCCGGGACCCCGAGCCGCCATTGCCTTGCGAGGGCCGAGCTCGCTCCGGAGCGCCCCCTGCAGCCGCGGGGGAACCATCGCACCCGCCCTGCTCGCCGGTGCACAGTGGGTGGGGTTCTGTTTGCTGTCATTGTCAGTTATTGCTGTCTGCTTGTGTTGGTTTATATATATATATATATATATTTTAGTAAAGGACTGTTATTCCTATTCCTCACATCTTTGCCTGAAAGCTCCTTTATTTCAAAGTTATAATAATTTGGAGGGAAGGGGGATTGCATTTTCGCTATTTCAGGGGAGGTTCCAGCCTTCCTTGACTGACACCTGTCTTTCAAACCAAGACAAACGCTAAGGAGTGGAACCAGCTGCAGAGGGTTTTGTTTTGGGGTTTTTTTTGGTTGTTTTTGGTTTCTTTTTTTTTTCTTTTTTTTTTTTTTTTTTAAAAAAACAAAACATTCAGCTGTTCTTAGGGGGCTTTGAGTTTAAAACATGAAAAAAATTACTCTCTGCCTTTCTCCATCCCCCTGGGCTAAGACCCAATGCACATCTAAGCAACTGTCATGCAATCTATACTCACTAGTGTGGAGTGCTTCTCTCCCCATGGCACAACCACCATTCACTCACAGCTCCAGAGAAGATTTGGTAGGAACAGAAGGCATTTAGGCTTCAGAGCTTGAAAACCAAACAAATTTACTATACAGAGAAACAGTTTCTCTCTCTTAAGGTAGCTAGAAAAATTGTGAAAATCACCTTGACATAACTGCAGTGATGTTATGTCAAGGTGAGGTGTAATGACCTAAATGCTCTCTACTCCTTCCACACTCCTAGAAACACAGATACTGGAACCCTTTCCACTCACCCCTAGAAGCAGAAGAGGGAAAGAAATCCTTTACATGTTTTCCTGGCTGACACCGAAGGAACTCATCAAGCCACAGCGGGATGCAGTGAGATCCAAAACTGGACTCTTTGTAGTTGAGCACGAAAGCCTTGAGCCAACTGGAAATGACTCCTGATGGAAACTTTATGATTTTTCTTTTCCAACAGATTAATTGAAGGAAAAGTTTAACTTGATATTTCATTCCAGTATCTACTGGCAACTGATAATCAGTGATAACTGCTATGCTAGCAATTCAGGATTGAAAGCATTTCTCCTTCTTGCAAATGGCATCACACATTTGGAATTGATAATGAAGAGAGATTTGGCCTGAATTCCAAATCATCTAAGGATCCAAACTCATGATACTGATTATTTTTCAAATCTTATGTTTTAACAGACAAACTGCAGTTCACATTCCCTCATATTCCATTGCATGTTTGAACTATTAGAAAATAGCTGGTTCGTGCTTCAAAGGGTCTGATTTTCTAATAAAAGGACTAGAATTTTCTCCTTTTTATTTTATTTTTATCATGAGAAGTTCTTAGGTAATCTACAGCCTCCAATAACTAAGGAATTATTGCAGATGCCACAGTATCAAATATCTCCAGGAGTGCTTTCCCAACCCACTGTAAATCAGTACCTCTGTAAAACAGAAATGTAGACTGTCCTGTGTAAGAAAATAAAAATGAAAAGAGAACAGCAAAAACCCCAAAAAAGATATTCTTTGTTCAATCCACACTGGCAGGTGACTTAGGGAGACATAGTATATTTTCAGCAGGTCCCAGCATGTTAGGGGAAAGATCATAATGAAATCAAATGACCATAGAAACATTAAATCTTAGAATTGATTAGGTTGGAAAAGATCTTTAAGATCATCAAGACCAAATGTTAATCCAGCACTTCCAAGCCCACCACTAAACCCTGTCCCCAAGTGCCATATCTACACAGCCTTTAAATACTTCCAGTGATGGTGATTTTTTTTAAATACCTCCAGGGATGATGACCACTTCCCTGGGCAGCCTGTTCCAGTGCTTGACAGCCCTTCTGGGGAAGAAACTTCCTGTAATATCCAGTCTAAACATCCCCTAGCACAACCTGAGGCCATTTCCTCTTGTCCTATCTCTTGTTATCTGGAAGGAGAGTCCAACCCCACCTTGCTACAAACTCTTGTCAGGGAGTTGCGGAAAACTGTGAGGTACCCCTGAGCCTCCAGTTCCCTCAGCTGCTTCTTACCAGGCTTGTGCTCCAGACCCTTCCCAGCTCCATTGCCTCTCTCTGGTCACACTCCAGCACCTCAATGTCTTTCTTGCAGTGAGGGACCCAAAATTGGACACAACATTTGAGGTGCAGCATCACCAATGCCTAGCACAGGGGAATGGTCACTGCCCTGGTCCTGCTGCCACACCACTGCTGACATTTCTGTGCAGCTGTGCTCTGCCCTGGACTCGGGGTGAGAAGGGCAAGTAAAGAAAACAAACAAACCAACTCCCAACCAACAAACCCAAAACAACTCAAAATAACCAACAAAACCAACCAACCAACGAAAAAAACACAAAAAAACCCCACCAACCAACCAACCAAAACACAAAAACCCCCCACCCAAAACCAAAACAAAACCTCACAGCAATAATTAACCTAAATATTAAAAATTATTTTTAAATATTAACAGTAATTCTCATGGAGAGTGATGTAATAATTAAATGGAAATAAATTAACATTTTCATTCCACTAAATGAAATAAACACAGAACCCACACACATAAAACCACAGAGTTTACAGTGGAAAGACAGATTAAAACTAACAAGGTTTAACTCAAAACTTTTTTTTATTAAAGTATGAATGAATTTATGCTGGAGAACAGTTTACATACATTGTAAAGCAACAAGCATATTTTCAAGAGCTGTGGGCCCTCCTCAATACATCTCCATGCTCAGTCTACATGCTTTACCACTGGACTCGCACATACACTCTCACATACAAACACAGAGACACAAAACACGGACGCTGAGCTATCTGCTTGGATTAGCTTTCTTTTAAGGCTTCTGTAAGGTGCCCTAGTGCCCCTAACATTACCATAATTACAAACAAAATTGTACAAAGGAGCAGCATTACTTGCAAACTATTGATCTGCTCTCAGCCTTAAAAAATATCAAGTGAAACAAGTTTTTTCCTTTATTTGAGTTTTATTAAACATCTGCATTTAAGAAAGGCATGACTGTGTATCTGTGAACAAGGAAAGATACATGAGGTTCTCAACCAGAACAGATGTTCCAGCCTGACTCCTACGGGCCCCGTTTTCTTTGATCTCTGCAGTGAGGCAGCCCTGCGTGGTGAGACACTGCCAGCTCCATCCCACCAGGGCTGCTCGACCAGCGACGCGCGAGGGGGACACAGGGCTGTGCCCGCCGCGCTCGGATCACCTCAGACCTGAGCTTGATGAGAAGTCACAGTTCAAACACCAACACCACCCCAGTGTCCCTCAGCTCTTCCCAGCGGGCCCCCCTCCTGTGGGGTAGGACAATGCACAGACAGCAGTGCTGACCTGCTGAACCCCCAGTACTTCTGCCCACCCCTTTTTGGTATCCTGCAGTACATAGTCTGAAACTGCAACTACTGGTGTTGGGTGAAAGACGTGGCAGCAGGTATATTAAGAAAATAGGTACAATGAATAAAATAAAGGATAGCATATGATATAATGTGTACATACAAGCATCTTTCATTTTTTATCTGTGAAATGTGAATTAACTGCAGAATGCCAGGCCATTAGTCTAAAAGGCTATGTATGGCTGTCTTAGCCTATGTATGGTCAAAGGATTTGTGTGATGTACCACGGAGAAAGATTCTTCGGGAACCATCAGGGCTTTCCAGGTCTACTTGCCCTTGTGCATCAGCATCAGCCCGCAGCTAGGAATGCCAGAGAAGCAACTAAGAAAATTGCCTGACCAGCCTCATAAGACAAACAGGAATGACTGTACTTCATGGTATGCACCTGAACTACAGAGATGAGAAAGGGACAGTGATGGGTGGGTGACAGAGGTGGGGGAGGGAGATTTTTTTCTCACTTTTACAGCAGTAGACTTCAATGCAATGTAATTACTTTAATGATGCATATCTGTAGGTACCAAATTACTCTTTTGATTTAAAAAGCTGGTCAGACAAGTGTTTGGCAGTCCTTTCATTCCCCAGTTTCAATTGTTGCTTATTCATCTATCAGCTCTCATTCCCTAAGCCGTTTCTGCCTTTGCTGAACCATGAATGAGTTCAGTCAGCCATCGTCAGATTCAAATTCATGAGACATTTCCTCCGATGAGCTGTTCCTGTGGATTCGGCCATCGCTTTTCATGCTGTGAAAAGTCTTCTTAAAGGCCTCCATCATGGCATGGGCCAGCTTCTTGGCCTCCAGCTTGCTCTCACACTCCACAGCGTGGCAGTCCATCTGGTAGGACAGGTCATCGTTGATCTCGCGATAGACCCAAGCGAAGATGTTTGGGCTGACGTTGTGGTCAGCAGTGCAGTAGGCTATACGTGCTACCTGAAAGGTATCCATGTGGACTGTCGCCTCACCTTTGAGGTCCAGATGGTGCAGCCAGACTTGGAAAGGGCGAATTTCCAGAAGGGCATTAGCTGGGTAAACATCCTCCCGGGTGAGCGTGTGCTTCTTCCACAATTCGATGACTGGTTTTTCTGTGCAGCCTGACAAAAATTGCATCCCTGTTGTGGAAACCTTACCCAAATATGTAACCTGCAAAGAAGAGCAAAGATAGGTGAAAACACTGAGAGCAGACTCTGGTGGTACTTTCTGCCATCCTGGGGAATTTCATCTGGAAAATAAAAGCACACACCTTCCCACAAACTCCCTGATTTCCGTGTCATTTTCAGTTAAACAGTTTTCAAACTGCTTTCCAAATATTTGCTTTTGCAGATGCTGACTTTGCCATTCAAAGCCAGAGATTAAAAATGCCCAGGTGTCTGAGTTTCAAGGCATTCCACTTCCTTCACCTCCCCTAGAAAGCCCAGCTTTAGAGCCCATCGCTCCCCCTAAGGTCATCTTAGCCAGTGCAAGTGCTGCTGGAGCAGGTCCCAGGGAGTTGTGATGCAAACCACTTCTTTTTCCTTCCTACTTTATTCAAATGATTTATTTGCATCATATTTCAAATATTAGTGTTAGGGAGATGGAGACAGACATTCTCAGTTTGATAATGCAAGGCTGCAGGGAGTCAGAAAAGCATGATCACAGCAGAGGATTTTAAACAGTTTGAATGTTTCTTTTTCAAAATGATGCTGGTTTTCGCCCATTTCTGCTACTTCTACGTAAGTATTAAGCCAGGAATAGCTCAGAGCTGTTCAAAACTTTATCTCTGAGCAGGGCTGAGATATTTATTACATCAATTTCAGAAAAAATGCTGTTAAAAAATCTAGTAATAAGTCTACCTTTGTTTAATCACATCATTTCTGCTTTTCTGTCCAGTTCTTTTTAGTAAATATCCTGTTATCCAATCAGCACAGGAAAGCAAGGTGGTTTTTAGTGCCTTTACAGTAATTTGTTCACCAAATATCAAGTTCACTAGAAGGTCCACATCAAAATTCTTTATTAAGCCTGTGCAGAAACATTCCCCTAAATGTGTGCAGCTACTAATGAGGCTTCCTTCCACTTACAGCTGAATGGAAGATTATTTTATCTGGGAAAAGGGATTTTCTCTAGAAAAGACAGGTCAATACCACATAAGTACAATTATGCAGATTATTCTTTTTATTGTTGTTGTCGGGATAGTGCATGTAAGAACAACTATATGAAAGCAAAACTGCTCCTTATTTATCTCTTGCAGCAGTAACTGCTTGAGACAGAATATTTTACCTCTTGCTTGATGTGTTATAACCTCCTCTACATTTTACTCAAGGCATTTGGAGGAAAAAAGTAATCACATGCACTTTCCAAATGAAAATCTTCAAAATTCTGCATTAAACACACAGTATAGGTTATTTTTATGTTGTAAATATGTTAAGAAATGTAAAGAAAAACCATGGAATTTCCACATTTAAGCACATTGAAAAATCATAACCACAAGAAATACAGAATGTGTAATCCATGCAAACAAAATTTTCCACAAAAAAAAATATTTTGCTGCAAGCTTCATACGTTTTGTTAAACTCAGAGACCTAAATTAAGCCATAATTAAGGAAAAATCTTACAAAACTTTATTGGAAGTCTGTGTGGCTTAATCATGCCTGCCAAAAAAGCAATTTCATAGCACTGACATTTCGAAATGGGAAGTCTCATTCTTTGCTTATAAATATTCATGATTTGCACTGGGAATATGTTGAATCTTATAAAGCTTTCTGTTTTTTTTTTTTTTTTTTTTTTTTTTGAGCAGTGGGAAACACAACAGCTAGAACAGTTAACAAGAAAAGCCCCACCAGTGTTTTGCCTTACTTTATTTTACTAGTGATGAGAGTTGAGTTCCCCAAAGTACTGCAGGAAAACTTAAAACCTCAGAGCTCACAGTGCCAAGGAAACACATACAAACAGCACATACAGGACCAAAGAGGAATGTGTCTGCAACATACACCCAAAGCCATATTGCTTTGAACAGAGCAAGATCGTTGTGCAAATTTGTACATTCAATATATTCTCCAAAGGTTTGCTCAGCACTGTTTCATACTCACAAGGCAGCTAACAAAAGACAGACACTGTAAACTGACATCTGGGGTCAAATTCAAAGCCCACTGCAGCATCAGAAGTCCTTCAGTAACTTCAAAGAGATTTGCACAAAGACTTTTAAACCCCAAGGAACAGCGAAACAGCCTCTTGCTCGTGCACTTTGTCACTGCTTTGAATCCCTGGCCACAGGAGAGAGCTGCCACCACTGCAACCTTTTGTTCCCTGGCTGCTGTTTGGAGAAGACCAGGGTCACCTGGAAAGCACAGAAATCAGCACCCCCCATGCGTGCATGACAGGGGCCACAGGCAATTGGCTCACTATGGGCTCATCCTAAAGAGGAAGCTGCTGGTAGCTCGTGAGCTGCCCTGAGCAGCATGAGGATGGAGAAAGGGGAGGAAAGCAAAGGCAACTCCACCCTAGGCTGTCAGTGCTGCTGAGCTCCGTGCTGCAAAATCACCCCAGCACACAGCATCAGCTTCCGAGCTTGGGCAGCTCCCAAGTGATGCTCGGGCACCTCTCCAGCAGCCAAAGAGCAAGATCAGAGTAAGTTGTCATACAGAAGCATAAATTTGAATTTAATGTTCACCTCTGTTCATCTGCAGCAGCTAACTGCAACCCCCTGTTGGCCATCAATCCATGTGTGGCCTGCTGAAGAGTGAAATTACAAAAAATAATGGATTTCCCTAAAATAAAATAGTTGTATTTTAAGAAAAAAAAAGCAGTGAACTAATCTTTAAGGAGCCAATGCAAAAGTAACTAATAATAAGGAAGGGATACTGGCTGGTTTACTAAAATGGGATGTACTGGTCTGATTTGCTGTCCTAATTCTGTCATGGTATAACTGTGTAGGAACCTTTGAGAAGTTGCTTCTTTTAACATCGCTTTGAACCTCCATTATATAAATCTCATTTTCCTTTGAGGACATATCCATAAATATTTATAAGGTGCTTAGACATTACAATAAGGAGTTCACAAGAAAAAATAAACAAAGCCTCAACTTCTCCTGCACTGTGTCTTACATAGAAACATCTACACCTACTAGTGCTGTTATTTTTGTTTTTTTTAAATGAATGATCTTTTTTCCCCTAGTTGAGATACATGAATTTCACAAGAGTAGCATCACTGAAGCTCTTGATGAAGACAGATGTCTAACGTTTCATCATAGCATGGTCCCCTGCTAAAACAGAACAGGGATACAGGGGCTGGAGAGACACCTCCACTCTTTGACCCACAAAAAGGTACTTCTCCCTGAGCTTGGAGCTACAAGGTTATTCCACAAGCAGTGCTCCCTGCATTTTGGCTCCTACCTCAACACATCTCACAGCTTACCCACCTTTGTTTAACTGCCTACTAACGACTGACCACACACATCATTAGAGTGAAGCTATTACAGTACAACCATCTTTCTCTTCAACTTCCAAGTCTGCCAACCAAAGGTCAAAGAATAGAGCATTCCTTTCATTATCAGATGGAAAAGAAAGCTATTTTGAGGCAAAAATTCCCACTGGTAGTCTTTTCCATCAAAATCATTGATATCTCATCAGTGTGAAGGCAGCAGGTATTATAAAAAACCCCCAAACCAAAACAGAATTTCATCTTTAATACTCATAAGAACCAGATGTGAAGGGCACAGAAAGACAGTAGCAGTAGCACCAGTAGTGTTTGTAAAGTTATTATTGTATGTACAAAAACATTCTGAAGTGCCTGAACAGAATCAACTGCACAGCTTACTGACCAGAGTGATCATTGACAAAGACAGGCAAAGCTGCAGTGCAAGCTGAAAGCCACATCTGTGATAATACAGCTCTGACCACCTGCAAAATTCACCAAGACTGAAAATGCTTTTCTTTCCTCTGAAACTCTGGAAGTCACTTGGCAGCAAACATCAGTCCAGGAAAATGACTTATTTGTGCAAGTGTGGCATGTCCTATAGCAAGTGTCATCCTACACACAGTGAGGCCAGGAGCTTTATTCCCTCTCCTCTAGGGCTGCTGAGCAGTGGAAGGAGCTGCCCAGGGAAGCAGTGGAGTCACCATCCCTGGAAGTTTTCAAGGAACAACTGATCACAGCAGATAATGCCATGGTTTAGTTGACAAGGTGGTGTTTGGTCAAATGTTGGATTTGATGATCTTGGAGGTCTTTTCTGATCTTAATGATTCTCTGATTCCATGATTCCATGATTCTCACCTCAGTGCAAGGCAGAGGAGCTACACGTTGGTTTTAAAAAGTAAATAATGACCAAGCTGTTGCAGCCTTTACTTGCTTTGGACACTGTATTTTAGGTGAGAAAAGGCATGCAAATTCAGCTCAATGCCACTGTGTTAACCTTAAGCAGTGAAGGTATTTCCTAGCACATCTTCTACCAGGAATAAGAGTATATTTATTTATGGCCCTTTCAGTCCTTTGGTTTGTGTGTTCCATCTGTCCCACAAATTTCTGGAAGACACATACACCTCACAAAAATTTCTTGTGCACATTAAGAATTATCCACATTCTTTCCAGCCTTTCTATGGCAAATTTCATCCTCTGGCAAGCCACTGTCACCAACCATGACATAAAATACACTTGAGGCTTCAGCACGTCTACATTTGCAAGCATTCAAACCTTTAGTAAAAGCCGAGATGTTCTGAAGAGCTCCTTATTTCACCCTAGAGACTTGCCAACACCAGTGACAGCATCTGACAGAACTGTCCTCAACTGAAAAATGTGCCTTTGCCCTTCTGTAATGCAGCTACACCCATCTGACACATAGAGACATCTCATGTCAAAGGACATGAAGAATAATTGATGTCATTTTTCATGCACTCTCCTGGAAACACAGAAATATCCGAGTATTTTGACATTGTTGTTTTCAGCCCCTTCAGTCCTATAATATATAGTGAAAATGTCTTTTAATAACTATGTTCAAGAGCTTCCCAACTTTGAAGAGACCAGTAGAGCAGCTGCCATAGACATTTACACTTCTAGCACAGTATGATTTGTCAGAAGTAATACAGGGTTTTTTCTTTTCATACCCAACTCTTTTATCATTGATCTCACATTGTTCACTTACAATTCATAGGAGACAAATGTTGCTCTGACCTCAGATCTGACTCCCTAGTGGACCATATGTCCATCCTGCTCCTATTTCACAAGCCTCATTCAGGCATCTAAAGTCAGGAAGTCAAATGACTTTTTCTCCTTCTGTTCCCTATCCCCAGCCCATAGACTATCAGTGCTCCAAGAAAGCAGATCCAAGCTGTAAAGACCCATAATTACTGCATTATAGGAGGACAGATGCTCTCTTGGCACAGGAGCTTGGCACAGGAACACGTACACTCACAGGACTCTGGGCTCTCTCTCACTATGGTCTTCAAGACCATGACCAAAAGACCATATGTAAAATTAACTCCTTGGTTATTTCTTCAATAAAAGTATTTCTTCCATACTAGATAAGGAGGGTCTTTGTCAGCAAAATCAACACAGAAAATGAAAAAAAATTTAAAATAGAGCACTGACCATGAGCCAGCAGGTATTTACTCTGCATACTTTCAGCCCCCAGAGGATGCCCTGGAGGACCTTGAATCTCGTGCAAATTTTAATAGTAGGTGTCTTTCTCTTGTGTTGATCAGTGTTTTAAAATAAACATTCCTTTAACCTCAAATTTGGTCTAATTGCAACTGATTACATTTGACCAAGGCAGTATGATATTCCTCATTTAAAGGTCAGGCAAACAGAGGTAATGAGACATTTTCTTCCTGAAAACAGAATTTCTCCCGTGGTACCTTCAGGATACGTTGCAAAGCAGAAAGTGACTGGAAGGGTCTGTGTTAAGACACACAAGTATAAACCTTCCAGTCAGCAAGTAAACACCACAGAATCATGGAAACATCAGGGTTGGAAGAGACCTTTAAGATCATCCAGTCCAACCATCCACTCAGCACCACCACTGTAACCCCATAGCCACTAAACCCCATCACCAGATCCAAACACCTCTTAAACAACTTCAGGGATGGCAACTCCACCACCCCCCTGGACAAACTGTTCCTGTGGCTGAAGTTTGTCAGTTTGTCCCAGCCAAGCAAGAACCACCAGCTTGGTAAAGACTGGGTAAACTTGCAGAAGTTTTAAAGAAGAATACAGAGGAGATTTGAAGAAGAGAGCCAAAAGCAGGTTTGAGAGGACATGTGCATGTCTTTTTTAAGATTGCTGGAGGAACACACACATGGAGATGCTCCCTGGGTTTGCACTACAGAAGCAGATGCAGGATGAGCAAATTCAAGCTTCACCTAGACTCCAGGCATGTATTGTTGAGGCCAGGACACAGCAAGCTTCATCTCCACATCATTACAAGGTCTGGGAGCCTCTGCAAGAAGCTGCTACTCAGGAAACCTGTGCTCAATTTCCCTGCAATGACAGCATGCACAAAGCCCACAGTGGCACCTCCAAGCTGAGTGGCTGGGGAGAGTCAGGGCTCACCAAAGGGTCACAGAGTTGATGGCTGAAACTGGTTTTTTTATTTATCCCCAGTGGACCTGGGGGACGAGTGGGACAGGCCTGCAGCATTCTGCCCAACAGCTTGACACAGCTTTCATGTCAGTAAAAGCAGATTCAGCTGTGGAGTAATTTTCAACATCTTTAATTAACACATCCAGCTCCAGGCACAGCAGGAGTGCTCTGTGCTGGACAGGGTACCCACCTCACCACACCAGCTCAGCTCTCCTTGCCCTAAAGCACAGTGACTCAGCCTCAGGCTGGCAGCTTGGGATTTAGAGCCAAAAGCTGCTTTTTGGCTCTGAAGGAAAAACAAAAATATCCCAGACATTCCACTGGATCACTGGGCAAATACCATGAACTGCATTCAAGCAACGTTTACTTAAGACCCAAAAAAATAACTCAGCCAAGTAAAAAGGCTGCACAGTTTCCCTCTGCCTGTCACTGCTTCCTCACCCACATTGCCTGTGTCCAGCCAAAGCCTTGCAGCACAAACACGAGGGTCTTTGTGGGAATGGCAGAGCTCCTCAACACACAGAAATACACAGTAAATGCAGCAATGTGGCTTACAGAAATATGTGAAGAACTGTTTTATTTTTGAGACAAAATTCAGAGGGAGAACAGACTGAGCTAGGCAACTATTTAATGGAAAATAACCATCAACTCTGACAGCTGCCCACTGGATTAGGAGGGAAAAAAAAAGAGATCAGCAGTTAATGTCTGATTTATTCCAAGGAATCAAAGGGTAACTCCAGAAAAAGCTGGAAGCATCAGCACCACTTCAGCAGTTAAGTCAAGAGCAAGCATTTGACTCCTTTTGTGGAACCAAAACTGAACTTAAGAATTAAAACAATGCTACAATTCCCCCTTGAAAACAAAAATAATAAACAAGCCCAGCAAGAAAGGCATCTGACTCTGCATCTTCAGAACTCCTAAGGAAAAACAAATGCTGGGCAGCAGCTGCTCCATCTGTCTGTCTGTCCCCACAGCCATGCTCACAGCAGCCCTTTGCAGGTGCCTTTATTTTCCCAATGTTTCTCAGCTGTGACCATGCAGCAGATCCCACCTTAGCTGCCCCCAGGAACGGTTCACCCCACAAGTAAGGCATAAAGTGATAGCACAGAATAGTCATTTTGGATATTATTCCCCACCCAAATGCCTTTGAAGGTCACAAGAGCGCTGATTATTTTTAGTCCATCATTTTTCTTTCAGGTTTTACAGCCTCTATGCTTCTCAGTAGCTGTAGCATGTGAAGAAGAAGAAGAAAGAGCTGTGGCACTGTGAAAATACCTTTTTCTTGAAAAATGCTCTTCCCCAGTAAAAAGAAAAACATAATACCAATTTCAGTGCTGCTGCTGCTGGGGTTGCCTAGCAAAGCCCTTTACCATGGCAGCAGGTAGCACAGGGGAGTTACTGTGGTCCAGGGTGGGTGTGCCAATGTCCAGTTCAGGGCAGCATCTCAGAAATGGGGTTTTCCTGAGAGCAGAGCTCACCCATGAAGAACCTCTCACATCTCAAATACTATGCAGGACAAACACTCCAGGAACTGCAGATGATGAGCATCAAAGTGCAGGGCACATCTCTGAGATCCTATCCCAGCTCTAAGATACCCAAAAGCACACAGATATCTCAGAGCCCCTCTTCATGGCCAAATAAACCCCTCATGCTCCCAGAGCAGAGCTGTGCCAGGCCTCCCACTGATGGCAGTCGGGGAGGGGAGCAGAAGACAAAAACCTCTGCAGAATGCCCCCAGGAGTGGAACCCTCCTTACCCTCTGTGATCAGCCCCATCACCAACACTAAACCACACTGCCTGAGGAGGACACAGGAAAACACATCAACATCTGGCAAGTTTCAGATTTAGTAAATAAATGTACTGGAAGAGAAAAGAAGATTTACCCTTGATGGCTTAATTTATAAGCCCTGAGGGGGAAAAAAGCCAAAAAGAAAAAGCCCACTGAGTCCACAGGCCAAATAGCCAGTGTGGGGTAAATCAGGCAGCAAGCCAACCTCTCCTTCTGGAAGACAGTCCTGAGAAACCCAACAATCCAAGCTTTTCACCTTTCCTCACCCCAGGCTGCTGCTCAGCAAGTCTCTTTATAAACTACCCCAGGTATTAAACTACTGCCCTCAGTTAGATCTAAGAGCATCTAACTTATACCCAGTGACCAGGAGTCTCTGCCTCACTGGCAAGATGGTTAACCAAGCCCAAACACAACCTCAGCAAGAGCCAGCTCTGCTCCCTGCAGCCTCCCGTTAGCAACAACGGGACTCCTGCATTTCATTCTCCACTGGACAGGAAGCTCTTTTTGTGGTTTGGCTTGCAGAGATGAATCTGAAATGAAATCAAGTGGAACTGGCAAACTGCAGTGAGCTTGCAGTCAGAGCCTCTTCAGTCCTGGTGTGAGCGGAAGATTTACGCTGCGCTATTTAAAACTCAAGAAATCAATTTCATTCTAGCAGCAATTTTAAAATGTTGTAGTGCAAGAGATAACTGAATGAACAAATACATCTATCACACACAACCTCAGCAGGGCTGCTGGACACCCTATTGTACAAGCTAATGATTACTTTTATTCCCAAATATTTTCTTTCTGTTACTATTTAGATCACTTTCCTACTTTGTCTCATTTCATTGCCTCACATAACTTCCTCTCTATGTACTCAGTTACCACGGGGTTGAAATTAATACTTGGATAAGCCAGTTCATTTCCCACTGTCCTTCAGGAGCCTCCACAGGCAAGGAGAGAGGTGGAGGCAGACAGGAAAGTGAGAAAACCAACCCACTCTGTAGCCACTATAGCAATTTCTTGAAGTTTCCTTCACACAAAGTCCTTCCAAAACCTTTCCTCTGATACCTCAAAACCTTCACACTGAGAACATCCCTTCTGCCAGGAGAATGTGGCATAAGTTTGCATGACCATGATCTCCCTGCAAATAGACACCTACCTTCATGTTTATGTTCAAAGTACACACAAACGCTTTTCACTACACATTCTTTATTCACATGAGGTTGAAACCCAACATGGAAATCTGATTAGGCACCTCATAATGTTTCAAAAAGCTTTTTAGTCCCGGGCTCCTCACAGCTGTTGCCTCATAGTAGAGGGAAGGAGCCCATGCACACAGAGGGGAGCAGACTGTTCACTTTTACTTTGTTCTCCTTCCTTTTCAACCCACAGAAAATTCACGGTGGCACCAGTCCTAGAAAAACTTCAATTGTACCTCATGGAGCATGCAAAGAGGGAGTATGAGAACAGTTACATACTTCAGCCACCTTTTCCACTGAGGCACGAGTATTTTACATCCTCTCCAAGACTTTGGACACTGAAGTACTTCCAGAAAGCCATGCAGAATGCATGTTTTTCACTATATCTCATGGATAAGAGATCTGTCCTCAAGGTTCCCTTCTTTGTGCATTCCCCATGAGATCCTTGTCTTTCCCCTTTAGTTCTTCCTTTCAAAAGAAGATGCCAAGTAATACAATTGAACAAAACCTCTGTTACTAAGACATTCAGTTCTGGAGTCCAAAAATCTCAACTGCACTTGCTTCCTGGCACAACTTGACAACACCTGAAATTAAGAGCAAAAGGGAAGGGAGCCAGCTTTGGGAACCACTGAAGATGACTACAAATTTGGACTGTATTTCAAAGGAAGAGTCAGGTCTACATCACGGGAAGAGCAGAAGTAATGACAATAAATTTAATTCAATTCTTCCTCCCCCAAGTGCTGTAAGATCAGTACCATTAAAAAAAAAAAAAAAAAGGAAAAATTACAAAACAAACCACAGAGACTCCCAGAAATGGCAGTACTCCTCCTGCTGTCATTCACACACTGCAAATGAAACACATTCCCTGAAGATTACAGGGGAACACAGAAATATCACCCCACATAAATGTAATTGCACCCATATCCCGCAAAGTCTCCGATTAAAAAACTCTGTCATTACTTTTACATCTCCTTCATGAATCATTATGTGAAATGAGTTCCATGAGTTAGCAAAACCTCTGAGATTTTTCCAGCTCTCTCAAGTTTTAGCTTCTCCACGAAAAGTCTTATTTGAAGGCTGGAAAAGAAGAAATACAGTGCCTATATTGGGATGGAGCTCTTACACTGCAGCAATGAAAAACAGACCTTGCATATTTCAACTTAATAAAAAGCACTAAACACATTATGAAGAAGAAAATATAGTTAAACAACTCTTTTTATTGCTAAATGAGCCCTTAGATAAATATGCCTGATTTATCATTTGTTTGTTTTATCAAATTCAGGATCCAGGCCACAGCAATACAGGCTCTACACAGACAAGAAAGAATACAACCTCACTCCCTCTAAGGTTTATGACACTGTATTACAATTAAACCAGAAATTTCCCACTCAATAATGCAAAAGTATGTTGCTAAATCTTTAGTTTAGCAGACTAAACAAAAGGCTTTCAAAGAATAAATATGTCCCAAAGAGTAAAATGATGGAAGACAATAGTGCCATACAGTTTTTAATTTATTTCCAAAGCCATGGTTCACAGTGCCTCCAAGGTCCTGTTTTCACAATGGATTTAGTGCATTGCATCTAAATGGATTTAGTCACTTTCCATTTAGATAATGTTTTTCCAACCAGCACACAAGGACCTGAAAGGAGTCCTTAGTCCCTGTGAGTGAATTGGGTATTCATCAGGCTCTCTTGGCTCCAGAGATGCTCAACTCCTGAGAACTTATCTCAGCATCAGGAGGTTTTTACCTTGTCACTGAGGGAGCCTCCTTCCTTTTCTGGTTAATTTAATCACTGTACCACCCTAGTGCATCTCCCAGAAAACTTGCACTGCCTGCAACCCATTCTCTTGGCTACATTTCATCTCTATGATGACAAGCCTACAAAGCAGCCAGAAACACAACCCTTAACCACCTGAAGCACAAACCGAGACAGGAGATTTCTATAGTGCTAATTCCAGCCAAGATGAAAGGACAGACTAAACCTAGGATGGGAGAGCCTGGAAAGCAGCACTGCAAAGTGGAGGACTGTCTGGAGGAAAGAAGGGGATGGGGGCAAAAGTCTTCTTCTCTGGGGACAGCTTTACTTATCACTGCTGCAATTTCTGTCATCTATTACAGCAGCTTGCCCCCAGCACCGTTCAGACGGCTGCAGGTCAGACTGATCACTATTCACACCAGTTGTACAGCAAGCTCCTAGGAGCTCCCTTCATATCCATAGTTCATCTCTCTGTATTGCACAGGTCATGGCTTTTACAAAGGGCAGAAAATTCATTTTCACAGTTTCCACTGGCTCTGAAATTGACTTTGCAAAGACAAAATCTATAGCGAATAGCCCTGCTATTGATTAGTTTGATAAAGAACAAACTGGTGCAAATTTTAGAGATCTAAGGAAAAAAGTAACTACTTATGAAAATAAAGAAACCCTTCACTGTTTTTCTTCACATTTACCATCTTTATGAAATAATGAATACCAGCAGTTAAAAATATCATAATCCTATTTACTACCTTCCAGTTTGCAGTTCAGCAGTCCCTGGGATTACATGGGCAAGCTGTAGGGAGCAGAGAGCCCACCAGGGGCTTTGCCACTGACACTCAGACACCTTTACCCCAGTTGCTGCTTGGCCTAACCAGGGACAGAGGACCCGTTCTGGATAAAGCAACACTGACTCTGAAATGGCTCTTCAGCACAACAACAGAATACAGCTTCCTGACAAACCTTACAGGATGCCTATGACACTCTATTGAAGCAAAAGACATTATATGAAGCACAGGCCTTTCTGTAGCAAAATAAACTCAAGGACGTCTCACCACCCCAAAATAAACATATTGCTAACTATGACTGCAATATATAGATGGTAAAAATCTGAGACCTTGGATGATTGTTTTCAATATAAACAATTACTCTAACATTTTCCATTAACAAAGTATTTCACAGCTCTGTAACAAGCAAAAGCTCAGTCTCATTTATCATCATCCTAGAGTTACAGTTTTCCATATAGTTATTAAAATTATTTACTAGAATAAGCACATCTTTTAAGAGCTTAATAGTTCTTGAACATATCAAACTAAGAGTCCAACTAGTGCATAACACTTTCTCCAGCACTTTCCAGGACAAGACAAAAAGGAAGAATAAAGAAGAAGAATAAAGAAGCAGTGTCCAAACTGACAAAGCAATGACCAAGACAGAAATAAACTGCTCACAGGGGAAGGTTTCTCTTCCCCAGAGAGCAGAAACCAAATATTTCCAGGCATTTCAAGAAAGCCCATGGGTTTTGAGTGCTCTCCCCCTTTGCTTTCAGATACTGACAGAGAGATTTTTGAAAGAGCACAGACGGCAACACGTGTCAAGCATTTTAAGAAAAGCTGACCATTCTTTCAGTATCTAAAAATGCAGGCAGAAATTTGGCAAGAGAAACTGGTGTGTGCATTAACAAAAAAAAGAATTATTCATCCTTTAAAATTATGTGGCTTTCCCCATGTAGCCCAAAGCAAGCAGAGGCAAAGTGCTCCTGTTCCCAGGAGCCTGATACAACTGGTATGAGACATGGCTGTACTTTTATTTAAGGATTAGAGCCTATGCTAAGCCTCTCCTAACGCTCTCATTCCCTACCAAAGCTGTTATTATTTTGGTTAAATGGTCTTAAATAGAAAATGACATGTATTTTAGGTTAGTTATGCATAATTCTTAAATATTACAGCACAATAGAAAGCAAACAGCATTTTGGGTAAGAAAGAATTTACTTTATGCTGAAAATACAGGTATTTACAGTACAATCACACACTATATTATTTGGTTCCTATTATCTGCCTTTAGCCTTCCATTCTTTGCCTCTGCTGCCTCCTCACCAAAACAAATTGGTATCCCTTGTTGGGCCAAACCCAAGCAGAAGATTTTTTAATTACAGTGCAAACCCACAAAAAGCATTAAAGTTCAAGCCATGCATACAAAAATCAAGCCTGAACAGACTAACCTAGCTATTCCTGAGAGGGAATCTTATTTACAAGAAAGCATACTGCATCTACAACAAATTCTTGGGGGGAANACAACCAAACCCCACACTGTTTCTTACTCCAGGCAAGGGCAGCCAGCACATGATGTTTCTTTGGAGGATCTTATTTACCTTTTATTTTCCAAGGAGAAAAAAGCTGAAGTAAAGGTTAGTCCCCTCCTGAAAAAGCAAGTACTGTGGCAGACAATAGAGTTTTTCTTAGTGTTTTGTCATTACAACACAAGGTCACATATTTAATTTTTAAAAAGTAAATACAAAACAACTGCCTCTCCTCTTCTCACAAAAGTACCAGAGAGATTATAAAAATCTCCACATTAAATCAACTACAGAAAAAACAAGGCAGACCCTCCCCTGGCAGCAAGATCATGCAACATGCACTGGTGAACTGCAGCACAGCCCTTCTGGGGATGAAGTCATAGCACCCAGAAATGGCATTAATGCATCATATCGAAATGCCTGTCACAGCCTTAGGTTCCTGTGGTCCCAAATTGTTCAGCAGTGCAAACAGACAGCTTCCTGTCTGCATGCTCAAAGTGACACTGTGCTATTCTAACGGGCTATGACAGACATATATATGTACTACAAAATAACTCTATTGAATTATTTATAACACTTTTCTTCTTAAAGAAGCATTTAGCAAGCTGTATCATTAAAATATAACCAGCAGCTGCCTACATGTCCCTGTATATGCCAAATTCAGAGTTTAAAAGAGGAGGTGATGAACAGCATTACTGAGGGAAACTGCAAGGGCAATTTATGAGGGAGCAGTGCAATTACCAGAAACAGAAATTGGGCTCCAGCAGCCACGCTCAGAGTGCTACTCCTGCAAAAAGAGAGACAGCTTTCCAATGATTGCAGCCCTTGGGACACTGGCTCATTCCCAGCACAGTGTCATTAGAGAGGTGTCTCCCAGCATGGCAGGGGACAGGGGGAGCAGTGGCCTCACATCACCTACACACCCAGACTCTTGGCTACATAAACAACCAAGAAAAAGCAAATACAGAGGACATGCATATATAAAGCAAGGTAATGTCACTACTTGCTTGCTTCTGCTTTCTTTCCTGCCTGCCATTTGCTCTGCTTCCTTCCTCTGCTCCCAGAAAAGTGCAATCCTGGCAATGGACAAGTGCCCCCCGCCCCAGCACTGCCTGCACTGGCTGGATGATGGAAGTACGTGTGAGTAGCACCTGCTTGGGACAGAGCCCAGTGTGGAACCTATGGAAACTGCAGCAAGTGGGAACTTTATCTAGGGAAGGCTGGAAATGTGTGGAACAGAGACAGAGTCATGACATGACCTGGAGAAAGCTCTTGAGGGATATGCAGCTGTTTTGAGGACAAATTGCAAATGAGAGCACACCCAACACAGGCAAGTGCGTGGATGTCCATGGATTATGAATAAAGATAGTCCTGTGCTCCTTACAGTCACTCAAGTGTAGTTCATGTGACCATAAACCAATGAGTAGAACAAGCACTGTAAGGTTTACCCAGACATTTTTAATTTAAGATACTGGGATGAAATTTTAGAAGGTGAAAAGAAGAAATTCCATGGAGTGGTCCAAAAAGTGCATCTCAGGGGTGGGTCATACAGTAGAGGATACCAGCCAGAAAGGCTAATAAAAACAGAGAAGCTGTGAGATCCCAGCAGAACTGCCACCTGTGCTCTCTTGGAGGTGGTCCAGGAGGATGACGGCATGGTGCCGCAGGCCAAAGCAAAATCTACTCTCCATTATATCAGGCTGCTGCCCTTTGGAAAAATACATAACCAGCACAGCTAGGTTTAGCTAGAGAGAGCTTAAGAGAAGGCAAAAACCACTTTGGCTACTACTTACAGATTGGGTTTGGACTTAGTGTATAATAAGAACTGTCTGGAAGAGATCAGGAAACCAAACATTGCTCTTTGATGTAGAGTCCAAACTGCTCCGGAGTTTCTTGTTAAAAGGAAAATGTTCTTTTCCTTTTACGCTTTAGGCAAAGGAGACGTAACGTCCTTCACACTTTCCAGCTAACACTTAAAACTCTTACACAAAAAACTCTTTTGGTTTTGGTATAACCAAAATCTAATTAAATCAAGGATGCAATGGCAAAAGCAGGCTTCATCTCGCTTGCGTTTTTCTCCAATTCCAGCAACTAAGCTGCCACTTTCAGGCACCTACTTTTTTTTTTTAAAGGAAAATTAAGTAAGCACACACTCTAAAAGAACAGAAGAGAAATCTGTATCCAAGAGTGTCCAGCAAGTGTGGAAAAGGAGATAAAGCTCTGGACTTTGCCAAATGGCACAATGATCTAAGGCCTGGAAAAATTCTGAAAGAATCAACAAAAGACTATCACAAATCCTTCCACATAAATGGCTAAAGACACACAGGGCAGCTTTCACAACAATCAAAGACCTTGACTTAGGTACATGTACAGTTGTTCTCCTTTATCACTACATAACCTGATAAGGAATGCAAACTCTTGTAATCACAGTTTCTTCCACTTACATATGCACTTCTCAGCAGATGATTCTCAGATGAACAAAGCCATAATCATTCCTGAAGAACATTATCACATGCACAGCACTGCCAAAGCACCAAACACCTCATATTCTTAAATCACTGTGAATTCCTGGTTGAAAGGAGCCCTTTTCTTATAGCTCTTTTCCAACATATATGAGCTTGAAGTTACTAAGAAAATAGTGGGGTTTGTGGTGGGGATTTTAAATTAAAAATGATAGACTGGTGTTCAACTCTAGCAGCTAAGCAATGGAGAATGGGAACTCAGCAAGGTCACAGAGCAGAATAGACCTTGGGGTTCCCAGTGCTCCATGTCAGCCCATGTGAATTTTCTGGGAACTTTGGCAGCAGAGCACAGCAGTGGTCTTCCCTGCTCCCTCTGAGCGACTTCATGCAAAACACCAACAGCTTAAAGGAGAACAGAATTTTGACACCCTTGAACGAGAGAAGACGTAAAAACTGGTCAGAAGAAAACCAAGGGCAGACCTGGGGGCCCTGGTAACTTTCATGAGATAAAACACACATTCCTGACAGCAAATGACATGGAGGGAAACAAAAACTCTTCTCAGCAACCTTTCCAAAAGTTTTGGGTCCTATGATACGGTCTTGTTTGATCTATCATAACCAAGATAAGCCAGCCAGTAAAATGCCTTGAAGCAAGTGCAAAGGCTGGGCTCTGGTTCATTATTCAAATACCAATTCTAGGAAAATGTATCTGAAGTATTTCATCCTGTCCCAAGTTATTCCTAGGCACTGCCTAGCAGGATGTTTGTTTGGAGTTTGACCCACTCTGCACTTGGTCACCAGCATTTGTGATGTGGAAGAAACAAGAATGATTCTAACCTCTGGCACAGAGCACAGGAAACAGAAATATAGTGGGCAGCACAGTTTCCTGTGCACTGATGTCTGTCATTTGAAGCAATCCTTGGTTTTAAAGGATGAAACCCTTTAGATGTTTACTTCCTCACCTCCATCTTCAGCAGCACAGTCCATGGTCGCTCACATTAAAGGAACACTGACTGAAATGGAAATCTGGAAAGCTCACAGAGACCTGACAAAAAACTAAAAAAGGCTTTATAAATTGTGTTTTCAGTGAGGAAATCTGTACACAGAACTAGATGCCTGATACACCAGGTGTATGCACAGTGCAGTATACATCAAGGTCACATTGGGAAATGTGGGGGTAGTACTATAGCATGTCCTCTAAGAGATGAAAGCAAACTTGTGGCACCATAAGGTGAGTAAGAATCAGAAGCCAAGATAAATACTCTGCTTGTCCCTAATGTGGCTCAGGCACCATTGTAATAGCTGTAATTGGACCAAAATTGAATGGAATCAAAATTCATTCTGCTGGCTCATAAAGTCTTCCAGCATGATCAAACCCATTGGAAAGGAAAGCTCATAGTCACAAGGAGATGACATATTTGTTTGGGAAAGCTAGTTTAGTGAATTAAGTTCAGAGAAGTTACTGTGCAAGGCACGTGTGATCTCTAGGGTGACAGAGGACGCAAAAAAGAGAAAAAGACATTGTATACTAAGACAGCAAACAACAACACCTGGAAATCCCAAGAAGTCAGAGAAAGTGCCCACCATCACCAGAGCACTGGCACTGCTATGGTGTGAATGTGACCTTCCCAGTGCCCAGTCACATCCCAGAGAACATTCCAACCACCATGGCCTAGCCTGTCAGGGAGGACAGCACAGGTCAGTAAGCGCTACACCAGGAAGAGATGGCAGCAGGGAGCCCAACCCTGTTCACCCATCCCCTCCCTCACACCCCATTCTGCTGCCAGCTTCACCCAAACTAGACTGGAGTCAGAGTGTCCCCAAAGCCACCCTGTGGTGGTGCTCACCCAGCCAGAAAGAGATGGGGTTCACACACAGTTGTCCCATCTTTTAGCACCAGCTGGCTGAACTCCTCGGTCACCAGGACATCGCATGGAGCAGCACCTGCTCCTTCCGAGGTGATTCTGGTGTCTAACCACCTCTTCCAGATCACAGGCAGAGAATCAGACCTTTCATTTGTTTGTTTCTTAAGCAGATCCAGAGTGATGAAAGTTTGTAATAGCTCAGCATTTTATAACCAACCTATGCTAAATGCTAAAATGTGAATGTACGTTTCTCTGTGCAACTGTCAGAAACTAGCAATGAAAACTCAAAGTAGTGAAGGAATCCACCAAGTTATACAGATAGAGCCTTAAAGGTTCTGAAATGTTTGGCTTAACTTCCTGAATGCCCCTTTCAACCCCTAACTCATCACTGGAAGTCAGGTTCTAGGACAGAAATGCAAGAGAAATTGGTCACACTTTTCCCCTGACAGTCCATTGCTACTTAGAAGGAAAATAAAGTGCTTCCTTCGTTTGTTAAGATAAAAATGAAGAATGGTTTCCCATCTTAAGCCTTTAGAGGATAGACTATTTGTGCTGCACTGCTGTTAAACCTGTCTTATAATTCCACTACCAAGAAAAAGGAACCTCACACTTACAAAATTAGTGCAATTATCAGTCATTAAGGATGCAGATTATAATGTAGTACAAATCCCTCATACAATGTTGTAACTTCAGCAGATGCTTAATTTCATCTCTATTAAGTAACAGCCTAGAAACTAATGGCCTTCTTTGCAACTTGAGTACAAACCAGAAAGCACATGAAGGTTTTCTTCGTGAGGTCTTTGCATGGTAATCTCTGGAGTATTTAATGTCACCCCATGGGTAGAGTCACGTGAGAGGTGAACTTACATAACTTTAAAAGAATCAAAGATTCCTGAAAATATCAAGTCAACAGAAAATAAAATTGACATTTGCAGGCAAAAAAAAAAAAAAAAGTGAGAAAGCTGAAACTCTGAAATTTCAGTCCTCGGTCTGACGTGGCCTCCCATCACAGGAAACTGACATTTAGAAGACTGTTTAGAGAAAGCTGAGTGATGTCTGTGCCCAGTGCCAATCTGTAGCCACACAATGTCACTGAAGCTGCAGTCATTTATCCCTCCTGGGGCCGTGTGATCACTGCCAGACACAGTGTGAAACAAGGAAACAATCAGCAGTGCATGGGATCAACTTTTCCCACTTTTTCAAACACAGTCGTTAAACTTAACAATGCTCTGTGACATACACAGCTCCAGAGGGAATCATAATTCTTTCTTAGCTGCAGAGATATCTCACCTTCATTAGGAACTAGAGCTCTATCAAGTGCATTTATTCAGAAATATTGCTTAAGTTCCAACAGCTGCCTTCACAGTCACATATGCAAAACAGTAGGCTGGAATTACCCATTAATCTCACAAAAGAGAATTAGGTTGATGTCACGTAGTTTCAATAGTAATTATAGCATGAGCTAGAAACTGTTCACAGTAATAAAAAATGTTATAAACAGTTCTAGATCCACAGAGCATGATGGATGACTTGGTATGTCACTGAATAATGTTTTAAATATTGTATTGTTTAAATTCCAGTACAAAACACCATATTCAAATTTCAGGTGACTCAAATTTGATTCACACCAAAGGTTTGCTTGACCTATAATATCTTAATTTAGAAGTATGGGTACAGCCAGTTGTCCACAAATGGTTTTGCCAAGAAGGTCAATGCAATGTTTTACTTGAATTCTGCATGATTAAAACCCAAATCTTAGTCAAACTACTGGGAGGTTTTGGTCCTGTAAACACAACGTAATCTCAAAGTTTTGAAATGAATCTTGGAAGCATCACTAAAGCTGGATGAAAAAGCTATGACTGCCCAAACTAAATTAGGTTATATCCAGCAATGGATGCAGCAGCCCAAACACTTGCCTTCAACACCAACACTCTTCATAATGGCACCTTCTGGGGACAAAAACATTCCAGCTACCCAACCAAATATTGCTTTCAATAGGTATTTTTAAACTTTAATCTGCCTTTGGCAACCCACTATTTTTAATGATTCCACCTACTATTTTTCTGGAGTAAAAATGATGGAAATATTTTGGTTTATTTTTCCTGCTGCTTGACAGCTAATCAAATTTGATATTTATATTGTACTGGGATAATGAAATGTCAAGATGGATACTGTAACAACATTTCTGAAGATAGTAATTTAACCTTCAGCAATCCATTTTGAGTCAATGGTGTCTACATGCTTACAAATAATTGTATTTTAGATCCCTGAACCCCGATGGCAGAAATAAACCCTTCCCCTCTTAGATTGCTGGGCCCAGAGTGCCACTTGGTGGCCAACTACAAACACTCTTGTAGCAAACACCTCCCTAACACCAGTCAAGCCATGTGGTAGAGTCTAATTTTGGGGTATACTGGATTTGGAAAGAGTCATTCTGCCTTTACTTACACGAGAGCCTAACGCAATAAGGAACATTTTTATTCCTCATATAAACTGGTGTCATGAAACCCTGGTGACAGTCAACACCTCCTCAGTGAGGCAGAGAACCTCCAACTCTACAAGCTGAGTCTCTCACCTCTCACTTCAGAAGAAATGCAGCTGTAACAAACATGTCCCCTGTGCATGACATACAGAGAAGGACCTACAGCCCATCCTTACAACTGGATAACTTTGAATCCTTAGTGCTGGGAAGCTTGTGCTTATTTAATTTTTAAATCTAAACAATCAAATTCTTTGCATAAACAAATATGCCTATTCTACATAAAGAAGGAATCAGAAACTAAGACAGGCCACACAAACAGCACTTTATAAAGCTGGGAGCATCTGTATCACTTGTACACTACCATCACAGAAAAATAAATTAGTATTTATTTATTCACAATATCTCATAACTCCAGCCCAGTGCTGAACTTGCATCACTGTGACCTGGCCAGTTTCAAAGGCAAAGCACTTCCTGTACCATCAGAAAATCTCCACTTCCTCTTACTCAGCTGCATCCCAGACACTGAGATGCAACAGGGACTTTTGTGTTTCCACTTGTTTTTATTACGACAGCAACAGCAGCCAGCAACAGCACTCACATTCAGCATAAACACCACACAGTCACCAGGTGCTTAAGAAAAGACAGAAAAAATTAGTTTATGCATGACCAACATCTTTCATCCTTTAGACAGTAAGAAAAAATTCACTCATAAATTTAAGAAGTTCCTCACAATCAGCTGAGTAAGTTGCATGGTTCCTTTTCCTGTTGGATAGTACAGTATACAGGAATGGAGAGCAGAAGTGAATATCTTGCATCAAGAATCTTAACTAGAGAAATGAGATTTCATTATATCAAAAAATATCAAACATCCTTTATTATTAATAATCTTACTGTAAGCGTTCCAAATTGCTAAAAGCTTCCCAGAACATTTTTTTTACCTCTTTCTTTCTCTAAAGGGTAAATGGCTCATAGTACATTTAAGAACCTTAATCAGAGTCCACTTTTACATTGCCATCTGAATGAATCCCAATTAGAACAAATTAGTATTCAATGTTCTTCAATAACCCATCTACACTGGTTTAAAGAGAGGAAAAATACTATCTAGTTATAACTTGCTATCAGACCAGGAATGAGTGTCAAATATAACACAAGGCAGGAAAAGACAATGTATTCTTAATTCAACAAGACATTAACTCATCCTACATCAATCCACACCACTGGGCAAGGCTCCTGCTGGGACATGACTCATACATGGGCATCAGTCTATAGGAACAAGAAACTGCCTGTAAAGCCAAAAGTTGCTGCATGGGAGACTTGTACCCACATGGGAAAACCTCAGAGGCTCAGGGCCTGCTGGAAGGTGTGTTTACACTGCTCACTTCAGCAGAGCCTGGGATGCTGGAAATATTCACAGGGATAAAACTGTGCCTGTACTGTGGCACCAAAACTGTCTTCCTTCCAAAAAGAGAAAAAAAGAAAATGAACAAGGTGAAGTCATCANAAAAAAAAAAAAAGGAAAACCCTACACGACTTTTGTATGAGATCTGAGATCTGTGAGCTCACTGTTCCCTATGATTCCATCACAAGAGGTGCCATGAGAAGCAGCTCTGGCATGCAGAAGGTTCTTTGTAGCACCATTTTCTTAAACAAGACAGTGACAAACAGTGACAGTGTGCTGAAACCACATCAGCCTTACACAGAGGAGGTGCTAGCAGGGTGCTAAAGGATGCCAACCTTTCCATCGAATCAGCTACAAAGCCATCATCTGGTTTTTGCCCTGTTATCAAAACCACTATATTCCAAATACCTTTAAACCCCTGTGTTCTAATAAAAAATGTGGTCCAACTACTGAACATCTGCAGGCAGATGCATTCTGTGTTACTCAGAACTTGAAAATGAAAAAAAGGGATAGGATTTGCTGAGAGCAGGTCAGCTACACACCTGAGATGTGAACTACACACCTGAGATGTGTGCCACAACCACATTTCAGGGAGGCTGATGTCCAACCTTTTCAAGCTGGAGGAGGCCAGTGGTGGGCTGGGACAACTCCAGAGAGCCCCCTGCCACAGAACAAAAAGCTGTGCTGAACTGCTCAAGAGCTCGATAAGGAGCACCAAGCTGAGCTCTCCAGCTCCTCACGTTTCTCATACGACTTCAGTGAAGCTCTTAAGCACAGGAACCTGCCACACATTCTCTTGTATAATAGAAAACACTGACTTTTGTGAATGATTATAAACAGAAGGTTCGTGAAAGGGCTTCACTCTCCAACAGAACCCCTTAAATCTTTCCATTCTGAGGGCTGATGCGCAGTAAGGACTGTTCACTGCTGAGGCAGCTGAGAGCTTGCCCACAGCACATGGCTGTGCCACATCCATCACAGCAGCAGCTCACCCTGGGAAAAGAGGATGCCACAGTCAAGGTGGCAGATTCCTAATCTGCCCCTCAAGTTCATTTGCAAATAAGCCACCTTTATTCTTCCCTCGCAGGACACAGCTCAGCCATCAACTCAAATGTCTCTGAGCAGCCCCCACCAGAGACTGGATGCAGCTCTGCTCTCCCCACCGCAGCCTTCTGGAAGCAGCAGAAATAATTCACTGCAACAGAGAGATCTTAAGTGGGGTTTTGCTGTTTTTTTTTTTTTCTCTAGGAACTAGTGATAGCAGTCAAAAGAAGCTGCTAATACAGCCCTTACACCCCTCTCAAATGTAATTCATCTCTTGGTAAGCAAGAAACCTAAGACAAAGGAAATGAAAATACAGAAGGAATAAAATAGGGACATTTGAGTCACATCTGTCACCTGACCAAAGCTTTTACTAATTACTAACTGTGCTATGCCCATTCACCAGCCCATTTTTCAGCTTTCCATTTAGATAGAGAGGTAGGCATTTAGCATAAGCAAACAAAAATCCTGAAAATTCACAATAGGTGGTTGCTGTTCTGAGATAGCTCTAGTTTATCACCTTTTTTTTCTTTATTGCTATTTAATGACTCATATCATGCAACTATTTCCTCATTCCTAATGTCTGCTGCTGAAGTCTCCTCTAGAAAGATAATACTTGAATGCCTGAGGGAAAGTCAGAGAGAAAGATAACTGCAAAAAAATCACGGCAGTCATCATTTTCTAAGTCTGCATTGAAACAGATAAAGCTTCCATTGCCAAGATTAGTTCATACGGTGCAATATATGGGGAGATGGACAGATTTCTTTACGTAGGATGATGGGATGAATCTTTCCATCAGATATATATGCAGACATATATGAAATAGCTTCTTTGAAATCAGCTGAGTTACTTTTGATTTACAGCCAGAAATTTAAGGTCTGAAATTAGCTTGCTGTGTGACTTGGCAGCTGGAAAATCCAACTGATTGTCATAGAGAAGGTGCATCTTCTTTTGGGATAAAGCCAAGAACTGTAAGCAGAAAAACAAACCAGATGTTATCGCAGCATATCGTAGCACACAGACCCATTAGTTACTAACTCATTTCATGCACAATAAGATGCCAAACGAAAGCTGTAACTGCCTCAAATGGTGCTATCCCTATTTCATCATTACAGGTGCTATGATTCACCTTGGCTAAATATGAACCATACTGTAATTACTAAACAAAGTCATTAAACCCAGATCTTCACTTCTATACATTCCCTAAAGAATGCACAGCAGTCCTAAACATTTTGATATGGGTTGTTTTATATCATAGCAATGAATATATAGTTGCCTCCTACTCTAAAATGTTAAGTAATAAATCTGTTTCCACAAGTGTATATTATCTCATTGCTGGCCAACGTCCCTGACAGCACAGGTAAGTGAAGGTGTTTTATACAGCACATAATGGGAAATCAGAGATCTGTCCTGTGAAAATCAATAAACCCCACATTATTTCACAACTAGGCTTGCAGAGATTCCTCAGGGATTTCCCTGGAGAGTCATGGCTAAGAAAACTGAGGATAGTGTAAAACCAATACTAGACTAGTTTCCAAGTGGGCAGATGACTTTATTTAGACTGTAACATTGCTATGACTTAGTAAAACATACACTGAAGTTAAGTGAAAATATAAAGTCTTTTTAACATGAGCCTGCACAGCTCTGCACAGCTTTTGACAGCCAGCCATGAACCAGGTAACATCCTCCCCTCGTGCCCCCAGCCCTGCACCAGGTGCCTCAGAGTTGTCCCCCCACACGTGCTCTGCAGCAGCACAGCAGAGCACAGCATCCACCTGAGCTGGCTGCACAGCCATGAATCTGGCTGCAAGGCACTCATCAGTGGATCCCAGTGGGGACACATCCTCTACCCCTGTGCCAGAGGGAGAGAGGGGCATTTCCCAGATAGCAGCCTGCAGGAAACCTGGAAAGAGAGCTGCCTACCAGCAATTGCATACTGAAAGAGACTCCACAGAAAGTAGAAAATATTTTCCATATTTTCTATCCTCATGAGATGTCACAAAAACCTCTGGCTCCTACTGAGAGAAACTAACTGTGCTCAGCAGATAATGCCTTTAGAAGGAATTACAGGGAAATAGGAACACATTCTGCCACAGGCTGTGGTTGCAGCAGTTCATACTGAGGCTTGATGAACTGCCATAGGAAATGCATTGCAGAGGTGAGCCCTGGGCTTCCCCCCCTCTTCTTGCTGGGAAGAGACAACATACAAGGACCACAGACCACATGCACTGCATTCCTGCTGCTCCACTCACAGCCTACTCCCTATGCAGCACAGAAACCTGCTAGCATCAAGAGTTTTCCTACAGTCGACTACCTGACATTCTAAAATCCATTTTGGTTTGACTGTAGGTACCTACTTCCCCACTGCCCACTGTGACTTCCTATCCAGAGCAGTGACTGCCTAGATTCAGAGAGAGAAGAAAGTGTATCCCTCCCTCCTCCCAGTGCCAGCTGATGCTGTCTGTCCCAAGCAGCCAACTGAAGCTCTACCCATGCAAAGCCTCCAATAGCATAATTAAGGGATTCCTCAGCTAAGCAGGGAAGCAAATTATCCTTGCCATTATCAGAATGCCTCATAAATCTTCCAAGCACCCTTCAAACAGCACTGGATTTGTGCTGACAGAAAGAGCAATTGATTCCATGCTGGCAAAGGTGGAAAATTCAGGGACACGTTCGACTTGGTTAATACAGTAGAGACCAGGTGCCCTCAGGAACACCCGTGGTGCTCTCTAGCTCCAGGGACAAAACCATCAATGCTTCCAAGCTAAGCTGCTGGGGATGAGCTCCTTGAAGTGCAAGGTCTTTCATCAGGATGCCTATTTGATAACTGCCAGCCCCCTAAGGTAAATAATGGATTTCCATTTCAATTGATAAGCATCATTTACTGTGCATCAAAAGGACCTCTGTCGGTAGAAGGGATTAGAAAACCAGGAGGTGCCTCAAGAAGGCCTTGAAGCTTTCCCCTGATGAATTTCTTCTCCCAGATCTCAATCTTTTCTCATTTCCATCTCCATAAACAACATTATTTTATCCACCAAGTTCTGCAAATTCAGGTAACTGGTAGCAACTCTCCTTAGGTGGGGGAACCCTGGTTCAGGGTTAAATAATGTTTTGCCAGTTTTGTAATGTCATTAAAAACCAAGGAAAACATTTATGTTTGCTATGACTTTGATGTGAAATGCATTCAAATGAAGTCATTTAGGCTGAGCTTGGGGCAAAATTAAAAACCCCACATGGGACACAACCGCATAGGAAAGCAAATTCACTGGGCTTTGCAGAAATCATTATAGAGATCCAAGCAGAAAAACCATTGTTAACTTACTGTAAGAATGGCTAAATTACAACGACAACCCTGAAACATTATAGTCAAAACACGTAATCATGAAAGAATTTAGGATTTTTCCTTGAGGCCGCTGCAGCCCAGGCCCCCAGTGGGTCTGTGCAAAGAATTTCTATTGTCTTCAGCAGGATACTTTTGTATGGAAGAATCACTAACCAGAAGATTATTTCATGCCACTGAAACAGGTTTAAAATGTTTATATTTACATAAACACAAATACACATATCTTTAAAAACAATCTTAAAAATCAGGCATTATAACAAATTTTCTCAATCATGAGAACTGGAAAGGGTTCCCCAAATTATTATCAAAAGAGAAATTAATTTTCTAGAAATACAAAGTAAATAAATAATTGTTTTTCATTAATTCAAGACTTCTTCCAGAATTCAGCTAATCTGTTAAAGACTCCTACTTCCACTACTATTCTTTTTTCTAAATCTTTTGAAAGAAAGATAGCCTACCTCCTTTCTAACCCAGTGAGCCACAAAACCATCTGTGGCATATGTGGCAACACCCACCCTGATACCAAAAACCATATCCCTCTTCATCTTGAAATACAGCAATAAAAATGTAAGGTGGCACACCCTTACTGTGCACTGCAGGACACGTCCTCAGACCAACAGCCCCTCCTCCAGCAGTGCTGGCAGCAGCAGCCAGTGGGCTGATCACAGTTACTTGTCAACTTAGCAAAAGAGTGACCTAAAGAAGGGACCTACATGCCTTCCCACCACTGCAAAAACCCCAGGAAGAAAGGTTCATCTCAGCCTGCACCAAGAGTGAAGAGATCTGTGCCATTTGAGTATGGTAGTTTTAAAGCCATGGAGGGGTTTAATACTTTCTGAGAATGTTTAAGTTAAATCTTAATTACTCTCAGTAATTTTGTTTGGAAACTGCTCCTTAAATAAAGCAAAATTACAGTCAAGCCAGCCAGAGTTTGATCTTTGGGATAACCCAATAGCATCATCCCAGTGATTTGGGATGAAGCAATAGCACCGTTCTGATCCATGGCCATGCTTAAGCCAATACTTGGGTAAATGAAACAAGAAGAAAGGAAAGAAAAGGAACAAAAAAATAAAAAAGGAGAGTTCTAAATGTGGTTGCAATTGGTTAGTTACCATGATCCAAAACTGAATGCCAAAGAACATAGAGAACTGACAGCTCATGTTTGCAACCTGCATCTTCCAGCAGCCAGAACATGTTGAAATAGAAATAATACAAGGTACTCTAAAAGAAGCTATTCTGCAGGTTTGCATCACCATAGATTCATGCAGCCTGCAAACACTACCTCTTCTGGGTATATGATGACCACTTATCCTGAAAAGTAAAGATCCAGAGCAAGAGAAAATAGAAGAAAATGCCCAAGAATAGGCAGAGATGTTCTATCCATGGGCACAGTGCCATGTCCATACTCCTGTCTTTGGCTATATGCAGGAGTAGCATGGAGAAAGTACCACATATGTAACACAGACCCAGATGGAACAATAGTTAGTCAAAGTCATCATTTTTCTAAAAATACTCACCGTAAAACCAAATATGTTTTATTCTGGGCATTGTTAAAACATAACACAGTAGAAGATAAAGCAAAATAGAACAAACTCATGAAAAGGATCTAGAAATAGCAGTGTAATTCCATTTCAGATTTGATTCAGTTACTGTGCTGGAACAACTCCAGGTTTATACCATCCTGTCAGACTATAATTTGCTACCACATTTATGAAATCTTCCTCTGAGTCAGTGCAAAGAAACTCTACAAAAAGCCTAAAGACGTCCAAGAATCTCAGTACAACACGAGAGGCTCAAAGGGGAGTCCAGGAATCCTAAGTAAAAATATTTTGCTTTTTCCAAGCAGGCACATGCGGAAAAAGTGCCTCTGAAACAACGACAGTTTGCAAAACATCAGCACACAGAAGTGCTGAAATTACCTCTCCACCTGACAGTGAAGCGTTTGCAGCTGCTGTACCACGCTCTGATCAGCTGGAAACCTGTGTGCTGCATTCCCTCCTCCTCTCCTGCACCTGGAGAGGAGGGAGAAGACAGTCATAACCCTTCTGTTTGCTTTTGGTTTTTCAAAGCACAGTACACCATCTTTCTTTAAAAAAAAGCTGCATGTTAAGAACCAAAACCTCCTATCTTTGACAAACAATTGCTTCCACCAAGTGGCACAAAGACTCCCTCCTCCTTACTAAGGTAGCTCCATAAAACAAGCTGTATTTCAGTCAGCATTTCCTGCCCAAACAGTATTTTTCACTGAGCACTTTTCTCCCCTAAGACTGCCCAGCAAGAACTACCAACATTTTAGTGTTTTAAAGAGGTTTTCAGGACCATGAGATATGATCTTTAAAACCTCCTGCTTCTGCCTCCGCAGTCTGTTTGGGTGCCAACCTTGGCAAGTGCAGTATTCAGCAGGGACAAGCATGAAGACAAACAGCTCAGCCCTCATGACTGGTGCACGCCAGGAAGAAATACCATAAAGTTCTCTGCAAAGCCCACACCAACAACCTCCCTCAGCCATGTTCTGCACAGGCAGCCCCAGCTCTCCAAGCTGTGCAACTGCGAGATGCTCTCACCCCTGGAACCACAGGACTGCAATTCTGCATCAAATGAGTGACCTTTAAAACGAATTTGGAAGGTCATGATGTTTTTCTTGCTTCTGGTATGCATGTCCAGAAGCAGTAAAGGGCACTTTCACACCTCTGCTCTCAACCTGAAAGTAAAATGGACAATCTCCAAAGGAGAGGTGCAAGGAATGGGCTAGCAGCCATTTTAATCAATCAAGAGTTTGTTAGAATACAGGAGCCAACCAAAACTCAGGAGACATGTCAGACATGAAGGGCATATTCTGCTCACCTCCAGCCCCCTCCAGGCCTTACCCAACCCAGTATCATGAAAGCCAAGTCAGGAAAAAAAATGAAGAAATGTGAGACAGTGTGGGTGCCCTTGCTGTCCATCCCTAGTTATTCCACTCATGAAAGCCATCTATAATTCAACACACCCAGATGACAGCAAATCAAGAAACACAGCACAAGAGAAAAGCAAAGGACAGCTTCTCAAATGAGACAGATGTGTGTAATAATAGCAGTAACAAGAAGAGACTGCATATATGTGCTCCAGGTTAACAGACTTCTCTGTGAACTCCTTCCTGCCACAATTTATATTCTGTAGCACAGGAATATGAAATTATCCTGAAGGAAACAGTCGTCTCAAAATTATGATGTTCTGTCAGTCGTCACGTAGCTGCAGAGCCCTTTCCCTCCATGTGGGCACTCGACAGCTACTCCTGCTCTGCGTTGTGTCTAAAGCCCTTGCACAACAGGTTCGTACTTATGTAGAAGAGATTGGGGTTTGCTTCTGTAAATCCTACATGTTTTGCAATTTCCCTTGTTCTTTCACCATCATCAGCTCGATTCCTTGCTGCACTGCTTCAGCTAAGGGGCAAGGAAGAGAGTGGAGAAGTGTCTGGGTTTGGCTCAAATTCATCCTTTCCAGAGAAAAAAGCCTGAAAACAGTTTTGGTCCTGCTGCAGTAGGTGCTGTGGAGCTGATGTTGCAGGACTCCTACAAAAAGGAATTCTTTCAAGATCAGCCTGGCAACTTAGCAGCAACATGCATCATTAAAATCCCCACAGCTTTCCACTTAGTAGAGATCTGTGCACCTCTAAGACTGCCCTCTGGGATCTCATGTTAGGAAGTATATTATTGTACAAGTGACTGGGAGCAAACACATGCTTTCATCTGGACCACTTATTTAAAACTCTTGTAATTATTCCTGCTGNAAAAAAGCAGAAAGCAGCACTGACTTTAAAAGTGCATCAATTACACTGTGGTGTCCTTCATTCACAAGTCTTACATACTGAAATCTACAGCCAACATCCATGGAGGATCTACTTCCCTTGCCTGATTTCCACAGACTTCTTGAAACTGCATTACTGAACACATACACTGGACAAAAAAGCTATGCCTGCATGTGCAAAAGAAAACCTTTTTAAATCATTAGTCACGCAGTGCCTTAGGACATGGCAAAACAACATAACTTACTTGTGTCTGTTTCATAATTGGACCCTGCCTGTGATCCAAAGATGACACTTTCGGTCAGTGCTGGCTGGCCAATTTCTTCCAAGCACAGCACAGGGGCCACCACCATGCTGAATACAGCCCGGGGCAGAGCAGAACCATCCCACCATGTTCCCCTCGAGGGGCTGAGGCAGCAGACCCTAATAAATACACTTGCCCAAGTGACAGTGACGGGGGTAAAAGCTACAAGGACTGTTTTTAAATGTACTTGTTATTCATGGTCAGTGTATCTTTACTTCTCTCATCTGCATGGAATTATTGCCCCTTTCAAAATTGGAACTTGGTACATTTTATTTCAAGATGACTTTACAAGGCCTTCTATGTGATATTCATTTCAACAGCCCTCTAAGATTGCACAACAGTCATATGATCCAGTGTGTGTGTTTTATGAGACAGACATGACACATGAAAATTAAAAACAGGTTCCTTGTCTGGAATACAGAGAGGGACTGCAGGGGAAAAAGGAAAAAAACCAGTGAGAGTGTGCGCCCAGAGATCAGCAGGGTGGAGGGAAAAGGGGAGGAAAAACAGGATGAGACGTCAGAGTCGTGTCACCCTGCCCAGAGTGAAAACAGCTTCCATCAGTATGAAAGACAATTAATTTGCATAAATTTACTGCACAATACAATTGAACTGTGCCGTATTTCAGGACTGGCAGCAAGGATTGCTATGTCTATAACCCATATGCCTACAGTCATTTATCAATAATTTACAATATTCCCTTCTGCAAGCAAGACTTTGTAATTGCCCTTGCATTTCAAATGACATTTTCTGTAGGTATTATATTCAAGGAGAGATACAGAGAATCTTGAATGTAACCAGAGAAACAGGTTTTAAATGCACAGGATTTAAAGTTTATTTTGTAACCTGTAATCTAAGCACTCAGTAAGAACAAGGAGGTATCTGGTCAAGAGTATCCTTCTACATGTTCTGCTAGTCACAGAGGATTCAGAGGTATTTCAAATACTTCAGCCCTGATCTGAGTGCATCTCTCATTCAGACTCATGCTCCAGACTGCATGACTGAACAATTTACAAGATCACCAGCAGTTGCAGTCATTTTGGTCTGTTTAACTTTGAATATAATTTTATTGCCAGGTATGCATCATATACTATACTGGGAACAGCACAGGCAAAACACCTCTGCCTCAGGAAGACTGCATAGCAGATGGAGTCTCTGAGCTTTTGAAGAGGTCACAGCAGGAAAAATCACTTTTACTTTGTCTGGCCTGATGTTACTGGCTGAGACAAAAAGGCTCCCTCCCTCTTTTAACCAAGTGTACTTCCTTGGTCAAAGGGTTATAAAATGGGTAATTTTACAAAGTTAGGTAACGCAGCAGGTGTTATATTTACAGCTATGCAAGCATGAACAGAAAGACCTGAGGTAATCAAATCTCATGCTTGAAGGATAAGAGGATTCATAAGATGATCACCAGCTGAGATCAGGATTTATCCCACACCCCTTAGACACTAAGCAATCAGCCAGGTGCAAGCAGATATCTTTTTGTTTACTTTTCAGTTTCTCCTACTTCAAGGCATCCACTGCTGGAGGTCAAATAGAGAACAAGATGATGATCCGGGTCCATTTGTTTCACCCCAGGTAAGCAAAGTGCAAATGAGACACAAATATCTCAGCCCATACAGGTAATGGGAAGGCAAGCCTGGACCAGCCAAAATGCCTGTACTTCTCCATGTATCTCAAACACATATCACAGGCTTACACAAAACCAAAAGCACACCTCCAAACATGTGAATGATCCTTCACTTTTGCTGCCTCTCTCACTGCTAATATCCCCAGCCAGAGTTAGCAACATTCTTGAGGCAAACATATGTTCCATTGTATGGAGATAGACTATTTCTCAGATAAGTTCACCTCTGTGGGATATTTTGGAACGTGTAATGTTAAATTAATACCATCACAACCATATGCATTTTATAACAACCTCTCTTAAAAAAATATTTTTAAACATAGATGTTGATTTTATGGGGAACTGGGTGCCAAGAAGCAACTAAGTATAAAAATATATAACTAAAGAACAAATACACTTCCTTTGAGCAAGAAAAACGGTTGGAAAGGAACACCTAAGAAGCCATTTTGTAACTTCTGTTCCACAGACTACTCAGGACATGCAATACACAAACATCGACTGGCTCTGCCTGTATATGCAGTTACCCCAACTGTGGTTGCAAGGGAGTATTTCCACCAGTAAACAACCACAGAGCCTCTCTGCACATACAAACATCAAAAAATAAACAAGTACCACAAGAAGTATACAATCACTGTGAATTCTCAAACTCCCTTCACAGCTTCTTCTTTTAACAGCTTTAATGAGCAATTTAATTTTGTTTCTTTTAATATTAAGAAAAATGCCAAGGTCAGCAATCTGCTGGTCAAAGGTATGCTATTTAAAGGATAAAAAAGGAAAAAACAAACCAGAGCCATAAAATGCAACAGTGCCCTTCAGCCAAATCCAACTACTACCAATATCAAAGGAAGAGTCATCATGAACTTCGAACAGGACTAAAAGTTGTATCTAAAACTATGGTTAAAAAAGCAGCTTTCAGACAATGAGAGAGCAGGGGAACTGACTGTATGAACAGGAAAAAATACAAATAAATTTACTTAATTCAGTCTACATTCATTGACAACCAAGATCAGGACTAAGCTGATTGCTTCATACTCTCCACTGCTGCTAGTCCAGAATATCACAGAGAAGCAATCAATCTTGGTTCAATCTAAAGTAAATGACAGTGAAATAAAGGTAATAACTGATTTTCTTCATTGTACTCTGCAAAGAGGAACAAAAGGGGCCCAAGATAATATTAATTCTGTGGGCTTAAAAAAAAAAAAACCTTATAAGGTTTGGAATTTATTTGGGGTTTTTTTTGTTACAAAATAATTTGGAAAAATTGTTTGTTTGAGCCAATCTTTTGGAGAACTTGTTAAAGGACTTGACAATAACATTTCCAGCCAGTGCTACTTGCATTCCATATCACTCACAGCCCTGCAAAAACAGTCTTGATTTGCTTTGAGACAGGTTCCCATTTTAGTTATTGTGAAGGATGCTAAAAATATCACCTGGTAAACTGGACTTGCTCTTGTGTGCATACAACCTTTCCTGTTTATATCTAACCCCCAGAAAAAACATGAACCCTGATTAAACTTTGTGTTTGTAGGCAAGGGTAAATATAATGCTCTCTGTCTTACCAAAAAAAATGAAAAAGGGGTAGGAAGGAAGGACGGTGTCCACTTCTGTCATCCTTGATGTTGAAGTGAACCAAGTAAATCCATGCTGATTAACCCAAAACTTTGAAAAAATTAAATAACTTCATTTCTCACCACAAGGAAACCATGAGGATTTACTCATGGTATCAACACTAGAGTGTTCTGCTATCTATCCAGTAGAGCCAAGCAAATAATTCTCCTAGTTTTTTTTGTGCAATCTCTACAAAATAATTCAGAAGTGGACATAGAAAATCTGAATTCTAAACATAAGAGGTTGTTGGCACAGAAGATTTTAGGGACACACTTCTAACACTGTGAAACCTTCAACCACCCTCCACCCACCTCCTGCCCGAACAAGTGATGGGTGTGCAAGGTAACTGGACCCAGGGAAAAGTCAATGATGATAGGCATATCCACACTTTATGAGAGGATCAGAACAACAGTGGCCAATGCTATTTTACCTTTCTTTTATGTTTAGAAGGGAGAGAATGAAACACTGGATAAAGTTAATATATATTAACTGTGAGGAATGCATGCTGTTTCAGAGGGTTTCCTTTTCTACTAAGATCTCTGAATTTTACAGTTGGGAATAGCAGCCTGAGCCTTAGCTTTTTTTATATGCTGAACGAGCATCTTAAATCTCTTATATACATTCTGATTATGTCAAACTGTTCCAGACATGAAAAGACCATGGCTTGCTTTGTGCTATACAGCAATGGCCACAATCATTTATATGATCTGTACCCCCAGCAAAAGAAATCCAAAACAGATTTCTCTTGGCAGAATATGAACAATATGTTTCCTATGTTACACAAAATGTAGTTGGCTTTATATGCAACACTCCTCTCATCTTGGAGGAACTTACAACTGTGCTTTATATTGCAGTGGGAGGATATCAGAGCAATTCTACATGTTTAGTGCAGTTGCTGTGGAGTTATACTGCTCTAAAATAAATAGGGAATTTGCTTATAAATATACAGCACTCTATTAAAAATATCTTTTAATATCTGGATAATCAGGCAGCACTTTCACCATCACCTAGCACATGCCCCCTAATACATTTCACGTTATTCAGCTCATCAGCTCTGGAAGAATTAATTGAAAAGATAGCCCTGAGATGTGAACCAACACACCAGCTTAACCAAATCCAGGGTTAAACCACAGGGCATCTCCGGCTCATTCACAGTGATGATCCTCATTTATACCTCCTGTCAGCTGGAAATAAAGAAACACTTCATATCTTGAGGCTACAGTCAGGCATGACTACAGGATAATTTGTCTATTTACTGTCTGATTTCCACAGCAGCATGAGATACTAAGGAACCAGGCAGCTTTTTTTCTATTTATTCCTTGCTTCCTTTTTAGCAATCTTCCTGGGGTAGGGAAAAAAAAAGGTAAAACTCCTCCTCACCCTGGAATCCCATAGAGAAAGGCCCAGTGCTTTAGGGATGACATTTGTGACATCTTCCTCTCAACTACAGCCTGGAGTCTCTCACACTTCCTCCCCACCCCACACATGACAACCCACACACAATAAAGTCATTAAGAAAGGTACCAAGCTCTCATCCAAAGGTACGATCATGCCACTGAAGAACTGTTGGGGTAGACACATATTTGCATGTTTTACTTGCACTTTCTTGTCCTTAAAAACTACAATGGAAAACAGGCAGCAGCTTGGTTTAAGTGGGTGCAAACTTCAGAGAAAGTAGTGAAGGACACTTGCTCGTTTCACACCCTGGGTCGAATTTAGCACGCCTGCATTTTTGCATAGTCATGCTCTTAGAAGAAGAAAGCATTTATTTTTCAAAAAAGTCAAGTCTCTCCCTATTGAAAAGACAGCAAGGCTTTCTCTTGTGTACTGGGAAGTATCACTCTTTGTCTATGCAGTTATACAAAAACATCAACAGTGGACTTGAAGTAGAGAAGTCAATTATTGTACAAATTACTTAATCCTTTGTAGTCATCCTTCACATAATAAACAAATCTTATTTCTCTCCTATACACTGTTTAAAGGCAGTGCTTTATGGGGGATATTCTAAAACATACCACATAACCATTGCTGTAACTTGTATGCTGTTTTTTGGTTTCCCTTCTAAGAAAAGGTAGTGCTGCCTTGCAAAGACAGATAAGATGGGGCAGAACTGATTCGCTCTGCAGCTATGGATTAGTCACTTAAACCTCCCCAATTTCCAGTCTGCCTATGTGTATAGTGGGGCAGCTCTGCCCAGGATTGTTAGGAGGATTAACTAAGTGGCACTGAAAGGCTTTGAGATCTACTCGGTAAAATTATTTCTATAAAAGTGCATGTGCATAAAGTGCTAATTGATGCCAGCTGGCCTTTCATCCTGGGCAGCAAACCCAGCTTCTCACCACACACATTTCCTTTAGTGGGCACCAGTGGCATATTTTTTTTATTTCTAAATTCCTGGGGTTTGCCTTAAAACATACAAATCATTTGATTTTCAGGAATACTCCATTAGGAGATTGATACAGCAATGCATTTCAGAAATTACCCTGATTAACCTTGCACAGGCAATAAGTGTAAACATTTTAACACCTTTCAAACTGAGAAATGAGCCCTATTTGCAGTGCACAATTCTGGATTCAGCAATTTGCATCTTTAAGTCTGCAGTGCCCTGTTCATTTCCTAGAAAAACCTGACAATCAATTTACAATGGCCACTGAAATGAAGCAGAAAGCTGCTGTTCCTGAACTGGCCTTATACTGTCATATAAGGCAGCATCAAATGAAGATACATAAGTATTTATTTTTAATTTCATTTTTCCTCTGTGCTGCAAACATCAGTGTTTTCTGGAGCCCCTCCCTCAGCTGCAGAAACTTGGAAATGCTCCACCTGCTTATGTTTGCTGATAGACGCCAGAGGAATTTTCACTTCATCTGTTTCACAGATGCTCAGACTCTCTTCTCGAGACACATCATAGAAAAATGCCTCCAAAATAATTAGCAGGACTTAAGTCGGCATGACTGTGTGGCTGCACGTAAAGTAAAGCTCAAACAGCTCTTAAGAAATTGAAGCTCTGGAATGAGGGTCTGGGACCTTAACAGCACTTATTTAAATCTTCCTGTTTGACACATTTATAGTTTTTCATGTAGTCGAAAGGGCAAAGGGGTTGGTATGCAGAAGGCTGCTACAATGTGAGAAACATTGTGAACTTTTATAACCTCTTGTACTCATACTGACATGAAGGTAATTGCTAGTGGAGAACAAACATGCAATCTCATTCAAAGATGGGGGGAAATTATGCAAAGATCTCTGTAATCATTGTCTCTGTCTCACTTTGAAATAAAATTCACTACCTTACTGAGAAGCTACCTGAATAAAAATAATCTTATGTAATGTGTTGCAATATTATCATATTTAATTGAAAAGTGCCCCTCCTTTGGCCATTTGCCTGGCAGTGCAAACACCAAGCAGGGCTCTTGACCATCCCAAGCCTGTTCCTCCCTCCCTGCTCTTCACCATCCCCCCCAAGGCCCCCATGATGCAGCCGAGCCACAGGCAGAACATGAGGACTCGACTGCAAAAGGAGGACAGGCTAACAAATCTAAAGAGACAGCAAGCCTGCCTCGTGAGAGTTCACAAGGCTCACGCTACCAAGTCTGGGGATAAGTTACCTAAACTTCTCTGGTTGCACACTCTCAGACTCTCTGAGAGTCCTCCTGTGCCACAGGGAAGGCCTCAGAATGCAACCCCTTTGTCCAAAAGGATAGGAGTTTAATTCCCACTGCATAAACACTTGTTGAAAATATTTCCAAGGGCCACAAGTCACCAGTGTCCGATTTCAGGCCTATTGCCACATGCAAGTGTCCTTAAAAGGGACAGGAAGGGGGAGATCTAAGGACTGGGATGGCTGCTGTGGCCACCTCTCCACCCAAAGTCACACCAGAGAACTTTTGCTTACTTAGGAAGGGTTTACTGCTGTTGGCTAAGTAATGAACATGACAAAGACTCAGAAGAGCTGTAGGTGTTTGCCCCATAGCCTGCAGGCATAGGCATTTCCCATTTCAGGGATGCTGAGACATCTGGGAGTACACATGGGACCCTTGGGACTTGTCCCATACTGGCCCTGACCCCTGTCTGGGGCACTGCCAGGGCCAGGGTCAGAGCCCTGAGTCAGAGAGCAGTGGCCAGCAAGGGCCCTGGCGGGCCAGGACAAAGCCAGACATGTCCTCACTCTCCTCCATACCCAGAGGGCAGCAGGGGCCACCTGGACCTAAGGGATGGAGTCACCTGAATGTAGAGAACACATTAAAAACATCCCTGCTCCATTCAACATGGCCAGCAGCCACCAAGGACAGCTGACAGCCCCACTGCAGCCCTGAGGCAGAGCCTAAGGAATGGCTCTGGGAGGTGACAGCCATGCTGTGCCTGGGGCAGCCCCATCCCCGACGGGTGTAGGGAGCATCCCAGGGAGGCACACGGGTATCCCTAATCTGTGGCCTGATCAATTCCTATTTATTTATTTACTTATTTAACCCTAGCTCACTTGCTTGTGACAGTACCACACAGAACCTGAAAAGCTGACACAACCACAGCTGCTGAGCAAGACCAGGACACAGAAACCCCACCATGTGTTTTCCTGCCCATCTTTTACATCTTTTACTTTGTTTACAAACAAAACAATTTTTAAAAGGCCACACTTGCACCTTAGGTAAACATGCCCGAGAGCATTTATGCCCAAGAGCACCACAGCAGCATGAGGCAGCACAGCCATGCCCGGGGAGTCGGGGCTGGGTGGGCAGCCAGGCCAGCGGGGCCCTTGGGGGCTGTAACCACTCAAAGGAGCTCTGGGAGAGGCACCACCCTGCCTGGCAATGCTCAGCAGCTGCTGGGGTGCCACTCACGGGAGCTCACCTGGTGGAAGGGCCAGGAGGGGGGATGCACAGCCGTGCACAGGCAGCACGGCACGGGGCTGTGTCGGGAGATGTGCCGCCCCAGCAGCCACCGGCCGCGGTGCAGCCCTTCAGAGCACAGCCACAGCAGCAGCCACACACCAGTGCCCTGCTCCGGGACAGCTGCCACCCTGAACACACGCTGTCTGCATAACACTGATAACACTGAACAAAACCCCATATACACAGATAAGGAAAATCATGCAGAAGAACCTTAGAGCAGTTCATCAGTAAGTCGCCAGTAATTAAAGTCATTCAGTTTCTCCTCACTATAAGGAAGTACTGGAAACTGTTCCAAATTCAAATGACATTTACAATATACTTCTTAGTTGTGTACTATTTTTCCCATTTGGGAATGCAGAGTGACACAAATTATTTGGCCTTGTATGAAGGCCTGCAAATGCAACACAAGGCAAAGCTCTGGGGTGAAAACACACCTTTCTTTAAATTACTATTATACTGTTTCATAAAAACCATTTCAAGAATTACTTAATATATTTATCATTTTTGCCTAATAACAAATGACAAACAGCACTGGTTCCCATAGGCTGTATTCAATTACTTTGATTTTATTAACTGACTGCTTTCAATCAATAGGAACTTCAAGCCACATGTCAAACTAGAATGCCAGATTCTTAAATGATATAACTTAGCGTGGCAGTTCAGTCAAAGGAAGTATGCCAATTTATACCATAGCAAAGCCGACCCAAAAACTGCATCCCATTAATGATCATTCCCAAGAGGATTCTGGCCACTGTGGTTACAAACAGCTGACAAAGCTGAAGTGTATTATTGCACTATTTGTAAGAATGTGTCAGACATCAGCACAGGGGAATTACTCCCAGCCTACAGATAATTCAGTTAAAAAAGCAGTTTCCATAAAGAACTAAAACCAGTTTGTTTTCTGCTCATCCCGTTCCAGAGACTCAGAATCAGCTTCAATGACATTTGCAAAATAATCACAACACACATCTTACTTTATCTCATTTTCTATTTTCCTTATCATCTCTCCCAATTCACTACTCAACTGTACCAGTTTTTAGGAAAATATTTCTCTGATCTTGGAGAAATTAATTTAAATCTGTTTCTGACTTGAAACTTGCTTTTCCCCCTTTTGAAAAATAAATTGGGGGATGGGCAAACCCACAACAAACACTGAAATAAAACAAGTCCCCAAGGATGAAAACAATCCCATCAAATAATTACTCATTGACAAATTTTTCTCAGCAAACAGTTCAATGAATCTGCAGTGAACTTTATAAAGTTCAGTTATAAAGACACTTTTAACTTGCTCATCTTCCAAAATTTGTTCATTTAAGTTAGTTTCCTCCTACTTTAAATGTTTGTGTATAGATATATCTTAAATGTAAGTTAATCTACATCTCAGCTTTGGGGTTATAAAGTGCAGGTCACTGCCACGCCATTTAAATCTTAAGAGCACTTTAATCAAAAGGTCATGTCATCGTAGCGTAGCTGATTAACTCAGTAATTCTTTTTCCTCAGAGTGCTATGCTCTAGCACTCAAAAAGCAACCCTGGTATTTAACAGGAAAATAAACATCAGCTTCCAAAAAAGGATGGATCAGACCCTTGGTGGATATTCTGTTCCACCAAAGCTAACAGTTAACCAATTCAACATTAGTTTTTTGTTCACTGATAAAACATGATAAATTCAATTGCAAATTTACATTTCTGTGAAATTCAGTATTTTACTTCTGTGGCAATATGCATCATTTAACAGGACCTTGCTGTGAAATGACTATAGGTGAATACCTGAGCTTCTTGGGTTAGTAATACAAGGGAGCTTCTTAAGCTAGGAGTACTTACTCGTTTTCCAAAACAGACTGCAAATTTTAAACTTGATCTGTCTCCTTTCTTCCTTTTCTTAGAGAAAAAATAAACAAACAAACAAAACACCCTCATACTTCTGTTGCACCTGTTATCTCTATACAACTTACAGTCTCAGAGAAGAAAGATTACTGAATTACCCACCAGCCTAAAGTCAAACATTCACAACAGTTTACAATAAAGGTAATTGATCAGCAATAGATAACATGCCTTAAAGTTGCCCAGAAGCATTGTGATGGTTATTGTTATGACCCTCTAACTAACTATGCAAAGAAAAATAATCTTTTAATTAAATAAATAAAATATGTTATTAGTCTCAGACACTGACATCCAAATCCTGGAACAGAAAAATTTCTTTCTCTTCTGAACTAATGTATTTATACATCACACTGCATTGCAGAATATATTGCAACAGTACAAGGAGAACAGGATTACCTCTGGAACTAATAGGAACAGAGGTGGCACAAAGGACCTTCTTTTCTCTTATGACATAAAGCATTTTGGATTGCAACATTAATCTACCTTCAGGCAGCCTGTGCACCTACGGACATGGCCACTGGTACCCCATCTGCAGGAGAAGGGCTCTGTAATCCAATTTCAGCCTGCTTGCTTGCCAATGTCATTTACTCCAGTGAGAAGCTTTCAGCACAGAGGACTGGCCCCAAAATAAGTACTTCTGGGTTGGGCATAGTACAGCTGTAAGCAGAGATTACAAATTCCCAAGAAGGCTCATGTTGGCTCAAACTAGGAGCAGTGGGTACCCAGTGCCAAATGCAAATTTTGCAGTATTCTAATGGAAATCAAAGAAACAATATCCATGGCTTCAGGGGAAGAGCCACACAGAATTCCTTCACAGAATAAGCACACATGCATTTGTTGTGAAAAGGCACATCTAAAAAGATCTGCCAGCACCTCTCCCAGTGCATTTCATGCTGGTGAGTGGGGAGGTGCCCACTGCCACAATACCAGGGAGCACCAAGCGCAGCACCAGAAGTTTTTTGATTCTGTTTAAGAATAACTTCATGTGCTATGAAGGAAAGGTGCCTTCTCCTCCTGAGAGCCAGCTCACAACAGGGTCCCTAATGCCCCTAGGGCCACAGAGAAACAGCAGCTTCCTGTGCTCTCCAGCAACACAAACCACAGCTCCATCCTTTACGCTGCAATAGCTGCACAAGAATGGAACTATTTCTCAAGGACACGCTAGAACAAAACAATTGACAGTGACTGCAGCATCTGCTCAGCAGATAACCAACATAATAAATTTCAATCTCATTTTAATTTTTATATGTCTGAAGCTATTAGGTCTTAGATATTTGAACTTTAATTATTATGGAAGCAATTAGCTCCTATGACCAGAAGGCTTTGCCTGAACAATTGCAATGAGCACAATATTTTCTACAGCATAGAAAATAAACACCCTGACACATCTGTAGCTATCTAGGACCTTGCAATTGCCACTGTGCTTCACACTGGTGTCCTGGTGTTGTGCCAGATTGCAAAAGCTGGAACTTACTGGCATAAGCTATATGACATTGTATATATGTGTAATTGAAGATTATCTCATAAGGTATTCTGTAAATTTGGAATTTGAAAACTTTAATATTTCCTGCTGTAGAGAGATTACATTGGTTTTGAATATTTAAATATTCTTTCAGAGAAAACTATTTTGGTACATTATCTCCTACAAAGACAGCTATAATTAAACAACATCTCCAAGTACCCTCAAAAGTGGTATTTCTAAAACTGACAAAAAACCTTATATTTGTGTTTCAAGATACAGAAGTATTCTGTGGAGCTTTGTATATCAAAGGAATTTCATTAATATATATTGCTTTTTAGTACCTTCATTCATTACTACTTGATAGAAGTATGCATTTTAATTCTCATAATCTTCTCCAGTTTTCCCCTTGTGTATTTTATCCACAGTACAGTGTGCCCACACAGCCTTCCCCCAAGCTCTGGTGAGCTGATCTAACCTCTGCAAACAGGGCTGCTGGCAGAGAAGGGCAACTGAACGGTACAGGACAACAAAGCTGTTTTAGAAGGGGTCTGGGGACCTTCCTGGTTCAGACATACTAGAGATGTACAAATCATACACAGTAAAGAGTGACTGAGCATTCACCTGCATACAGTGTCTGGCCTCCTCAGTACCTCACAAGTTTCCCAGCTGCTTTTACAGCAAGGGCAGAAATTCAGGAATGGACAGTGCTTGCTCCTAACCAAGTCACAGAGAGCATTTTAAATTCTTATATGTTGGCATTTCACACAGTGCTCTTTGAATGCTAATCACTATCTCTTCCATAACTAAATGAAATCTAAACTGTTTAGTTACACTAAGAGGTTTCATTTAGATGACTTCTGTTGATAAATACCATTTGCAAACAAAATCAAGGGCCGATGACTTCCAATTCAAGTTTTTGTTCAATCAAAGGCAACTAATAATGTCAAAGTTCTGAAGCCAAAGGAAGTCTCAGATTCCAACCAAAGGGATTTCTGTTTAAGTTAAAAACATTTTCCCAGGCTCCATATCATGCACTGTCACCCACTTCACTGGGACCCAATGCATCCACTACAAGGGCAGAACTGTAGCATTAAGAAGAAATGTAATGTACACAATGGTTGTACAAGTGATAAAATACATCCACCAAGGCGGGGAGCAAAGCATAACACGCCATGGATGCTGTGATTTTTTACACCCTTACATTTTCTAGGGGATTTGATTGTTCAGGGGTTATTTTCTGCAGTCTACTGCCAAAGAAGATGGGCTTGGACACACATACATCTGAGCAAAGTCTGGCTTATCTGGTACAACCCTTCTGCTCTTATTTCTTCATGTAAGACAAATCAGTGCTGGGAACAGGTTACACCACAGACAAAGTCTGGGACCCTGAGCCTCGCTCCAAGGAACTGAGGAGACCCCCTCAATGAAAATTGTCAGCACTGGGGCAGGGGCACCTCTCTTCCCAGGTGCCAGGTCTGTCTGCAGGGTCCACAGCAACTGGAAGCCTTCCCATGCAGCCCAGCAAGTAGGGACAACAGTCCTCCAATGGGGGAGGGAATGTGCACACACATGCAACTACTTTCAGCATATTTTCACACTTCTCTGTGAAACCCAACTCACTCCTTGATCTTCCTGACAATATGCCCTCCCTCTGGAAGCAAACCCAAGGGGAACCACAGGGAGAAAGCCCTGCACCCAGGCTATTTCCAGCCCTTTGCTGGCCACAAACATGCAGGGCAGCTCCCAGAAGTCCTCCCTGCCACCAGTGCTCTCCACCCAAGGTAGAGGTCTTATTCTTTTTACTGAGCTCTTTAAAATTATTTGAGACACACTTTTTAAATGAAAATCCAAAAGAAAACAGAAGTAGGTGAGACTGATTTCCTTTAATTAAGATACATATAGTCAGAGCAAGGTTGCTCCACCATATGCAGAAAACAGACATAAACTTTCTTCTGTGAAGGTAGCTAAAGCAGAAATATGAAGCTGACTGCAGTACATGACCATTTTTAGATGGGATGTAAGAACTTCCTGAATAACAAGATGCCCTTTACTTGAACCATGGCTTGAAAAATATCACCAGGGCAAATGCTAAGGAAAAAATAAATACCACCAACAAATCTGACAGGACATAAGACATAACTTCCACCGCTCTCAGCATACATTATTCTTACAACGCCACTTTACCAGTAAGCAAATAAAGTTATGCCAAAATACGTCCAACACAGCAGAATTGAATACTGCAGAAGATGCTATTTAAAGCAGGCTCAGTTAAAGATTAATTCAATTGCTTTACCCAATTTATATTCTCCACCTAAGACTCCTGCACATCAGGAAATGAAGCATTACGATGCTTTAACAACCTTCTGCACTTGCATCTACCCTTCATGTTCCTATTAGATCCTTTGCACCCATTTAAAGTATAAATTCTCACTGACATAAATGGGTTTTCCATGCATGTAATTAAAAAAATCATATGCAAAAGAGACTCTTTCTTAAGCTGAGAGCAGCCAGTGTCAAACACCCTACAGTGAGTGCTGCCTGAGGGCTGCTACCGTCCTGCACAGCTCATCCCACCTTGCTCACAGTGGAGCCCACAGCAAAATTCTCAGCAGCTTCATAGGTACAGGGCAGGACCTTACCATATGGGCATGTTTTGAAACCGAAATGAGCACATGCAACTCTCCATTTTCAATGTTAGAAAAAGATTCAGCCAATAAAGTCATGTTTCAAGGTTTCTGCAAGCAGTTTACTTTCCACAACTTCACGATTAATATTTTTCTTTTTTTTTCTTTCATTTCTGTTATACTAAACAAATACAAAGGAAAGAAAATACTTTATATAGCATACTTGTTGGATTATTAGTTCATTTGATACTTCACCTTTGCAAAACACATCATTAAAGCCTCTGCATCTCTCACCAACCAGCAATGTATCTAAATATAGTGAAGCTACCAAGTTTTGCCCCATGCAGGTGTGTCCTTTTGATTCATTTCATGAGGGGAGAAAGGAACAGAAAAACAATGTCTCAGTTCACAACACAAAATAAGTAATGCTTAAGGATAACACTAGAAGGCCTTTAAAAAAGCAAGAAGAAATAAATCTCTGTGCTTCTGACCCAAATTAAACATGGTGGAAAATAGAAGGCTGGGGAGTCATGGTACAATTAGCTTTTCTCAGTTGTTTAATTTGTTTCTTTATTGAAGTTAATGGTCATCTTAATATTACAGGCCTACAAAATGGTAATGAAGACCAGGCAGCTAGTGGGACATCTGCACTCAAAACAATCATCCTTGACCATTCAATGGATGCAAAAAGAGCACTTTTATTACGTTTTATAAGGATAAAGTGAGGTGGTTATAAGAGTTTGTGCAGCTTCAAATCAGCTATGGTTTCAGTAGCTGAAAGAGTGATAAAAGTTCAGAGAGGGAAGGCTTTTTAAATTATTTGTGGAAATTAAAGTAAAACACAAGACTTTTAACTACCCATTTATGTCATCTGGATTTCACTGTCCCAGAAAGACTACGGATACATTTTCAGCCATTTTGAGTCAACAGAACATAAAACCAGTAAAGAGCACCTTGGTCTCTTGGTACTGACACAAGAGACAGTGTTCTTGTTGCATTTTGTCTGATTCAGTATGAAGACACACAGAACCAACCCGCAGCAGGAACACAATTACAGGGCAGCAGAGAGAAGCCACTCAACCACACTTCAGCCATCCAGAGCAAAAACTTCGGGGTTGGGGAGCAGTGAAGGGGAAAAGGAATGAGGCCAGAATTGCCACCACCAAAGCCATGCTGTATGGGCTGCCTGAAGCTGGGAGGATGGCTCATCAATTTAGGCATTTTCTGAATGCTGAAGGGCCCCCAGGCCCAGCAGATGGGGAGCATGCTGTCCCCCTGAATGCTCAAGTGGTAACAGATTTGGCCACTGCCAAGGCTGAGCTGATTAGGATGAGAAGCCAGTAGAAGAGGTTGCACAGGCCAGAAATGCTGCAGAAAACAGCTTGGGAAAGTCTGGTCTAGATGGGAAAAACGTAACAACATTATAAGTTCTAAAAATGCAATGACCAATAAAAGCAAGAACATGGCAGTACTAAATTTGCTATAGAGATATGTAGGGTGAAGTAGAAATGGGGTATTTTGCAAGTATGTGGTAAGAGACAGTCCTTCTGCAAGGCTTTTGCAATCAAACTTAACAAGGCAGAAAACCAGAAATAGTCAGTAATATCTGAGAAGACATTATTCCTAAATGACTCTCTTACATGAGGAATTAGAATCAGGCCTAGCAGGGCAATTTTAAGACAATGTCTCATTTCTTTAATGCATATCCCAATGAGAAACATTTTAATTCTAAAGATCCTAATTAAATCTCAATAAATATTACTCTCTGTTCATCCTGTAAGCTTAGTATGAGCTTTTCCCTTGCAGACCAAACTTCCAGTCTCTGCTACACTGCTGTACATCCTGTTGCTCAAAACACGTGAGACAATTTCACGTGCCTGGAGATTGATTAGGAGGGCCCACAGGTGTTAGAATTGTCTCTAATGGTGAAAGTTACTTTTGAGAAAAGAAGAAAAGTGGAGGAAAGACAGAGAGAAAAAGGGAAAAAATGGAAACTACTGGCAGCCAGCAAAGCCAGGAGAAAAGCAGGAACAAGGACAAGAGGCTGTGGCTTTGCTGAAGGGGCCAGAGCTGCTGCTGGAGTGCAGGCACAGGTCAGGGTCTCTCAGGCACTGCCCAGCTGTCCCAGAAAACACCCCAAATCCAGTTCATAGGTTGACATACACATACCAGCATCAGGTGTGCCCCAGGGTTATACCAGCCAAGCTTGGTGTCCAGCTGCTGACCCTCCACTGGTGCCACAGAAGCCCAGCTGTGCCCTTGGTCTCACTGTTATCACAAGCCTGCAGCCAGCTCAGTACAGGAAGCACTTTCTTTTTGCCTCAGGACTGAAGCTATTAGGCTTCTCTTAAAGACCAAACTCCATTTATTTATGTTACTTCTTGTCTACTTTTAAATCTCTATCAGTATTTATGTTAGTTCTTGTCTATTTTAAATCTCTATCAGTATGCTCAAGACTTGGTTTTAAAACACCATTACCACACAAATGGCATTTATACAAATTGTTAAACAAGACTTTCATCCATCTTGTCTAAGATGCACCAAAGAAATTTCCACATCATACCTTCCACAAAGTCTGAATTAATAAGCTCACCAAGGCAATCCAATAAGACAGGCAAGCAACAAGTATCATTCCTGTAAATACCATATCACTAAAATATATTTTCCCATTTCATAAAAGCATCGTCTTAAGAATACAATTATTTGCACAGTTTATGCTCCTCTCAGCCTCCCAGGCTGCTGAGAAAAGCTTATCCACTGGTGGGAACTGGAGGAATAAGATTGCCTGACCCAGGCAAGCTACTGATTATTCAGCACTGACTTCACTTTGATGAGTCTTCCAATAAAAAGGAAAAAAATGTAAACCTACTACACCACTTTAAAAATTGCAGACAGCATTTTTAACCTCTGTCCTTTTGCATTACTGTATCAGTGCCTGGAAAAGCTACAGCAGAAGAGAGAGAGTCATTTAGGCAGCTTCCTTCATGCCACTACCATGGCTCAAAGGGACAGAAATCAAGAAACATTAGAATCAATATAAGCCGATTTGGGTATTAAGGAAGAATAAGCCACGCAGAACTTAAACAAGATCTGTTAAAAGCCCTAGAAAAAGCAGGCATTTCTGAGTGGAGAGTAACTTATTTTCAGGAGACACTCCAGATTTTGCATTTCCATCTGGTGGTACTTAAGTGTTGTGATCAGTGACAAGGAGGTTTCCAGGCGAAACACAAGAGTGCCCATTTGACAGGAAAGACCTACAAGCAGGACAGCCACAGTCTAATTGAAATCCTTGGGATCTGAACAAGAACAGACACTTTTTCATATACACACATCTAAATTACACTCATACCAGGATGGAAAACATGCTCTACTAAAATAAAATCAAATCAGGAACCCTGGGAATGAAAGTGTGGCCCAGCTACTAACAAAAGAGTTATTCTCACTCTTTTTTGTCTTTCCTAAGGAATGGGTGGTTTAGCTTAAGCTGAAACTTGCCATTTACAGGTATACAAGGAGCCAGTTGGGTTTTTCATTGTTTGGAGCAGCTGCCAACCTTAGCCCTTGGTGATCCAGCATTCAGTAATGCCACACCCATTGCAGGGAAGAGGCAGGATGCACACAGGTCCTCAACTGTTTCCCAGAGAAATGGCAGCTCTCCGGGCACTGCATCCCAGTGCCCTGCCTTGGCATCCTCAGCTGAAGGAGGATAAGAAGCTGCAGCTCCTCTGGGGCCAGAGACCTACCTCTCAGCTACTGTACACTATGGTTCAAATAAAGCAGATGATACCCCAGGGAAAAGCACAGAGGCTGAGTTCTTTATTGTACCCAGAAATCCTGCTCTGGTTTAGGCTGTCTGCTGCATGGGGCTGCATCAGTCCAATCCCAGGGTGCATGGCTGTCACTCCCCATTTGCAAACAGGGCTGGTGGGGAAAGGAGGGCAAGGGGGGCAAGAAGGTGCCCTTTGGCAACTACAGCCTTTGAGTCAACCTGTCTGACTGTGCAAGCAGCACCACAAACTCCTAAATGTGTGCACCTAAAGCTCTGCGCTGTAAATCAGTGTCAACACTCTCCACCTCTCCTGCTTGGGGAAATCATGTCCTTGAGTCCAGAAGGGTGGGAAGGACAAGCACATGCAACCCAAGCAGGAAGGTACAGATGTGCAGTTACAGAAGGAATGAGTCCTAAGTCTTCTGCTATAAGTAAAAAATATATTTTAGAAACTATGATGGCAACAAAGTTGCATCAGCTGTGGAACTGGACAAGAAAGAAAAGATTTCTGAATTTGTTCAACTGTTTAACTTTCCAGATTTGGTGGGGGTTCCCCCTAGATTACTTCAAACTAGACATTTCCCTGTTATTCTTAAAACCATCCCACTGAATTACTAAATGAGATTACATCTCAGCAAAAAAGTTTTGTTTCTTCAAGATTCAGTAGCTAACTGCAAATGAATGTGAAAAGAGAAGCCCATCTTGTGATGAAAGGACAAGTGAAAGAGCAATCACATCAGAAAACCAATGCCCAGACCTCTGAACAGCAAAGCAATTGCATGTGTCAAGTTCCCATAACGAGATGGTGCCAGCTGAGGCTTATGTTAAAACTGTGCAATAAAATTAGATGTCTGGAGCCTCTGTCAACAGAATGATGCTATCTCATTAATGGGATTACATAGAAAAATTGGAGGGATTTCAGTCAAGGTGAATAAAATGATTAAGGATCAAAAGAGCATGACTCATGAAAGCAAGTAGAAACTGGATGCTGTGCTCTTGCCTGAAAAGCCCAAGTCTCAGAACCAGACAGGCCTGGTGGCACCAGCAACATCACAGCATCTCCTCCCTTACATCCAGAATAACAGGAATAGATCAGACCCAGCAAAGCAAAAACTCATAAAATTCTAGCTTTTTTACGGCAACACTATTATTGCATCACTCAGCCAAAAACTAATAATCAGAGGGGAAAGAGGACAGGAAAGTTAATTACCTATAAACAGCTGGCAAGAAGAACACATTTAAACAGAAAAAAGAGGGGGAAAAGAAAGAGGTTGTAACTACAGAGACTGGGTAAAATTAAAGCCTGTCAGTTAGTAACAGGAGAGGATTTTTTAGCCACAGAAACAACATACATGTGGAATCATCTTCCCGAGGCAGGTACTGAAAATCACAACAGCTGAGTCACCTGAAGAGGGCCTGGCCACTACCCCAAAACCACCATCATGGAAGACTCCAGCACTGACAGGAGGTAAACTAGCTGCAGAGGAAGGGGAGAAGGAGAAACTGTTCAGGAAGGAAAACAGGAGTGTTGTGGTAGCAGATGTTCCCTAGTCAGCACTACTATGTTATACTGCAGGAAAAATAAATGAATAAATAAAAGAGATCTAAATATAGAATGAGATTCTCTTCACTGAGGGGTTCAACATCTCTCTGCAATTCATCTTTTCCAATCGAAGGACTGTAAGTTGAATAAAAAGCTTCATTTAAATTCTATACACATTCACAAAGATAAACTGATTTCAGAAAGCATTATTATGCCTGACCTCTCTCACTGGGGGTGAAAGCCAGATACTCTGTGAACCATTTTAATCATAGCTAATATTTCCTAAAAATTCATTAGATGTCAACATAAAGGACAAAAAGCATCACCATGGAAGAGCAGATGCTGAGAGCTACCATACAAAGCATTTTAGGGTCACTTCCCCTGCATTCCTCTGCATCAGCATGGGGCAGCTCTGCTTCAACACCCAGCAGCAGAGTCCTGTTCCTAGCTATTGTGACAGGCAAAGAGTCAAACACTTGGGAAGTGACACTTCCCAAGAAGAAACTTTGGTGAGGAAGTGCCAGACCTGGAGGTGCCCAAGTACAGTATGCCAAAAGATTCAGGGGAACACACCATTTCTTGCAAAGAAAGCAGTTTTTTCCAACCCCACCTCCCATCAGATCCCCCAAGGAAGAGTGTGTGTGCACGCGTTTGTGCAAACACAGTGGCAGGGAAGGGGTTTAGGATATTTAATTGCACTTTGAATGGTCTCCAGTACATGCAGCATCAAGCAACAGCTCTTCTAGAGTTAACACTCTACAGAGAAGGGGAGTCTGAAACCCAGTCTGGTACCCAGCTCAGTCTTCAAAGCTGCCCATGGCTCTGAAAAGCCAGGTGAGCTCCATGATCAAGGAAAATTATTCCAAGAAAAGATACAAACAGAGCAGATTTGTTTCCTATTTTTATATGGCTTCTTACTGCAGAAGAACACACTCAAGGCTCTTAAGCCATTAAACTTTTAAAAAGTGGAATAGCTTTTTTAGAAGCTCTGCTTTGATGTCACTAAGCAAATTGATCTTGTTGCTTCACCAAATCAAGACGTAGAGTGTCCTGTCCCCCTTTTTCCTTTTTTATCTTAAAAACCCCAAACAAAGAAAGAAAAAAAGAACTCAACCAAACTAACTTTGAGTTTTAAGCTACAACACTAGCCCTCACAGAAATAACAGCAGAGTTTACAATAAGCAGTGTTCCTCACATGCTATTAGAAATCCTCCACAATTTGCATCATGACACGTAACCTAAACCTTTTCCTCCTGGAGCCCAAAACTTCTGGTCAGAAATGTTCAATGACTTTTTTGATTCAGAAACTTCATAGTAATAGTAGCAGTTAATGGAATTTCCAAAACAGCAGTGAACATGTTGGTTACTTTGAGCTCTTTAGAGTTCTCACAAACACATGGGACACCTCCACGGTGGTCTCAATCCTTCAGTTTATACTTCCAAATACCTTGCATCCAGTGTGAGTCCGGGTCTTCATGAGGGGAGTTGTGGTGCACAGCTCAATGGCTTCTGGTTCATGGAAGATCACCGTTGGGAGAGGCTCTTTACGAAGAGTCAGGACATTCAACTTAGTCTTTAACATGGTCTGAAAGTGCTAAACAGAAAAAGAAAATAAATTACCTCCAGTTCTAGTGCAGAAAAATGAGAGTTAATATTTGGACAATATAAGGACATGTCTGCATGTTTCACTTGCTTTCAATGCCTTGCAAGTTTTCCTGGGGAGAGTTAACAAGTTCTGTAACTTGAGAGCATTCATTACTATCAGCAATGTGGAGACTGTTTTTAATTAAAAAAAGATATACACACACAACGTGAAAGGATTCATTATAATCCACATATGTTCCACAAAGGGTCTAAATTCAACCTCTGATCATTTGCAAGTATATAAAAATACTGTTCATGGGCCAGTTCCTCTACTAATGTCCACAGGGAAGAAGAACAGGGGATCAAAGACCATTATAAAAACTATGGATTCATCTGTCCTTGTTCTCCTTCCTCTGTACTTAAATCTCATCCCACTGACCTTTGTAGATGTTACCATTCCCACTGAGCTGAATCCCTCATTGGTTTGCCTTTGTCATGTGAATTTTATATTCTGTTCCTTTGTAAGCAACAATTCTTGTAGTCTCCAATGTAAATGTCACTCTCAGTAATAATGAATAGATGTCGTTCAAAACTTGCCACTTTCTGGAACAGACTCCCCAGGCTTAGGTGAAGAACTATCCAAGTGGACAGTGAAGTCACCAAATTAAAAGTTTCCCAGCAATTGCTTTGAGTGAGGAAAGTCAATCCTTGAAAGACTTCCAAATCAGTTTTGTGGAATCAGGGGAGTCCAGGGAAATTTTTTAACATTTAGATGTTTCTTTGAACTGACCTTCATTTGAAAAACTGAACATTTTCACATGCTACTACTCATCTCAGGGGGAAAAAAATGCAGATATGAACCAAATCAAAGTATTAACATGCCACAGCACTGTCTAATGAAGTATGACTTTATCAAAACTTCCTAAGTTGACTCTTATCAAGCAGCAGTTACTAGACATATGTGCAATGACTCCAGATTACTTCCATCAAAACTAAACCATTTGTTCTGACTTTTGACAGGAGATTCTGAACCTGCTTTGCAGCCACCCTTTTTCTCAGTCTCCACTTTACCTCTGCAAGGCAGGGTCTGGCTTGCAGAAGAAGAGATGCTAAGTGGTTTCCCAGAATCATGCAAGAAGTCTGTATCAGAGGTAGAAAATCAACACAGGTCCTTGCTGTTCAGCCCTGTGCTTTACACGAAGAGAGTGTCTATTCAACATTTTAGTTACACACGGGGATTAATCAACTATTTAGATACTATGCTGGTGTTCTGTGTGTTTTTGTCAATATGAATATTCCATTGAAAATAAACTTGCTATTAATTCATAAATACTTTATCATGTGCCAACAGAAAGCCTACTGATACACTTTTATAACAGTGTTATCAACAGTTTGTAACAGTTTAGTCCTCAGTTTGTCAGTTTAAATCTAATAACTGTTATGATACTGGAACTATAGCATTTCAAACACTCTTAGAAATATGTTCAAAGCATATACACTAACAGTCTATGAAAACAGTTCTTGTTTACCTATTTCACACATGAAGTTACAGCCTGTTAACAGCAATACTTTAGGGCCTCTGTGGTATTTGTGCAAACATTCAAGTTTTTATCCCAGTGAAGCACTCTACTCATACTATTTTTCACCTGCTCATCTTACATGTTACCCCATTCACTCTCCCAAACACAGCTTCATCAAAAAGGCACTCCATTTAAGATGATTATACATTAAAAAATTTTCTTTGACGTGTTTCTGAAGATAACAGAGCTCTTTGACAGCTAGGGTTACTAAACTGACAGAAAACCTACTTCATTTTACTTTTAGGCTGCAACTGGCAGCCTTTCATTTGGAGTTTCCTAGGCCTCTCCACTGCAGTTGTTAGCAAAGGCTGAACAGCAGGTAAAAAGCCAGGACGAGTACAAAGCAAGCTGAAGGTTTGACAGGCTGTGTTTGAAGCAGCATCAATTGCCAGCTGCAGTGCTGGGCTTGGGGGTGCCACTGACTAATTGCTGTCTACTGCAGCTTGACTTGCTTTTATCTATAGGCTCTAGGTCTGCTAACCTGCTGCTGAGGTTGTATTTCTGGAGGAGAAAATGAGCAGAAGGCAGAGGGTGCTGGAGCTCAGGCCCAGTCATGCACAGGTCATAGTGATTTCCCCTGTGACTGATCCCTTTTCAAGCCTGGGGAAATGCTGCCTCCAGGGATTTCTGCTGCTGTCTTGTGCATGCAGTGGGTGGGAGAGGAAGACAGAGATGGAAAAAAAATGTACTATTAACCTCACATTGTACTATTTTCCAAGTGAGATAATTTTAGATCAACAGAGATAATGACTGTGAAATAATCAGGTTAAAGAATCTGTCCTAGCATTTAACTTTTCCCTCTCTTGAGCACTGAAAGCTTTATTTCCACAAATTATCTGTTTACAGGGCTTCTCCAACAAAGAATGGTGCTTCCATTAGACAACAGACGTAAAAAACTCCATTGTGCCCTTCTGAGTAGTGAGTTTGGACCTGCAAAATGGTTGTTCTTCTCTGCTGACATCTCTATAAACTTCAGTGGGACTACTGACAGAAAGGGCACAATTTGACCGAAAGAAGAAACGAAAGAAAGAAAGAAAACGAAGAAAACTATGGCAATGATCTATCTTTTTTTTCATGTCGTAACAACATATACAATCTTAAACAAGGAAAAGCCTACTCTGTGCCTTACAAAGGCAATTCAATGCTTGTATGAGCAGCAAGTTGGAGCGGTTGGGTGCCAAAAACACTGGAGCACAATTGGCAGCAAAGAGCTGATTAGTTGCCAGAGAAGTGCAGAAAGGACTGGGGGTGGACACAGAAATAGCCTTTTGCTTTGGCCCACGGGGCTAATGCAGACCACACTGTGTTCCCTGCACAGGTCATGTGATGGCTGCCATAAAAAAATCAAATCTCTGCCAGGAGACATCACGCAGGGAGCCCCCAAATAAGCACGTTATTTAAACACATGCCTAACTTGCACTATGTGAGCAGCCCCAGTAAAGCACGTGTGGGTAGTCAATGGGATTATTCATGTGCTTTAAGCCAAGAACAGGACAAAGCACTTCGCTGAACCCATTTCTTGGGTTTCCACTCCAAACTGGCATCTCCTGCAGAAACTGTTGGCAAAAGGTGACCTATAACAGTAGCCAACGTATTTTTTGAGAAGAAGTATTCACTCTCCACTGCTGTGAACTCAAAATATTTTTTTAAAGTGCTTTAAGTTCACAAAATTCTTGAAAAGCATGACTTTGGCAATCCCATGAACAAAGTTTCAGGGAACATTATACCATTCACATTTCATGTGCCAGAACCACTATGTTCATTTGGTGGCTCTTATACTGAAAATCATCATCAGAAGATATTTTTAGCTGGCATGATTATACCAACAGCTCAAAATTACACATCGCTCATTCTTTATCCATTTAGATGGTGCTACTGATATGACTTTATATTTGAAAGAAATGCAAGGAGCAACATAGCAGTAAGAAATTGGCAGTAAGATTAAAAATACCTTGAGCAAATGAAAATACCTTAAATGCCAAAGAAAGCATCAGACCTGTAATTAGCATTGTATTTTCCTAGCTGCTGAACATTATATCATTCAGAGCAAAATTTATGTAATGCTTCCAATAACACTGGACAAAGATCTTAATTCAAAACCATTGTTTTGCTTATTCAAGGACTCAATTCCATCAGTTTATTTTGCTTAATGGCATCCTTTCTCCCCTCAGAAGAAAACCAAATGGTGCATAACTGGTAGCTCAAAGCCATAGCAGGCTGTCACTAGAGAGGTACTGCCTCCTCTCTCCTTGGTGACCCTCAAAGTGCTCCATATATCAATGAAAACCCTGCCATCACTAACACTCTCAGCTACCAGTTAATGGAACATAGGAATCAAGAACTTCTATGTTGTTTAACATAGATTTTGTTATCAGCTCAAGAGTCACACATTAGCTCTAGACTAACTAGTTCACAACATTTAATTTGCAAATTTTACGTGCTGCATATTTAGTTCAGGCACGATTTCTGTGGCTGTTAAAACTAAAAATTAACAGCATTTGGGTTTTGTTTTAGTTTGTCAGCAAAAATAGAGTCACTTGCAGAACTCAAGCCAAATATCTTGAAGAAAAGAACTATGATTCCATGCAAGGAAACATGACTTGGAGGAGAAAATTATACACTGAAATTTGTAATAATGCTCTTCATCTTCAGGTCTTGACACAACAGTCACTGCTGTTCACAATACTGAGTATTCAGCAGCCAAGCCTAGTGGGTCTTTTAATTTTCATTATGGAAATAAAGGCCCAAATTCTAAAATCTAAGAAAGGGTTGTATATTGGATAGGAATATAAAAATAAATGTCAAGAAAGAGGGGACTGTAACTCACTGTAATCTGTAATCCAGCAACAGGAGATGAGCAAAATAAATACATTTCACAGGCTAATTGGGTTGCAACATGGTGACCGTAAGAAAAGTCTTCAGCACCTTAGCCCTCATCCCCCATTCTCTCTTAAAATCAGCATTACGATCAACCCACGAGTGCATAAACTGGCATCACATTTCCAGATGACCTGTACTTGGTCAGTTTTGCCAAAGATACCCATTGAGTCCAAACCCAAAAATCATAGAACAGCAACTTATGAAAAAGAGTTATTCTGAAAGTTCAAAGACTCTGAAAGAGGGATCTGCCAGAACAAGAAGCAGTCCTCTGCAATTCATCCTTCTACAGCATCTACAAAGGAATTCCCAGATGAAATCCATATTAATGCACCAGTAAAAGATCAGTCCCAGGGAAATTCAAAAATAATCTCTATAATTTACTATTTCAGCATAAGTACCTCTCTACCTCTGTAACCCATTTAGCTCTGGAATGAACCCAGAACTTTTTAACAGCATCCTACAAGAAGACAAAGCAGCCTAGCAGAGGAAAGCAAATTGAACAGCAAGAGAACTTTACTAACTCCTAATGTTCCTTTTCGCCTGCTCCCAGGGGAATTTGGCTACCAGCATGTCCAGTCTGTAGGTGCAAGAGGAGATGACAAAACAATAGACCTTTAGCACTCCAGTTACTCTATGAGTGACATGAGCACAGCTGTGAGCTGAGGACCACCCAACCCCAACCCTCCAGCTTTTCAGCAAGGAAAGAGGAATTCTGATCTATATGAGAACGGATCCATTTCAAAGCTTTGTTTTGTTTAAAGCCAATCTGTCCAGCACAGATACATGTCATATCTGATCCATTTCTTGTTAAATAAATACTGCTAATACCATTTAAAGGCTTTCCCTCCCCCACATTAAACTATACCGTGCCTTATTTATTTATCCTTTCCTAGCAGTTCATATAAACATTGTACTGAACACTACAATAAAACCCTCTACTGAAGGGATGGAAGCAATTTATCATGATATAGTCAGAAATCATCCCATCAGCAGCCTGCTCTGTAACACAAAACTGACTGGCATGCACAACCATACTCAAGCAGACCATACTCAAGACCATGACACAACCATACTCAAGCAGATCCATCCCAAGTAACCTTCTTGAAACCAATCCAGCTCCATAAACTTCAGTTATTAACAGCTTATCTCACCTAGTACCTCAAGACCTATATATTTTACCAGCCTATTAAAACAAATCCATTCAAACTCTTTCAGGTAACAGATGCTATTTATATGAAAAATCACATAATTATGTCTGAATTTACATCTCTCAATCACAAAGAAATGCCAACATGCAGCAGTGGTAAGACAGGCTTGCCTGCAGGCACCCTGTGATACATTTTGTCTTTGGACAGCCCCATGGCACAACTTGGCCTGACTCAGTGGGCTGATGGCATGGCACCCCCAAGGATCTTGGATTGAAGCATCTGGGAAATTGTGATCCACTAAACAAAAACAAATAACAACCAAGAAACCAAAAGCCAACCAACCAAACTTTTGCCCCCTCTCCACATGTCCAGTGACCACGCATGGCTGCATATTGAAGACCAAACCAGTGCCTGCAACCTCTTCCCCCCCCTTCATGTCCCCTGCTCCTCTCATCCTACCCAGCAGACAGCACAGGAGAGAGATGGGGTGGCAGAGAGAGTCTGGGCATAGAAAGGAGTAATCTGCATTCCACAGGACAAACTAATCTCTATGACAGGACAGCAAGAAGAAGATGGCATCAAAGCAAGCAGGGTATGAGACCGGGGAAAGGAAAGCACCAGGAGAGGCAGCATACAAGCAGTGCTGCCAGGCAGGGCTCCTCCTGGACTTCTCCTGCCATTACTAATAAGGCAGCTGAGGAACAAGGGAGCAAAGGATAAAGCTCTGATGGAAAAACCTGTAATATACAGAAACAATAGATACGTGAAAGGGGACACAAGACTGCAGATAGAAAAGCATGACAAAGTACATAGGAAACCAAAATCAGTGAGTGCCAAAAAGCCTTCCAGCAAAGATGCTACTGGATCTTTGCATGCAAGCACTGGAAATTGTTCTGTCTCACTCTAATACCAGCTTCTTGGAAATATTATTTTTCCTGTAGTGGCAAGACGTATCTCTTAAAAACACACAACTACCAAGATTTCATAAATAGAACCTGCGCTCCTTATCAATAGCTGTGATCACACACACGCCTGTGTGACGATGCTCACATTGCCTTGTTTTCTTACAAGTTTAAAGAGTTTCTTTTTTCTTCACAATTTAATTCATGTGAAACGTTTTGTTCTCAGACCCTGTGTACTTTGAGTTTGCTCTGGCTGAATGCCCCCGTTCTGTTGCCAAGCTTATGCGATTCCGATCAGCAGGATTGCTGCCCAAACAAAACACAGTCCCAGATACAAACACCCTCCAAACTGCAGGGAACTTCAGGGCCAGATGAGAATTTCATGACTGATCCTCTAACATCTCTCTATCATCAGTCAAACTAAACCCCAACCTAAACAAATCTAAGTATACAGAATATTCAGAGACCAAGTTTCCAGTTTAGTCATAACTGCTCAGAACCTAAAGCCTCACTATGGAGATTCACATCACAATAGGAAGGAAGGAGTCAATATTTCAGGACACTCATAATCATGAAAATAAGACCTCCTTAAGACATGAGTGGAGGAGGAAAAAAGTCACAGTACCACAATAAAAAGTTCTTTCAAAAATTTTTACAGTACAGTGCTTAAATCCCCAGGCTATTATTTCAGTGGAAATTAGGCATGCTAGATGGAAGATGAACATCTAAATATATCTGTTTGGATTTGGACTTTTACACTTTTTTTATCTACTGATGACTGTTAAACATATTTTGAAATAAGCTGTAGTATCCAATGCCTGGTGTTCATAGCATATATATTTTATAACAGAACATTTTTTTAGCATCAATAGAAATAAAGCATAATAATGTTCACCAATATATCAACAGAGCTGCTCTCATAAATAACTACTACGAAAACTTTGGCCCCAGAAACCACTGTTAACTCTCAAATTCTAGTAACTTTGTTACAACTAAACTAGTTCTGGAATTTTAAACTAGATTACAGTTTCAACAATACCAGAATTTCGCAGTGGAAGCAGAAGAACTTATCAGCTCCAGCATTTTCCAGAACAAATGGCAGTCAAAATACAAGTCCAATACTAGGGAAATGGTTAAAAAGAAAAAGTAGAAATAAATTAAGAAATAGGAGCTGACAAGAAAAGAAATAACAAAATAGAACGTGCAGCAGCATAAATACGTCAAGTTCATTCACTTTGATTTTGAGCTGACCCCTAGCTGCTTTCCAACATATTTTTCTCCTAACATGAGTTTCCAGTACATGTATTATTTGGTATAGTTGGCCCAATATTAAAACAATGGAATACTGCAGCATGAAGGCAGCTGTTGCTTTTTCAATTTGCTCTTGGAGGCTTTCCAATAATTTCTGTGTCAGAGGATGCTTTAAAAAGTTCTTTCTCCTCACTCTGTGCCTGGCACAACAAGCCCATCTCAGACAATACCTGCCAGACAGCAACTGCATTCTCCAATGCAGCCCTTTCAAAACCAGCATTTCACCCTGTCACTCTTCCCCTTCATTATTTGCAGTAAATCAATAACTTGGTAAGCAGTTATGTAGTTCAGTGACACCCCTTGTGTCTTGCTAAGACTTATTTTCTGAGACAGGGATATGGACTGGGTGACAAAGGCACCTTCTACAAACTAGGAATCTGCCCTGATTATTTGCTAGAAGTAACATTGTGTTTAATACCATGGAGAAACAAAGGATAAAAATTCTTGACAAAAAAGGTTATGTATTGCTTAAATATAAATTAAATTAATTTCTGGTCTAATGAATTATTGTCTTTACAGTTGCAAAATAATGAGAATCCTTTCCTTCCTCTAAAGCTATTTTATCAGAGAGTCCTTTGATGCTAATTTACAGCCCTGCCTTTTCCAGGTCAGAACCCCCCCCAAGGTTTAAGTCTGGCATTCCTGAGGGTCTCTGAGAAGGGATCCTATTTCCCATGGACACAAGCCATTTGCAGAGGAACAGACTTGCATCTTTAGCAAGTTAGCCTTTTTGGAAAGCCTAACACCCTCAGTGCACCCCCTCAGCCCTTGCAAGGGGTGAAGAAGCCTGGTGGCTTAAGTCTTCCCTCCCTCCCCACATCCCCATGAGCACCATCAGTGCATGTCCCAGAGCATCCCCAGGGAATTGGGTCTGCCCAGCACCACTGTCCCATCACATGGAGACTTCCCCTGTCTACACTCACAGTTCATCTCCTGCAATACTAATCCTCTCCCATCTTCAACAGCAAATTAATCATCATGGGGGAACTCGCTGGGATTTTTAGCTATACAACCTTTGAGCAGATGATGCAGAATATAGACAAAAATTGGATCCCACTGCAGTGCAGCTACATAGCCACTACCCCAAGGCAACTTCACACAGTAGGTCTTCCCACTTCTGTAAGCCACGAATAAAAGTAGTACACTAGAGAGCCTGTATCAGAAATAAGGGATTCTACAAAAAGTGATCAAAAATACCTTTCTGCAAAGTGACACATTAATTCAGCAAAACTTTTAGAGTTGGATAATTGACAAGATTTGCACCAAGAAACTTTTACAAAGGAAAACTCATTTACATTCCTGTTTCTCCTGCAACTACCTTACTTGTTAAGCTGAGCCAAAGCAGCCAGATGCAAAATTACTCTGCTTTGTCCAGTTCAGAATGAGTCAAGTAAACTGGCTGAGGATGGTGCTCCCCTTTGTTGAGGCCAGCAGGGCCCATGGGCAGGACAGCACTCCAATATCCACATCCTCCAGATATAAAGGTTAAATCTCCATAGCATTTTCAAGATTTTTCCAAAAGTAATTAATTTTTTCTGAAGCTTCCATTTTTCTGGTTTTCAAAGGACAATTCCTTAGCTCTTGACAAGAGGGAGATTAAGCTTCTGACTTCTCGCAATTTAGTCGTTCGAACTCGCAGATACTCAGAAACTCCAGCTTCTCTATAAAACCTCAGATTCTTCCTCTTTGCTTGTCAGCAAAGTTCAGATAATTTTGCAGAAGCTTAACTAATCCCTCGGCTGAGAATTAAGTTTCAAAACGCTAGTGGTTATACATATATATACATATCTATCATTCTTAGCACAAAGAAGGGGGGGGAAAAAACCAAGGAAAAAAAAGCAAATCCCTCCAGAAAAGAATAAAATATGCACCATGAGATTCAACCAGATGCCCTTATCCCCTCAAGGCATGGTTAATATACTATCTGCCAGTACATATGGGACCAATTAAAAATAGCTAACTCCTCACACAGACGCTGCAGCGCCACTCTGGAGGAACCCACAATCCATTAAACAAACTCATTCCAAGTAATTCCATTCTGGAAACACGTGCTCATTCATAACCAAATCCCAGTCTTTAGGAATCTCATAGGCCATGAAAAAAACAACCCTGTTTCCACAGAAATCTCTGGCAAATCAACCTGAAGTTCGACAGGAGCAGAACTACCCTCGTCTTTACTGCTGCTTTACACGTGCAGTACATGCATCCACATGAAGAATTACTACCACTTCTTAGAGAAGTAACTGTCTTGCTCTGACAATTCAACATTGCCAATGAAATTAAATGCACTGAATGATGGAAATATTAAATTGTTTGACTAAAGGAAATGGAAAAGTTCAAAACTATCCAAACGTTCCCTTTCAGCAGGACCAGCAGAATTGGAAGACTTCAGGCCTGTACGACGATCATCATTCAACCTCTTCACATTGTGAAAGCTACTTCCTCTGTTTCCAGTAATTATACTCTCACTTTTGTCCAATCTGCTCTAAACTTTGTTCAACACAGCAATGACTTACAAAAGTTTCTACACACAAAAGAGCTACAGAATAAAGAATTCCACTCAGCAACAGAGGAATATCCTTATTCTCAGTACAGTCTCAACTTTCCTCCCCGCTCCATTCATTGCTCACCACCACAGACACCATCCATTCTCAGCCACTCTACAACCCAAATCATTTTGCATTGAAAAAACCTGTGCTTTCAAGTTTGGGCTCAATTTCAAGAGATGAAGTTGCAAAAGAAACAGGAAGGTAGATGAGAGGGTTGTTTTGTGGGGGTATGGGGGGGTATTATTATTAAATGTTTGTTCATGCCTGTCAATTATTGCAAGCAATATTTTAACATCTTTTGAGCTTATGGAAAATGAAATAATACAGAACATCAAGATCCAAGGAAAAGAACCTGGCATGTTAAAGCCCTGAGCTTCTCTAGATACAGATCTAATATATATTCCTTTAACACAAGATGGAAGTATTTTGAATACCCACTACATTTACAGTCCCCTGTCTGCCTGTGTCAGGCAGCTAGTTAAACAGATGTGAAAGAACCAACAAAATTAAAATGAATTAACTACCTGCCCAGCATTTCCCCACTGTCTTCCTCATTTGCCCTATTCAATTTAACTTTGAAGTATTAGTGATGCAGTTATTCCAGCAACCCTCAAAGCACACAGAGGTGTAATTCTGCAGGAGATGTTAACAAGGTGGCTTTTATCAAACTTGATGCAGCTGAAATCTGTATTATTTACCCTGAAAGAGAAGGGAATAAAAGAATTTTGGGGCCTCTGATAAAATATTAAATTATTGAATCCTATGAACACTTATTCCTCTGGGGAAAAAAGTATCAAGACAAATATTTCTTTTAATAAAAAAAAGGCATATATTTGGCTGAAAGGAAATACTCAACGCTGTTGCAAAATGTTTGAGCAGCTTTACAAATTCAGTCCTTTATAATTATACTGAGACTGCTAAAAATTCCACTTCCATAACCACCACCACAAATAAATAAGTGTCAAAATAAATCCAGTAGATTATTATGCAAAAATGTGTCTTCTACAGCTTAATCTCGAGACAATGCTTTTTACAGCATGCCTTTCTGTCCAGATTTGCAGCTGTTGTTATTTGCATTCTGACCACTAAGCACATGGGTCATCAATCTTATAATTCATTTTTTTCATTAAATTCTTCATGCTGCAGCCCTGATGATGGCTCCTCACCTCTGCTTATCTAAGGTATTTGCATATAGAATGGCCATACAGTTCTTTAAAAAATCTCCAAGCCATACTAAGTGATGTCAAGAACAGTAATTTAGCCAGAAGAAAAAAAAATTAGAGGTAAATTGTAAATATGAGGCAGATGGATGAATGTACACACAGATTCAATATGAATCTCCAGTTGTATTTCTCTATGGGTCAGATGCAATTTTGCAATGAAGAAGAATTCACAGAAGACTTTTCAAGGGAATCTTTGAAGTTTCCTGGTCTCTTCCACAAATACTTTTAGGAAAAGTAACTCTCTAGCTCCAGGTGTTTCTTGCAGTTTCTAATGTTTGGAAAGCATGGATCGTTTAGAAAGCAATTAAAGTGAATACCAGTCCATGGCTGAGATGATCAAGACCAACCAGTCTCAGGGAGCACCATCCTCAGAAGGGAACCACTGTGATCAACAGAACTGCCCAGCACCCAGGGCACAACGTGACAGCTCCACAAGGCTTGTGGAGCCACCACACACTTCCATCAGAGCTTCATTGCAGCTGCAGAGATCCCCAACACTGCCCACTGGAAAGCTGCTCTGCCTACACCCTAATCAGGAACATTCAGCACAAAACGTTCCACGTGGGCACAAAATAAGGCTTTGCCTCTAGGTCTCCACTTGGGAAGTCAAAAGGCAGGCAGAGCTGAACACTCAAAAGGAACATTTTTCTTGCTGAGGGGTAATTCTCAGCTCGATGACAGATGGCTGTTTTCCTGCTTCCCAAGCACTACCATTATTTAAAGGAAACTCTGTAAAAATGTTTGTACTGTTGGTAAGTTACTTGGGAGACCACCACAAGTAAAATATTTTCATTTTTTAAAAAAGGTATGTCATTTCAGTCCAGAAGCAAAGCTTGAAACAGATAACCTCAAAAGTGGAAAGTCTTGGGCTTGTTAACTGAAGTCACAGACTTTCAGTGGGGACTTAAACTCCACGTCAGTTAATCACCACTAGTTCCCCTCCTACAGACCAACCTTTAATCCAGCTACACTATTTTTAGTGTGAGACGGCTTGAGGAACAGAAGGTATCCTTGTTTGATTTTTTTTCAGTTTTGAATCCCAGGTTGTCTGACTGGAACAGATTTTCAGATGACATTAGAAAAACCTCTGAAATAACATCAGTCAAGTTTTGTATGCACAGCTATTTGCAGAAGCCAATTCTACAGTTTTACAAGACAATCGGCTACATAAACATCTGTCTGCTCCATTCCCCCCAGCTGATGAGCAAAGGGGACCTTTGATCATTCAACAAAGCCAGTTCCCTCCTGGGTAAAATCCAGCAACCACCACAATTCAAGGGTTCCAAGTTTTGCCTTTTGCCTGTCTTGAAGTGCTCGTTGGCTATCATGTGCATCTCAGTGTCATCCACAGCACAACAGAGAAAATCAGAGGCTGAAGCTACAGCAACTCCCTGCAGAAACAGGAGCCAAACCACCACCACTGTCTGCTGTTCCAGCCAGGGGAATGTATGCAATAGTTATCCACACAGGGTGACCATGGGTTTTGACTGTCACACAATGGAAAAATGTATGACAAGGGCATCTGCTGAAACACAGGTTTTTTGAAAATAATTAATTTGTTTTAAATACAGGTTAGATATCATTTGAAAACCATGATGTTACACAAAGTGCTACTTCACTTTTATAAAGATTAGAAGAGGAACAGCTTCAACCAGCACATAAAACAGGCCTATGTGTTATGATCTGTTTTCCCTGTAGCATCTGTAGATAGCTGATTAGTTCCAAATCATGCTCTACAACACGAGCAGTTCCACTTTCATGTTTTATCACCATTATAGTCAGAAATTAAAAGACTCTGGTGGCTATCACTGATGTTCCCAACCTGGCAGAGTAAAGTCATTCCTGAAGGAGATTTGGGATTGCCTTTTCTGCTTACACAGTACAGAAATCACAAATGCAGTTTACTGTGAAGCTGCCAATATTTAATAGTGTTTAATGGTGCGGTATCTGAGTGGGAAAAGGGTGCAAGCATCTATCTAGAGAACAAGTTAGTTAATCAGCTTTCATTGAGTTTCCCTCTTTGCCTTCTTCCCTCAATGTGTGCTGCTGTGTTGGAGTGACATGCAGCTTGGGGGGCTATTTACTTGCTGAAATACCATCTCAGAGATAATTCTGGGGAAGAAACAGGAGGTAATTCTGAAAGCAGAGGCAGCAACATGCACACCATTGAAGAAATAACGTAGGCAGGACACAGGGGTAAATCTCAGTGATAACTTGGCAGAGGTACCTATGGCAAAGCCTCCCACCTGCCTGAGGCTGCATAGAACTGTGGCTAGCTCGGCTTGGTTCTGATCCAGATCCCTTGTTGATCTGTCTCGGGCTTGGAGCGTGCACGGAGGGATGCGTTCCCGCAACCCCCAGGTAACACAAGCAGCACCGGAGCTGGGGATTCGTGGACCTGCTCGACCAGGCAGGGTTAACGAGCAATTAGCAAAGACAAAGAGACAAGAGAGTGGAATTCTTCTAGCTTTATTCCAGGTATATCCTCTCTGCCCCCAGGGGGCAGAGGGTCCCGAAGGGAGCTGGTAAGAAGACCCCGCTCTTCCCCCGTGCACAAGCTTAAGAGTCCCAGAAAGAGAGAGAGGTATATCAAAGTTACCCAATCATCCCTTGCCATGTCTAGCAGGGGCCAATAATATTCCCTGGGGCAGGGATGAGACTTAAACTTAGCTAATAGCAAGATAGCTGAAGGCATTTTCAAACCACGCTATCCTCAGAGACTGGTTCCAGCGCGGGGTAATCCACCCATTCTGAGCCCCCCACGCTGCAGGCAGTCTGAGCGACTGCAACATAGAACACCCCGGGGTGTTGCTGTCCTGTAGCAGGTTAGGCTGTAGCCAGCCCAACCAGCCTCCCCAGCTGCTTCCTCATCAGTTGTCACAGAGGGTGGCTACCCTTCCATTTCTTTAGCTCTAAGTGTGCATGCACGGCAGAAGGAACGAGCAATGCAAGGTTCATTTTGGCCCAGCCCATTTGGTTTGAAAGATATTCTCCAGTTCAGCACATGAAGTGCTTTGGCTTCAGCCTCTTTTCTGTTTGGCACACAATCAAACTGTATTTAGAGGAAATCCAATCCTTATATAAAAGTTGCATCTCAATATATTGTGACTCACCTCTTTTCCCTATCCCCATTCAAAATGAGAGAGCACTGCTTGGCTTGCAAAGCCATTCCCATTTAAACATTGCTTTCCCTCTGTACATTTTTCAACTACCAAAACTGCACTTGGTATGAAAAAAAAAAAAGAATAGCAAAGAAGCAAGCTTGTCTTACTGTATTATATTCACTTAATAATCATAAGCAATTTCTCAGAGAAGTCCTCCAGGCACAGTTTTAATGTTAAAGCAATTCTTGCTTCATTTTAACCATCCACTGATGCAGAGCTGATAGCCCAGCTCATTAAAAAGTACAGGGCACTATTTCAAGAAATGTCATAATTTATCAGGCAGAGTTAAGTCACCCTGCACACAGCAGCCTGGATGCACAACACCAACTGCCTCTGACACTTTCTGAATCCTTCTCTGAAGTCCCTGAGCTTTGGGCTCAGCTGCCCGTTTTGCATGAAGTCACACAGCAAAGCTTCCTGCTACAGTGTCATCTTCTACCACAGGTTTTCAAGAGGCTTGGCAACATTTAAAAATGCATGAATCTCACTTGAGTGACAACCCATTTAACCAGCTATAAAACTCATTACAGGAAGGATGGTTGGAGAGAAGATAAATATGGCAATCATTTTTTTTTAAAACTTCAGCATGGAAAGTCCCACATTAGTTTGACCAAGGAGTCCAAAACAGTGACAGAGCTCTCACTTTGTCCTGTTGGACATCAGTTGTTGGCCAGTTAATTTTTCAAATTAGTGATTAGATCAGACACCTTGACTTATCAAATTGTAACAGGCAATGCAAGGAAGGATTACCTGGGATGAGGTTCAGTTTAGCCCCCATATTATTCTTTTGAGGGACTGTGTTTCAATTCTCTCAAGTACTCCCAGCACACAGGAGATAATAATCGATCTTTGGGCTCACGTAAGATGGTAATGAACTACCTCCCCTGCCCACCAGAAGGTATTCTTCCAAGAAAATGGGCATCAGAAGAAAGTAAACCCTTCCCAAGCCCTCATCAGGAAGGTGTGTATTTGGGACTATACAACATTTTGGAAACCAAGTGGTGACTTTATCAGTAAATTCAAGTGGCTCTGTTGAACTACATAATACACCCAAGTCAGACACTGCAAAGCCAGAGTACCTTCCTGATCCACTCTGACTCTGCAAACACCACACTGCTCTGCTTAAGGATTTGTACTGCTTTCTGGAAGAAAACCTTATTTTTAAACTAAGGCCCACTAAAAGAAGATTAACTGCCCTTAAAAAGTACTTAACCACCTCTTTGCTTGTTATCAAGTGGCCCATACATATCTGTCAGATGAGCACTGTTGATAATAACGCATTAAATAAACACTTCTGCTTAACATACATAAGTTTACTTATGAGTAGTTGGAGACACACAAATATCTACAGTTTATTCCGTTCAAGAATCCTCTGCTCGCAAAATGTCCATTCAGCAGCCCTGCCAGATACTGTTTCACAATACTACAGGCGCACTTATTCATAAACAAATCATTAACATTCTTGACATAAATCCATAGCGTACAACAAATCCCAGCTATGATAGTGTTTTACTACATTTGCTGTGCCCATCATGAATGGGAGTTCTGTTTTCACTAAAAAAAACACTCTCAACAAATAAAAGGCAAATTATTCTCTGCAAGGAAACCACCAGGATGAAATGCCTATGTATGGATTACAAGCTAATTATCAAGTTCATACAGTAATAAACCTACATTCAGTTAGTGAAAATGGCTGCCAAAATTTATGCAAGAAATTTTCTTCCTAGAACTGTAATAACTAAGAAACTCTGATGGTAAAGCACACCATGACAGGATTTTACATTTTCCTCAGCTACTCAGGAAACCTTTTCTACATCCCAATTTCTCCACATATGGGCACAAGAATCATCTGAGAAGACCCTTCAAAAGCCTTGGCTCCCACTCACTGCCAGGGGTTTGTTCGCAGCCTTGGATCAGAGGGTTTCAGCCAAGCCCAAATGATCAAGGCTCACTTTTACATAGCTACACCACAACTTAAATTAGACTAATTAAAATGAACAGAATAGCTTAACAAGTGCATCAGGACCAGCCTTCTCACTCTCTCTGGATATACACAGATGACAGCACAGGGCAATATTTCTCCAAAAACCACAGTCCACTGGTGAATCCTCTGCAGGTAGCCCAAAAAGGCTCTATCATACAGGTAGCATCCCCCCCATGATGAGGGGTATGGAGGGCATGGCAAGATGGGATTCCCTGCTCAGAGCTGGTCCACCAAAGGAGAGATGCTCCCAAGGCACCTCCCAGGACAAATAACATGGCACCCAGCCATCAGCAGTGGCCAGCCATCAGCAAAGCTTTGGATATCACGAGGTTAAACCCTCTACCCTCAAATCACTAAGACCTTCCTCACCATATTTAAAGAATTAAATGCCTCCCTGAATGGCCATATTTAAATAATTTTAAAAAAAAGAGGGTGGAAGATAGTTAAGTTTCTATTGATGCTCTTGGCAGATGAGAAATATGCTCACAAGAGCTGGACTTCTCCCCAGCCTGATAAACATAAAGCAGACTGCCTTGTGTGCCGGCTGCCAGCTCAGCCCGGGGAATGGAAGATGTTTTCAATTCCAGAAAAGATCCATGTGCATTGAAACACTGAACACTCAGCAAGGCCTCAGTCCCTCACTCACAGTGCACAGCCTACGGGTGCTGGGGGCTGCTCACTGTATGGAAAAATACACATATGGCAAAGTTTTGCAGACTTTTGTTATTGTAAATACATGCAGATTTTCATAGCAATCACACTGCAGCATTTTTAAGGGGCACGACTCCTCTTTTTATTATTTCCATTGGCATGGCTTTTCCATTTCAGCTCGCTTTAGTTCCAGTTCTGTGGTAATTTCTTTCATGGCAGTACACTCATGTGTCGATGTATCCAGCATGAATGGCTCATGGTCTTTAGGTCTGACAACTGAGAGTTGTTCTTCAACTCAGGAGAGCAGGTTTACAAGATCTATTTTTGGGTCTCACTCTGTACCCTGCCTTTGAAAACGTTTTAGATCTATTTTTGCCAGATAACACAGCTACTTAAAAACCACTGGCATTGTCCAATCTGGCTTTTGGTATCACAAAGCTCACCATCCCTAAAGTTCTTGCTTTCACCCCTATCTCCTAAAGCTGTAACATATCTCTCAATATGGAAACCCTCACAGCTGGAAGAGTTCAAGGGATGAATAAATTTAGGAATCTTATTTGCCTCCAGTATCTCAGTATCTCTGAGATACTCAGTATCTCTGAGTATCTCAGTCGCAGTTTCAGACGTTGTCTGCAACAGTAACAAATAAAGCCTAACTCTAAAAAAGCAACAATATAAGAAAGAAAATCACATATAATCACACATCTATAGTAAATGAGGCACTTCAGAAATGCCAGACTATGGAGGTCAGACTAAAGTGATACATGATTTAAAAGAAGGCAAACAGCTCTGCCGGGAATCAGCAAGGAAACCAGACGAGTTAAGCAGTCATTTGCAGTATGACACAACAGCCAAATGACACTGAAACCTCAGTGTCAAGTCACCCAAGGAACCATCCATGCTGCAGAGCAGCCTGGGAAGCCCCTGCTTAGGAAATACATACCACATCACTTTGCTGAGTGGTGCTGGGAAACAGCAGGAGTGGAAACAACTAAGTACTGGAAAAATCAGAGGATCTGTAATAATTTAATCCTCCTGAGTTACAGGTAGCTCAGGGAGCCTCCAGGGCAGCTTACAAAGAGGGAGTGATGCCAGTGAAATGCTGCCCACAAAGTGTCAAAAATCCCTGTGCTGGCCCGTGGAGAACTGCAACAGGCAAAGCCAGGAGCCAACAGCAAAAACCCTGAATTAACAGGGAGGATGAGCAGAAATCCTGAGCACATAAGTGTTTGCCAGCCCTGATTGCCCATTTTTGGGAAATATCAGTATCTCTAACCTCAACTTTCCTTTGCTGACCAGTAACAGCATAAAAAAAGCCCTGCAAACAAACAGCTGCACAGCACCTGGTACTGCAAACAGCTCTTCACTAACCTGGTTTAGAAGATGAAATAAACACTAAACTTTTGTTTCTAAAGGCAAAAGCTGGTCATCAAAACCCATCTGTCACTGGCTGTGCTCCGAAACACGTCTCATGCTAAACACCAGCCAGCAACTGCACAAAGCACACCCCACTCATGGGGCTCCAGTAGGCACACTGACCAACCACTTGTCTCCTTCAATACACAAGTGCTGTATTTTGCCCACTGATCTAGTTCCTGAAAAAGGAAAAAAAAGGCATGATCCCCTGGCTCCCGATCCAGCAGCAAAGTTGTCAGTATTTTAACAGTAATTTCAAACAGAAGTAAAGCCAAGCCTGAATCCTCAGATGATCCTTTGCAAAACCCCAGCATCAGCAAACAGAAAGATCACATCAGTAGGCTAAGACAGATGGTAATTTCTGTACCTATATTTATTAACACTAGGTACATAACACCGAGGAGAAGTGCTAGAAAAACACACAGTGATGTTAACCACAGTGGCAAACTGAATGTACTGATCCTTTCCTCCAGCCAGGAAACATTTTCAAGCTGTTTCTTTTACAGCTAGTCACTGGGTAGGAAATGCTTTTTAGACAGAAAAATATTTTCTTTTCCAGAAGACACCATAAAACCCAGGCACAGAGCACAGTATATGTTTTGATGAGAATTAATTACTTGTTTACTGTGGTAGTTCATTACACAGCTAATCCCCACATATTGTCTAAACAACTTATTTCCTCCAGTGAGTGAGGAAAGGTCAACAGAAAAAAACAGTTTGGGTTTTTTTTAAAGAAGATGATGCAGAGCACTGGCAACACATCTGCAGGGTGTAAAAAGCTGAAGAGCAACATTAGAGGATGTCCTTGGAGCACCTTCCAGTTTTTTCTAAGTGAAGGTATTCCAGAATGAAATGTTACCAAATATAATGGAATTGAGATGTTCCAGTATACAAAAATATTGTTCTAAACCAAAAGCTATTAATTCTTAAGAGCTGCAGGCTGTAGATTATCATTAGCATCTAGAAGAGAAGGATGGTTATAAGTCAATTCCATTCTCCCCAGTGACTAAATCATGTACTAGCTAAATCATTTATTAATGTCAAAGGGTGACAGTTTTCAATTAAGATAATGAGATTCTAGAGGCTCTGGCCATCTGAAACCTGTTTGTGAATTTTCTTGCCAATTAAAAAAAAAAAAACCAAAACAACAAAACACAAAAGGAATCAGTCTGACAAAGTGATTTTACTTAAACTGGGTACTAACAATTTAGCATTAATCCTACCACATATCTCTTAGCTACATACCAAGAATAAATATTTATACTAGTAACCACATGCTGTTAGGCATTAACACAGGGTTAAAAAGATGTTAATTGAATCATGGACATTGGAAACTGAAATCATCTTGCTCCCCTTCTAACTCTTGAACTCCTCAGGCAAGGCCCCAGCCTTTGTCCATACAGCATCTCAGCAAATGGACACAAAGCATCCAAGGTCTGGCTGCTCTAGGAGAAGAGGGCAAAACAGTCAAGGGAGAAAATCAAGAAACTGCTCACTTTCACAGCAGGAGTGGGCAGCCTCCCCAACAACCAAAGTGCCCTGCTGATCTTGGGTCAGGTCCACTGAGGACACATCCCTCCAGCAGCAAACACTGCCCAGGAGCGGAAATATGTATTCCAGATCTTTGTAAGTATGACCCCTGTAAGAGAGCATCCTACCCAGTAGACCCTCTGCTGTTAACTTCCATGGAGTATCTATAATATAACTGCTGGTACCAACAAGCATTACTCCTTTTAGCCATCTCACACCCACTGTTCAAAGTAATTCTTTTTATTGACCCATTAGTTTTCAGAAAAAGAAAAACAAACAAAATAAATCAAAAGAAACCAGGAAGAACAGCAATTACACAGTGAAAGTTAAGATAAGCTTCCCAGGGTAAAACTTCAAACTCCCACAGAAGTTCACCAAAGTCAAGTCAGAAAAGTAACACCGCATTAGACTTGCTGGTTCAGATGTTACTAAGCACTGGCCAGACTCCATCCTTTCTCTTTTTATTTTACTTACAATTAGCTGGCAAGAGACAATGATTAGCTAAAAAAAACACATTCCCTTCTGACCTCCAGGTGTACAAAGCAGAACTTTGTACACCTGGAAAGCTTTAAGTATTTCCTAGAGCAAACCCTGGATCTGTAGGCAGTGTGCAGTAAGGCATCAAGCAGCCCCAGCAGCAAGTCAGCACACAGTGCTTACAGCACAGACTCTCACTATGGAGCCCATTAGCTCCTGGTCAGATCTATCAAGGCAGGCACTGAGTGTCATGGCAGTCTCAGGCAGGCACCTGCCTCCAGACTCTTCCAGAGCCTTGTTCCAAGGCTGGACCTGTACAAGCTACCACATACATGAGAATTTACAGAGGGCAAGATTACAGCGTACTTCTGTAGAATGGTGTGTGCTGCCAGCTCAACTCCCTGCTCCACTGGAGATCTGGATTTACCATCTCTGCTTCCAGTTCATGCCCATACTCAGGAAGAATAAAGGGCCAAAGGGTGCAACGACAACGCCAAGTATTGTGAATCACTTGGGCAAAGCAAGGGGTGTTAGTCTGGTGCAGGCAGCTCTGTTCACCAGGGGAATGTCACCCTTCAGCACACAGGATCCAGCCACCTTGCCATTGCAATCATCTCCTTCCCAGTGGAAAAACTCATTACATTGAACAGGTGATGATATGCTTGAAAGTCATTCCTCCCCACCTTCAATAGATAGACAAATTGTGCTGTGTCAGTTTGTTCCTGTTACAAAATAGTCCCCAGTTCCCCTGGAGAGCTCCCAACAGCCCTGTTTCCTCCCTGGCCAGTCCATCCCACTGGCACTGCAAAGGGAGCCTTCACCTGCTCCTTTAGCTAGAGAGTTCCAACTAAAGGGCCTTAATAAACCTCTATCTTAAATAAAACTACTGCTGTCTGATGAGATCTACTAACCGGGTTACTACAAAGACTGACTTTTCTGGAAACTGTGTTGCATAGCCAAAACCACTCTTCACTGAAGGCTCTGCAGCACAACTGCAATTGTTAGCAGTGACTAACATTGTTATCTGTAACTCCTCAAATTTACAACATTACTTTACAACCAATATGGGACGTCACATATGGCACTGGCATGGCAGTGGAAGGACTAGGTCATTTTAAAGCAAATACCAAATTACAGAGCTCAGTGGAGACTAGATTTAAAATCATCCCGAAAAAGTGTTTAAAACTTTAAAAAAAAAATAAATTAATTGCCAGATAGATTTTTGGGAAATGAGGAAGAATATGACTGCACTTTCCTATTGCACATGTATGGATTTTAAAGTAGGAAAAAGCTGGGAACAATGTTTTGTTTTTTTCCCAGGATGAGGCAGACTGCTCTCTAATTTCAGCTCTGTAATGACAGCTGCTGGATAAGAAATGTTTGTTACTAAGAAATGCTGAAAAAAAATAAAAAGCAAAGTGGGCATTTTACACCCTTTGAAGAAACAAATACATGACATTTTCACAAGAAAATGTGAAAGTAAGAAAAGATCTCAGAAACAGACTGGATGCACAAATAAGAAATACGGGTTTTGGCTGAAAACAGAAGGTATTTCCTGAGGCTCTGGAGGTGTGTCAGTCTCCTGGCTGTGCTGGGCGGTGGCTGCAGCCACTACGGAGCACCAGGGCTGGTGATGCTCTGAGCCTGCTGCCAGGCAGCTGCCATGGCTCTGCTCCCTCCTTTCTGTGAGGGACCCACACTCCATTTTTCCCCCCACAGAGGGGAGGAACTGGGTGACTGGAGGATTATTAACACTGCCCTAAGTACCCCCTGAATTCAGCGGTTTCCCCCCAGCCCAAAGCGAGTGGGCGGCGCAGTCGCTGCGTGACAGACGTTCCTCTGGCAGACACACAGCAGCCCCTTATCCAAACAGCACTAGGGCCTGGTCCAGGATGACCTCAATAGCACACGCTCTCCAAAAAAGTCATACAGAAACATTTAATTCAGCTCTCTTAGACATTAAGTCTTGTCTCATATAGCTACTCTTAAAAAAAAAAAAGAAAAAAAAGAAAAAATCAAGTAAAATTTAGACTTTTAAAAACACACGAAGCTTCTTCTCAATCATAATAAAAGAAACATAGGGTAACTCCACTGGCATTAGTATTGGCACTTAGATTTATACCAACACTCTCAAAATCCAAATTTGGACCTAAAACAAAACCCACATATAGACAAGGGCAAAGTTTATCCCCAAGTGAACAAAATAACATCTCTTGTAGACATTAATGGCTTCTGAAACTCTCTAGATTGATACAACATTAGTGATTTAAATGCCAAACCACATTCACTCTGTTTATCTTGGGAAGCTCCACATCCATGTAAGAACACCCTCAGAGCATAACAGAGGAATGAAAGGTCAGGCTGTTACTTCCAGAAAGCAGTGCAGTAAACTTAAACAAGGTATAGACATTTCCCTGGTCAGTGTAGCCCATTGCAGCTGGCTATTTTTTTAATATATGAGCAGCATTAATAACTTCTGATACAGAGAAATAAAATCTCAACTTGAAAGAAACAATATAAATACCCTCTGAAAATAATTTAAACCAACCAGAAGTGAGCTATTTCAGTGCAAAATTTCTGCAGACCTGGCTCCTGAGCCATGCTAGGCTGCTCATGGACCTCTCAGGTCCCCAGGTGATGACCTGCTCCTCCTATCCCCAGAAGCTCTACATCACTATAAAGCGCTTAACTTCACCCAAAGCCTCTTTAGATTCTGTCTTTCTGAAAAACACATGTAGATCCTTTAATCTATACAGACCTCACTGCCTCACACAGCTGGACCCTGCTGGAGCACAGTCCCAGGCTCAGAAAACCTGTTGAGTTTGTCCAGCCACAGGAGTGTACACCCTAAGCTGCAGATCTGAATATCTCTTTCCAGGTGAAGATCTGTCCATTACTCATTTCAGCTCACACTTGAAGCTCAGCATATCTTCAAATGTGATTTCTCCTTAGGGGAGATGAGCTCTACCACTCCTGCAGCCTGAAACTTGTCAGCATTTTAAACGTGAGCAGGATGGGGGAGAATGGCTTCAGGAAAGGAATTATTAAGCATTGACAAACTAGAATTAATAACTAGAATAAGTGAATATTTTTCACTGTCTTGAAGTGCCAGGGCTTTTCACTACCCTTGATTACAAAAGACAGTCATCTTACTCATTTAGAGATGGGTTTCAGGCTGGCCATTATGCTCAGACAGGCTGCCCTGTGCCTTTGCAAACCTGCAGCAAGCCTGGTATTTCTGACAGGGCTATTTCCTACACCAGGCAGCCCCACTTCCCACTGGACACCCCAAGGAAATGATCTGAACTCTGTGCATGATGGTCGTTGAGAAAAACCAAATCCCAAGTCTTCACAGCAGGTTAAGTCTTGGGAACTGTGTGTCCTGTTCCCAAGTCAGAAGCTGCAGGACTGTGAAGGGCAGGTGCAAGGAATCATGCATGACCTCGAAAGCTGCAAGAAAAAGAACTAACTATTGCAACACCCATCTGTGGGAAAAGGAAACAGCAGAACCTACCTGTGCTTCTGTAACCTTTCAAATGGTTCAACTAGTCCTTCCATAGCAACTCTGTATTTTAGAAGTACAAGATTAAAACATTACCCTTTGAAAATGTTACATGTCCCAGCACCAAGCTTCAGGCTCTTTAATGAAAAAACAGCCTCTAAACACCGGATCAAAACAAAAGTCAATCACAAACAAATGTTTCCTAACATTCCTTATAAACCACGGAATAGTTCCATTGCCATCTCAAATGCCAGGATAAAAGTTAATGGATTCAAAGGCCTATCTATCCCTAGGCACCGAGATAAGGCTGCCTGAATCTGAGTGATTTAACACTTGTTTATCAAAGTGAACTGTCCAGTCTCACAGCAAGTAACATCCCTTCTGCACACTTCAGCACTGATGCTCCATCAGCAAGAATGTGACAGGGAGGATTTCGCTTCCCCCATCATCCCAACCACGTATCCCAACAGGCGGCATTGCCAACGGCAGCGCAGCACAGCCTGAGGGGACCCAGGGCCACAGATCCATAATTCCCAGGGCAGCCCAGCTCAGGAAGGGGGATCCTGAACCCAGCTCCAGGCCTGGCCAGCCCCTATGCCTTGTCCTTGGCTGGAGGATCTCAGCTTTGGGTGTCTCAGCAATCACTGATGGGTTTTTTCTTTGTTACCTAAGAGAAAAAACGAGCACCCAGCAGTCTTTAGCAGCACCGCACATCCCTCCAAGCAGCTCGTTTTAGCAGGAGGCACCAAAGCTGTCTTTACTATCAGGATTTTCTCAAACACACAGTACCAAGCTCAATAGGCCCTTTCAACCACACTATCAAGAGGGCCAACATAAAATTTTCAAAATATCCTTCCTTCTATTTCTAATCCAAACAACAGAGCACAGCTGTGAAAACTGAAGCCTGTGCAGATCCACGCTGTACAGGCTCCTTCTTAAAAGCACTGGGACAGGATTCAAGCTTCTACATTTTCTGATTCAAATTTATAGTCAGACACAGAAAATTCCCATGGACTAGGGAAAAAAAGAAAAATGCTTAAGCTGACAGTTTTCTGAAAGATGAAAAAAAATTCACTGCTGTCTTCTGCTGACACACTGTGCAGCAAGCTGGGACAGAGGTCCACACTATACCCTGACAACCAAGCGGCTCAGGGAGCTGCCAAATGGTATTTGCTTAAGTTCCAAAAGGTACTTTTCTGGTCAAAAACTAGAAAAAACATAATAAATTCCATATGGAAAAGCTAAAATCGGGCAAAAGGTTCTGTTAAATAAATAGCCTCAAATTAAGGGAAAAAGGATTAAAACCCTGTTTTTGAAGTCTGATGTATTTTTTTTCAAACAATTTTGCTGCTTGCCTTTTCAGTCTCCAGCTCAGTGCCAAAGCCAGAACAACCAGCACACCATAACACAACTCATTAGAGCTCCTCTCCCCAGCAGAAGGGAGTACTAGAAAACCAAGGACAAAATTCCTTAACACGACACTGGAAACCAAGTTCAGCAAATTAATTTGGATGGGACAGTTTTGATGAATAGTAACAGAAATTTGTTTTGCCTGTTTTTCTTAACCAGAATGACAGGGAAGCAGGGAAGGGTGATTTCTCTCCCCAAGAAAATACCATTTTCAGGTCAGTGTCACCATGATCCGTTCAGAAAGCACAAATTAATCCTGACAGCAGGAAAGCGGGTCCCCAGCTACAGGGAAGCCACAGAGCAGCTGAGACACACTCTGGAGAGCTTCTCCCTGTAGCCATTCAGAGAAGAAACTTTGAATCCAACCCTCCATCCTGTCCCTTAACATGCAGGCTCAGGGAGGGAAAGGAAAGCTAGAAACCTGCAGGTTCAAATTATGCATTTGATGTTGCCACCATCACCATGGAGGTCCTTTGCCCTTGGCCCTTCACAAACACCAAACTCCTCTTATCCTGCCTTCCAGCCAGCAGAATTACCCAGGAAGCTCCATAGCAGAGAGAACTGTTCATTTGAAATGAGACTATACAAACCCTCTGGATCTCCTGTAACAGCCTGATGGGTGGGTTTCCTGCCCTGCTCTACAGTCACCAGGCTGCAGGTTCATACTGACCTCGGTGAGGTTTGGATCAGATCCCACTGCAAGATCTTCAGAGCAGTTATTTCACCAGTGGGACCAGACTGAACCTCAGTTCTCCTCTCCAGACACTCAGTGAGTGGGTGAGTTTGCACAAGAGCACAGTCTACGAGGTAAAATGCTCTTTGGAAAAGCCTGGCCCTAAAGAGAGCTGAATACAGCCAGCTGAAGACTTGTAAACTTACTCCAGGGTCATTCTGAAAGCCTCACATGAGACATATGGAATAACCATCTCTCAGACCCAAAGGGAGCTTGGCATAGGAAGAAAGAGGTGGCCACAAATCTGAGCTTCAGGACATTTAATTACATTTCTATCTGCTCTCAGTGTTCTTGGCAGTTCCCATCAAAAATATCTGTTGAGACATCATATATTGACATGAGGAGACAATTTGAAAATTGTCTGGCATAACACAGACCCAAGGCCACAAAGGGTGATGGTGCAAGGACTCTGCCTGCCCCAGTGCTATCCCAGCAGCACTGTGCTCACAGCATAGTTCTGTCACTAAAACTCACCAGCAGCAACCCAGGTTAGAAAAGTTCCTGCTCACATTGCCTGGAAGCAAAAACAAACATTAATAATAAGGGACATTTATTTAAATGGTCCCAATGAAAACACGTATGGAGGTCTTTCAAAGACCAGCACTCCAGAAACCATCACCAAACTGCCAAGGTGTCAGTGCAATGAGACCAACTTGGTCATTCTGAGACTATGTATAATTTCGTTGATGCAACATCATTAAAAAAATACTAAATACTGGTGATACCCAACTTTTTATTTTTCCTTCAAAATTTTTGCAAAGATTTTTTATTTGCCACTCCATATTTCCAGGATTTCAGCAGGAAAAACAAATCATGAAACATTATATTAGGTTTTCTCAGGACACTTGTACAATCACCCACATCTAAAATCTTTGGTCAAAGGGTCCTGATGCACTTATTCAGAAACTGCTCAGAAGACTTAATACTGTCACCTCTAATTTTTCCTGCTATTATCTGAAATGCAAGTAAGTTCAATTACTATACAAGAAAGCACTATGGGGAAAAAAAGTTGTAAGTACTAAACATTGTTTAAAGGGACTTTTCAGCTACACATTTACCTGTCTCTGGGTAACCAGACTCTCCTCTTGCCTGCACAGAGCCACATCAAAAACATAGTAATGCTGTAAGGGGAGGACACTTAGCCCAACACCTCAGCACCAACCCAAGACACGTCTGCTGAGAACACAGCCATGCTTGGAAGGAAACAGTAACATCTGCACACTCCACTGCTGACTGTCCTGCTGGATGTCACCAGGGACACAGAAAACCTGAAACAGGCACTTAAAATTCTGAACTGCTTAGACTGAATGCTTTAGTTTGCCTTTCTTCAAGGAAATCACTGCTTAGTTTTTTTTCTTGGTCATCAAACAGGCTGGCAATTTCATGAACAGAAACTAGGAATACACTATGAATGAACCCTGAAGATCATTTCTCAGGGGGTTTTCCACAAGGCACTCACTGATTTTCATTTTCTTTTGGTCACAGAATGCTTCCCAAAATTAACATTTTTCCAGAGCCATTCATTTTCTACAAAGAATAAATAATGTAGAAAAAAAGGAACTGCCTGAGCTAAGTGGTGCCAGATGAGCCTGCTGGAATCACAGGGCTTTGTTTTAAAGATTCCTGACGGCTGTAAAGTCATAGCAGCAAACTAGTGCAAAAACTCTGATGCCTTGAAAGATATCCTGAAGCTATATAGTGCCAAAACACCGGGCTGTGAGACTTCAGGCGTTTGCAGCCACATGACTCAGGCTTAAATTTCAAATACTTTTCACTTTCTCCTTCTGACATAAATTTAATGAAACCAGAGTTCAGTAGTAGGATCAGTCCTGCTATACATGTCTTGCAGCAGTTTCTGCCCGGACAGCTGTTTGTGTGCTTACAGCTCGCTTGTGTTTGGTTTAGAAAGGTTTTCCATATGCTTTTAAAAATTGGAAAACTATTGCTTCAACTGCCTGTATGCTGCATTTTTTAACACACACACGCATCCGAGCACTGAAAAGGATTAGAAGCTCATTTTGAAAGCACCAATAACACCTAAAACGACATTACATCTGAACATATGCAAACATTTGTCACCAAACCACAGAGACCATGATGACCTTAAAGCTATCACACATGTAAGTCTACCCAGAGCTGACTTTTCTTAAGTGAAAGATCTTTTCAATGCTCCTGATACAGGAAAGGCATTTGATGTGTATACTGGTAGTAGTGGATGCATGTAATAAACATGAATTTAGCAACAGAGTCTATGATCACAAAATTTTAAAGTATAAAAGTAGACTGAAAATGCAAGGTTACAGGTACATTAACAAATTCCCGTAAAATAAGCAACATGTTTATGAAGCCTTGGAAAACAGCTCACAGCCCAGCCCAAAGGTGAGCATCAACACCCCAATACTGCAGCTTTCCCTCTTTTCACTTCCATTAATAGCCACACTGTTGTTTTACCGCTGTATCTTAATGATGTGGAGGTACATTACACCAGCAACTCAAAGGCTGTGGTAAAGCAACCTTACACAATCTTATTTCTCATGGACTTCCGAGGACTACATAAGTTACATGACGGCAGAATTAAGCCTTGGGGTTCAGGAAATCAAATTTGCCCCAGTAATGGACTTGAAGCTTCCTGCCCTTCATCACCCACTTCACTTCATCTCATCCTGCCCACCCACAGCTCTCCTGCACAGTATTTCACAGCACATTAGAAGAGATGTGGAACTCTACTTTATGAAAGAAATCAATTCTAACTATATGAGAATATACTGCAGCCATCCATTATTAAATCCTTGCCCAAAAATGGCCCCAAACTGTGGGTTTCAATAAGAATATTGCATTTCCAGATGAGCAGACAGAGAATCACCAAAGTCCTATTGTGAACACTTGCTATCTGCACACCCATATGAAGCCAAGCAGTGTCCAGCCCAAAGCTCCAGGACATGGCATCCCAGTCTGTTCCCCTCTGCCTGGCCCCCACTCATGTGAGCCCACCCCCTGTACCACCCACAGAAGCAGAGCGAGACCTTCTCCAAAAAGAGGGTTCATGAGTGTGGCTCAGCTCAGGGATGCCTGGCAACACAGCACAAGGCTGGGCAGCACCAGCACTGCTGCACCTCTGCTCCAGGGGAAAAGCTATTTGAACACAGTGATCCCTATTACCCACATGGGTCAAGAGAAGCAGGGAAACTTATCAACAGGGCTTCTCAACAGCACAACCTCAGAAACTATGCACCCACTGGGATTTATTATCAAGAAACAATGTCTGGCATCAAGCTTCCAGGAAAATTTAGGTTACAAAGCAAAGAGCAACCACCTCCCAGACAGGCACACAAAACTGTGAGAACACCTTGCTTGTTTTCAAACACCACTTCAGAGCCCTCACGGGAACATCACTGAGACCATCAGCTCCAAAATCCCAGCTGTGCTGCCAAGGGCTGCTCAGCCAGGCACAAAGGGTACACGTGGAAATAGTTTTAAAGAAAGATTTCACAATATTTTCGGCATCATTTCAACAAGTGCCACTGCCACAAACATCAAGATACAGATCAGTACACACTTACACTATAACCATTGATAAGGTCTGCTGCAAACATGGCAATGAAAACCATACCAGGCAGACACAGTAAGCTCAGGACTGGAGTCTCCACGTTCCCAGAAGGGAGAACAACCTTTAAATATCTGAAGCAGCCTTGATTGCTGCTCCAGAGATGACTGGGAGGTACACCCATGTTTCATATGCTCACCTGCACTTTACTGAACACAAGCCAGGAATGCCGCCACAGAAATTAGAAGCAAAAAAGTCTCCCCATACAGACACAGTCCCAGATCATTTCTCTTACATTGTGTGAATAATGCTAATCCTGTATTACCTGCAAAATCATAATCTTCTTACCACATCAGAGACTCACTGATCTCTGCGGAATATTCCTGCAACATCTCAGCTGTATGATTTCACAGGTAACTGCCTGTCCCACTAACTCTGGAGAAAATAGACAAAACTTCAATGTTGCTATAGGTGAAAGAACAATAAAAAATGAAGGGAAAGGAACAGCAAAAGAAAAAGCAGGCTTCACTGTATTATCTTTTCAAGAAGAAACCTCAATATCTACCTTTTTCTAGCTTATTCTTCTAATCCATTTAATTCAATTCTACATATCTTCCAGAAACAGAAAGACTTCTTCATTAAACAGCAGCACAGCAGGAAAAGCTTCCATCAGAGGGAAGTAGAGAACAGGCTGACAAAAAAAAAACCCAAATGAAAACACAAACCCAAATCAAAAAACAAGCAATCACAGCTTATTCCAGCAAAGCCAGAAACCAAGGCTCTGGGAAAGGGGGCACATTTGAGCAGCAGATGAAGCTTTCAGCAGAGAGTGGCCACAAGAGCAGTGGGGACAAGTCCAGCTCATGCCCCGGCTCCCTGTGTTCTGTAACCCAGCTGCTGATGACACTTCATTCCTATTGCGTATGCATGAGCCTTGCTGCTGACCTCACTACTGGAACTGTACCCATCCCGCCAATGCCAAAAACTTCAGCACAAACTATGAAACTTGACAGGACTGAGCATATTTGGAACAGAAGCAGATTTCGCATGAATGGAAACAGACCAGGAATGTGCAGTCTTGTCATCCATTGTGTGGGACTGGGAAAGGAGGCCTGTGAGCAATAGAGGACCGTAGCACACTTTGTCAGAGTGTGGCAGGAGCCTTCACACCCCGCTGGTCGCTGCCATTTAAGTCAAACATACACAGCTTGCCTTAGCACTGAGGGCAGGACTGACCCACACCAACAAGCATCCACTTCCAAAGGCAGTTCATACTTTCCCTTACTGAGCCAGGCCAAAAGAAATATTCTGAGAGATGAAAATATTTTCTTTGCCATTTTACTTAGCACAGAGCTACATCACGGACTAACAACAGACCTGCATTTCACCGCAGCTGGGTACTGACACAAGATACATCTGGGTCAAAACTAAGCCACATACCGTGCACATATCAGAACATGAGGAAAGCTGGGCCAGCTCCACACTTTCTGCACCCATACATCAGCCTGATGTGAAAGACAGCGCTGTGTCTGCCATTATACAACCCCCAAATATCCTACAGCAGTGACTTGGCATAACCTGTAATCCCACATTAATAGAGAACATAAAATGTCATCTATTCTATCCAGTGACGACATACCACCCTGCTACCACCAAAATCACAACACAGCACCCTCACAACACTTGCTTGTCAGCCAGAAAGAGAGCTTGTGATGCCAGAGACAAGCAGAGGGCTCCCCTTCAATACTCCCATTGCACCAACATTTGTTTTACAGCAGCTATGTGCCAGGAGAAAGGGAACCTGGGACAAAGAGAGCAACATGGGACACCTGAAACTAAATTATGATGTTGAGCAGGAGGAAGAAGGGAAAAAAGATGCATTTATACCTTGCACAAGCTCTCCTTGGAGGGCCAGGCAGCTCTGCCAGCAGTTCTGGACAGGCTGGTGATTTACAACATGTCAGGCGGAGAGCTCAGACTACTTGAAAGGATCAGGCTTCAAGGGTTTTTTGGAGAAAAAACTTTCCAGGGGCTGGGGATATTAGATAGTCTATTGTCCACGTAACTCTAGCTCATATGTATATGGATTAGGATTAAGCTTTCAATTACAGGATCTCATCCTAGTTACCCCAGCATCCTTCCCCTCACTGCCTTCATTTTGTCCACAATTCACTATATTGTTATTTAACTCCTTCTGTGAACACAGAATTATTATGGGCTTCTTGTGACTTTTCCAAGAAGACTTTTTCCTTTCTCCCCATTTCAGGAGCTGGCACAAGTCCAAAGCATCATGTACTTCTGCAATTTTGGACCCCAGCCTCCCCAATTTCTTTTCCTTTTATAGCACCTACAGCAAATCATGCACTTCCCCAGAAACTCCTGTTGGCAATAAGTGCATTTACAAGCACTCATCACTTTGAATGGCTCAGGATGCCTGGAGACTCCAGCCACAGGCAACCAACAGTAGCTTTGCACAAAGTTAGCGGCCACTGCTGAGAACTTTGGTGCTTGTGGCTGTCCTTCAAGAACAGGCTGCCCTCGCTACAGGCTTGGATTCTGCTACAACAGGTAAGTGAGAGGCCCAGTGATCATCCCCTCTCCAGGCAGCCCTGGTTCCCCACAGCACACAGCCATTCCCACCCACTCCCTAGGGCTGGACCCCTGACAGTGCACAGGATACAGCCAAACAAGGCTAAACAAGGTTACACTCACAAGCTTATTCTGCAAAACACAAGCATTTGGTTCTCTTTAGCCTTGCATGCTCTTGTAGGCAGTACCAGATATTTGTCATAATAGTACCTTGTTATTTTAACACCTCCCTAATTCCACAAAGGGGACACAAAGCCATTCTGTACAATCCACACCAGCACAACACTACTAACCTCAGCTTTCCCTTTCTCCTTCCCTCACCTTCTTTGTCACCGCTGGGTGCAGCCTCACCTGAGGTCTGTCCCCTGCAACAGCATCTCCCCAGGGAACATCCCTGCCTCCACAGCGCCCAAGACCATTAACTCCTTCACACAGGGCATCCTGCCACTTGTGCTTAGCAGAGAGGTTTCTGACTAACACAGGGAAAGAAGTAACTAATAATACACGCACATAGTTTTACCCCAGAATCCATCAAATGTATATGTGGTATGTCATTCCTATCCACTTATCAAGCTTCTTACTGTAGAGAAAAGTACAGCTTTTTTAGACCAGGAACTATTCCCATTACTGACTGGTGAAGGTTGAAGCTCACAGATCGCTCAGCTTGGCTCTACAATCAACTCCAAACGGCTGAATTTTCTGCTTGATGATATCAAAGCAAATTATCAATTTGAACGGCAAAAGTAGTAATAACCTCTTCTTGTCATCTGCTGTGCCCATTGATTCTTATTTAAGATGTCCAATTCTCTCTTACTAGACACTTGCTCTGGAAAACTACACGAAACCGATGCAGTGGAACTACGAAGTGAGTTTTATTTCATCTCGCTCTCTGCCCGTCTCCGATTTCCCCGGACTATGCAACACGCACAAGTCACACGAAAAACGGCACAGCCGGCACGGCACACCCGAGCGCCGCCGGAGGGTGCGGCAAGGGGAGACCCCGGTGACCCTGACTCATCCCGACCTCTGGGTGTGGGGGTGGCGAAGGACTGCCACGGGATTCCGCATCCTCCGCACCCCGCTCCGAGGGTCCCTCCCGCTGTCAGGCGGGGCCGGGCCAGGGGTGCCCCCACCCGCGGGGGCGCCGGAGAAGCCCCCGAGCGGCGCGTCCCCCGCCGAGCCC
>VXAC01004565.1:194143-214044 GCA_013399225.1 Rhipidura dahli | reverse complement strand
CACCTGGGCACGGCACCCATCCATCCCACGGGCTCGCCACCCATCCCACCTGAGCACAGCATCCATCCATCCCCCGGGCACGGCACCCATCCCTCGGGCACGGCACCCATCCATCCCTCGGGCACGGCACCCATCCATCCCCCGGGCACGGCACCCATCCCACCTGGGCACGGCACCCATCCATCCCTCGGGCACGGCACCCATCCCTCGGGCACGGCACCCATCACCCGGGCATGGCATCCATCCCACCTGGATCCCTACGGGTACCGGGACAGCGCGTCCCCCCAGCTGCCGGCACAGCCCGGCGTGTCCCGGCCCCGGCACGGCGCTCTCGGGCAGCGGTGCCGGCCCCGCTGTGCGCTGCCTGGGAGCGTGTGGGGCCCCCCCACAGAGGAGCCTTCCCCGGGGGACGCTTGCCTTCCCGCAGCTGAAACTTTTTCCTCCTGTTCTGCAGGTGGTTCAAGCTGCTGCCACGCACGTGGGACGTGTCATGGCTCTGTAAGGTGGCTGCAGCTGGCGGTGCAGGGTCATGGAGCACAGGGAACCCAAGGGGCCAGCACCAAACCAGCATCAAGGCCACAGTGAGCTGTTGAACAGTGTCGGGCACCCCAGGTGTGCCCAGCATTCTAGCTGTGCCCCAGCACTCACAAGGACAGACACACACGCTGTGTAGAGGTCTGCAGGCACTGCTCTTCCCTGTGGAGGCCAGAAATGACACCGAAAAGCAAAGTCTCCACAGGTTCCAAAGCTGCATCAAGGAACATTTTTTCCAGACACAAAAGCTGCCCCTGGCCCTCCCTGCTCACCTGAAGCTGCCTGGGCAGTGTCTAATGTTTGAATGCAGGAGGATTTGTTAAAAATCCAGAGGAGGCCGTGTCATACTTTTCCTGAGCACTGACCACCACATCCCGCAACCTGCATGCCAGACTCCAATGCACTGACTGGGGACATGGGGAATCCTTTCAGTGTCAATGTTTTAAATAGCAAGGAAAAGCTATACTGAAGGGAATCTTCTTTAAAAAAAAACAGGCATCAGGCTCACCTGTGGACAAACCATGACCTCTGGCAGGGCAGCTCTGCCGCAGGATCTGTCTCGAGGACCAACACCTTGAGACACATTGCAGGATCCAGGTAAGGCTGGATGTGATCAGAGCAAGGCTTCAATACACATGAACTTTTAGATTGTTTATGAAAAGACTCCACCAGTACATCCCTGGGCAGTGATGGCCTAATGAAAGCAATTCAAGTGTTGCAGCTCCATTTACTGATGCATCACCCACCTCTCTCCAGGAAGGGAAGCACTAATTCTGCACAAGCTCTTGGCCAAGATGCTCATCAGAGCTCTTTCCAGACACCATGTCCCTGCCACACTGTTGTTTCTTCCAACTGGTGCCTACACTCCTGCACAAGAGCCTTTTCTGAAAGCCTCACTCCTCCTCAAGGGAACTCTGAAGCAGTTTCATCGATCCTTCCCGTATGGGTCAATCCACCCGCCATGATTTCCTGAATCAGCTGGGAGCTGGCACAACCCAGGCTGTCAGCAGCAGGGAACACAAAGGAACTTCAGGATCTGCAATTAGCAGGAGGAGACCAACCCTGGGGCTGGAGGCTGCTTCTCTCTTAGTTTACATGACTTTTATACAAACTAAAACAATTGGGGAGGGAAATCTGCATTTGCTACGAAATGGGTGGCATGTTATGAGAAGAAACGAATCACTTAATATTTGAAAGGATATGAAAACAAGAGAAAATTAATGCTGTAGGCTGTAGGCTTTAGTTGTATGAGAGGAAGGTAGGAATATGCTCACACATGGGGAGGAGCACCTCAGTTGCCAATTTTTGAAATCCAGCTGGTTGATTAGAAAGCAATCTGTGAGCCTCTGAGCCCCACCAGCATCTTCCCCAAGCCTTACCCCTCACCAAGGCAGCAAGTGGCACTGTGGGGACGAGAGAGATACTGAGCCCTTCTGCTCATGTTTGTTTAGTCTCCAGGTGTGCTCAGCACCACAGGCTGTCTCAGGAAATCCAGCTGTTTCGCCCTTTTGGACATGCCCCACAACGCCTCTGCAGGAAACCTGGTTTTCAGCTGGACCAGGTGCTGCTGGGGTGGTCAGGCACCAGCCAAAACCCAGCTCAGGAAATGATTCATTAAACTTGGGTGAGTTCATGTCACAGTCTTACTAAGATGAGGTAATTTCTACCTAGACTTTCTAATATTTTAATCCAAGCATCATTTTTTATTTGGTATTTAAGCTGTTCTACATTAGGTAAGGTCCTGCTCCAAGCCAGTCAGAGAGCTTTCACTTAAATAAATAGTATGAATTCCTATTTCCAGGATGTACTGTGTTCCAGAATGTGCCTGTAAGAAGATACAGGGGGTTTTTCTATTAATTTGCCTTTTACTGTGCCAAATTGTGGAGTTTCTCTTCTCAGAATGAGTTAAGACAATTCTTTCCGAAGACTGCAATACGTTACACAGGTTGGTCCCACTGCTCTCAGTCTCCTTCATTTCAGTGCTCACAGGACAGAAATACTGGACCAGGGGAGATCTTGCATTTCAAAAGGGAGTATTGGATGCAATAGGACCAATTTCACTTCTATTCACATAGTAAATCTGAAGTGTTTCCAGTGACTCCAGGATATTTTATATCTTTTAATGGCTTCTAGTTATTGAGTTTGTCTTCCTTTTGCAGTATCTCATCCCCTAATGTAAGGTCTTTATAGCAACACAGCTCCTCTGCATTTGAAAACAAAAATAAAATTTTTGGTTTTAAATGATAGCATTGCCTTTTTAATTAACTAAACTTGTCCAATTGCTGATCCCATTGAATTATTTGACTTCAAAAGTTCCATTTAGCTTTAGGGGCATTATTATTTCTCACTGAAACATGACTAGAAGAGTCATTCAGTTATTTAAATGCTGCTTCCTCAAATATTTTGCAGACCTCGCAAGTCCTGTTTCCAAGATCCTCTTTTTGATTATGCAAGTTTACAAAGCATACAGAAGTCATTAAACACATATCTTTTTTTATATTATTAATTCAGTTTACCTTGGATTTTCTTTTGTAGAGCAAGCTTGCCTAATTAACAAATTTAATGTTCTGTAAAGTACTGTAATTAATAGCATACTTCCAAAATCTAAATACACTTGTTACTCTTAAATGCTTTGTCAAATCACTTGGAGCAAATGCAGCTTCCCTGCATAGATGGACACCAGACACATCATCTGAGCTTTCCAATATCTCTCTGAAAAAATACTTAGTCCTTAAGCAACCCAAAACACAGTGTCCAAGTAATCCAAACTGGTTTGTTTGACAACTATTACATTTTAACAGTCAAGGTAACAATAAATGTATTTTTATGTAGAACTTCATCTCATGCAGATAACAAAGCTGGCTGGGATGGCATGATCTCAACTTTATGTCACATAAATATGGCAGAGAGTTAGAGATTTCCAGTTCCCATGGCAGGTTGAATGCTTTGGAATCTGGGCATGGGGCAGCTGCAGTGAGGGCATTACTTGGGGAGAACACAGTCAGGCTGGAGCTCCAGCACCATAGCCAGCCAAGGGATGCAGGCAAGGGCAGCCAGGGCCAGCATCAGCATTTTGCAAACACTGATAGCAGAAACCTGGGTTTTGAGGGGACTCAGTCATTTGCAGAGTTCAGAGGCTATTGAGAAGCTACTTCAGTATACACGTAGTGACAGATACAGCCCCTTTGCTGGGAACAGCAGCATCTAAAGGTCTGGCTCTGATTCCTTACCTGGGATCTCAGGCATGGTCACTGTTAAACTAGCAGCAATTCAACAGTAAGGACGTTTCATTAAAATACTGGCAAAATGCAGACCACATTATCTTCAAAGGCCCTTGATTTCCTTTCAGTATTGTGTTTTGGTAATTTGAAAGGGAAAATTATTTACATTCCTGCTTGTTGTATAATCCCTAATGTTATTTAAGTGATCATTTTCATTCTGATTGTGTAGGTGATTATGCAGACATGGGAGTGCAGCTCCACCAAAGGTGGTTCAGCCAAGGGCACTTCTGTTCACAATGCATCTGTCCCATATCCCCTTCACAGGTATTTTTAAATGGCATCAGGAGATGCCATAACCTGAAGCAATGTGGTGTTAATCATTTGTGAAATTGAGGCAGCAGTAAGTATCCCAGTCAAGGCTGATAATTCAGATTGGATTTGTCATATTCTTCCATCCATCCAGGTTGTGCTTGACACGGATAGTGAGGTCCTGGTTTCCAATTTGTTAGGGAAGATCTTGCTGGGTTTCCATAGTGACCAGGTGCCTTTAATTACCTGCGCTGGTGCCAGAAGAGGTTGTGGTTTGTGGTTCCCTCTTCAGCTGTAACTACCCCACCACCTTCCCCAAGTACCAGGACAGCTACTTCTGTTCCTCTTCTGAATGTAAGTTCAATTTTAGAGGTGGCTGGACTAAATAAAAGCATGAAATGCATAGGTAGTCACCTATTAGGCAGTATTTATGTGATATCCCTTTTTTCTTCTCACCTCTAGAGGTCTCATCTTTAGAAAGGCAGACATTTGGTCTTACTTTTCCTTCATGTTGGTGCTGCACCAGTCCTACTCACAGCAGCAGTGAAAATAAAGCACCAAAGCCATGGCAGGTCAACAAGTGCAGAAGGAAGGTGGCTGCAAAGGTCTTGCATACATTTTAAAGGGCACATCATTTCTGTGAAGCACAAAATGTACAATACTGAAAGGGCAAGTTTTATTCTTAACATTCCCATCACCTCTGCCAGGCAGTCCCTCCATTGCCCGGTGAATAGGGAAGCGGGGCTGTCAGCCTCCCAGCAAACGCGTGCCGATCCTCTGGAGGGGCCGAGCCCCTCGGGCAGCCCCGCCGTGCCGAGCCGGCCCCGGGGAAGAAGGGCCGAGGCTGAGGGTGCCGGCGGCGGCCGGGCTGCGGGGCTGCGGCCTCTGGGCTCCGTGCCCGGGCGGCCTCGTGCCAGCGGGGGGAATTCAGGCCATGGAATCTGGGCCGCACAGGCGGCGAGAAAAGCGCCTGGAGGGAGCAGGAGGGGTGCGTGTGGTCACCAGCCCACAGGCGGGACACTGCAGCCACCCGGGGCTGGGGATGGGGAGAGGGAGGCCGGGCACACGGAGGGATTCTGGCAGCGCCGGGATGGGGAGAGGCAGGGCGGGCACACGGAGGGATTCTGGCAGGTGCCGGGATGGGGAGAGGCAGGCCGGGCACACGGAGGGATTCTGGCAGCGCCGGGATGGGGAGAGGCAGGCCGGGCACACGGAGGGATTCTGGCAGCGCCGGGAGCCGCTGCGGTGGCCGGGAGGGTGAGCGGGCTGGGGCACAGCGGGCCCAAGGGCAGGGTCCCCAGAGAGGAGGTGGCACTGAGCACAGAGGCAGCAAGGAGGCAAAAGGGGAAAAATCCGAGGCTCAGACGCTGCAGAAGAAAAAGTGCACAGGGCTGTGGAGGCAGTAATGACACGCAGAGCAGAGGAAAGGACGGCGACGTGGGACAGGAGCATTGGTCATCACGGCCCCAGGGAATGCTCTCATCCTGTCACCACTGACACAGCTGCTGGCCAGACACCTCCTTGCAGGATCAGTGAGATTCCCCAGGCAGCCTCCAACAACAAATCTTGCATTTACAAACCTAAAGAAGCTCAAGTCCAGCTCTTAATGCACCAATTAATCTTGTAAGCCAGAAGAAAATGAAGGCCAGAAAATCTTTGGTTTGACATGTGCCAGATGCTTACACATTTGTTCTCTCCTAGTCCAGAAAAACTTAAAAAAAGACCAGTTAAGACCCCTGTCAACCTTGTGCACCTTTTACTGTATTGTCTTCTTTTGTTAATTACCCCTAATTATTTTAAAATACTTATTTGTCTGTGAAAAAGAAATATGTACCTCCACAAATCGGTACAGAGATCCTGATGACCCTTACACCGGTTTTACACTAAGCTGAATTCATGGCATCTGCATAGCTCCTGATCGTTGACACTTTTCTGAGTTGCACAAATGTGATTTGGTGAATTTAATTCAAATTACTTCTGATTTTTAACAACACAACTGAGAGAAAAATCATGTCTATACAGATAAGCTGTTTTTAGAGTGAGCACCAAAGTGAATGAAATTATAAAAATCAATGAAGAATGATAAATGATAAATTACACTGTGGACAATTTTATATGCACTGGATATTCCTCAGAATAAGAAAATTTACCAAGAAAAGAGACTTCTGGCAGTCTCAAATCAAAACTTTTGTTTGCAGAGCGTCATTATAGCAAGAAGAAGATTTGGCAATCTGTCATCTAGATTTCACCATTCCAGCTACCCAATTTTATCTGTTAAAATAGGAAGTTACTAGAAGCCACACTTCCTATTTCAGTGACACGTCCCCAGCAGTTATTCATAGGCTTAGGGACACTGCTCAGCCATGTGGCAATCCGGGAGATGTTTCTCCTTCCCCCACCTGTGCATGGAAACGTACAGCACCACTGCAAAAATCCAAATTCTCCTGGGAGCAACTGTGCACACAAACATTGTTTAAGCGCTAAACCCAGGTAATTTTCAAATTACACTGCTGGTATATTCATGGCAGAGTGTGCAACAGCAGTGGTGTCCTTTGTTTAATGCACTCAGTGTTCCCCACAGCCAGTAACTGGTACCAGTAAAACCCTAATTGCTGATTGTGGCCAAGCACATAAAGGTGCAGAAACCAAAGACCACTACAGGACAAGGGACGCACATTCCTTTGTGTTCTGCAGTGGTCATAGAGTGTAAAATGTGTGAGACAGGAAACAGAGCAGAGTTCAAGGATGAAACCATACATTAATTCACCACAGTCCCAAGTAAGAAAAGGCAGACAGGTAAGCTGGGAAGGGCTGCCCTCTTTGTCCCTAACTTGGGCACTGCACTCAGTATTGGGAAGAATTTTAATGTGTGTTGCTGGGTGGATGTGAACTGATTTTCTGGCAGATACCCATAAAGGTTGTACATAGATATTTACAAATCATCTAGAAAAGCACAAGATTCACCCTCTTGTGTACAATAATTTAGTGAAGTTGAGTCCTTTCTAAGTTTTTGGGAATCAGAGTAAATGTAGAGCCCTCACTGAAAGTATGAGGCTGATGCCATCAACATGTCGCACAAGATTTTACCAAGTCTTGCAAGTCAAAGAGCTCTATAAATGTAAAAATACTTCAACCCTAGAAGAGTCAAAAATATGCAACAGAAAGTTAACAAACCTCTAAAGTCTTTCATTAAGCTCATGCTTAAATTCCCTCATGAGCAGTGCCCAGCACAGCAATGCAGCTGGACTGAGCTGACAGGCTTTGCTCAGCACTGTGCAGAGCTAATTTCAAGCAAAGAGCAACAGATTGGTTACACAGCTGGATCTGAGACAGTCAGAGGGACTCCCAGTGGATTCATCACATGAAATACCAATGCCATGTGCCAGAGCAGTTTTTGTATGTATAAAATATCTATAAGTAATTACCAGATGAATTATTATGAGATGGGATTTGCATTTGTCCTTTCAAAAAGAATTGTCTTTTTAAAGAAATTCAAGGGTTGTGTGCCTCTTTAGTGTCTAACAAAGAAGAATACATCCCCTTGCTGAGGGAAGGGTTTGCCAACTATTGCTACATAATATTACACAGAAAATTGCACTCATAAATCACCCTTGACACTGGAGTTTGAGGAAGAGGGATGTAAGTCAGAGGCAACACATAAATGAAAAAGAGAGACACAATGAATTCTCAGAAATCGAAAGGCTGAGTTGCTTTTGAATGAAGAGCACATTTAACTGTTAATTTGAAATCTGATATTTCTCTGTCCAGAAATTCTGCCCTTCTTGAGAGGTACTGCCTTATGGGCAAAGAAAATATGCAAAATCAGACCTTCTCAAAAAAACAATTGGAAAACCATGGATAGTGCCAGCCCTAATTCCAGGGAAGGGTAGTAGTTTTGTTGGGAATTTTGGTTTTCTCTGCAGATAGCAGTCTCCTAAAGTGAGGGAAAGTTAGATAGTATTAACCAGTTTTTATAGAAATTTTGTAGTTCATTGCTTGAAACTCTAAAATGTTATCAAAGCATCACCATATTTACCTTTCAATAATCTAAACCATTGAATAATGTATTCCAAATGAAATCTTCCAAAATTCAGCAACATATATCACTAAGTAAATCACAGCTGTGAGACATTTTGATTTAAACCTGACAAGTCTGTCAATACTGCTGGGTTACTACCATATTTTAAATCTTGCATGCATTAAAGTAAAATAAACCTTCAAAGCTCTCAGAGATTGAGGCATCTCCATGGAATTGTAAAATATTCTCTCCATGGAAATGAAATGAATTAAAGACAGAAGAAAACCTATGAACTCCACACCTAATTCAGTGCTCTAAAAATCTCCTCCTGTCTTTGTTCTTATTGCATGCAGACAACACAGGGCACAGGGGAAGAGAGGAGCAACATGATGAGTACTGGGGATAAAAATAACTGGTCATCATCTTTTATATGTAGAACAATCTCAAGTCCAAATTCATGGCAAGATGGAAATGAAATGGCATAAAAGGCACATGGAAAAGCAGATCTGTCCTTAGTTACTTGATGTTCTGCCAGCTTTGTTTTGACAGACCTTTCTAGCAAACGCCATACAAAGGCAAAACAACTGAAATAAATGTTCAAATTAAATTAATAGGAGGAACTGGTGTCATGTACAGACCACAAATAAGACATTGTGGACAGCACATTTTAGGTACAAAATCCTTGAAATAAATTATTCTGCATCATGACACTTACTGGCTGGTTGTCTTCTTTACATGACAGATGCAACATAGCAAATCAAACAACCACAGACTAATCTGCAGAATAAATATCAATGCCATACACAGGGATCTACAAACACCCTTCTCAGCCAGCTGATGCTGCTTTCTGCTCTCTGTAACCTACCCATGTACTTCTCTGTTCTCAGGGAGAAAGAATCATAACTGGAACCTGTTGTTTGTGATCTCTCTGTCCCAATATGATATAGAAAATAAGCTTGTAGGAGACCAAATTGCACCAGCAGTGATCACATATCACACACCATTATGAATGGGGTTGAGAACAAAGTATTCTGCTCACAAACTAATTGCTAACGCAAACTAATGCAGCTCCTACGTGCCAAAATAACCTCAATTGCATAAGGCTGTTTTCTTTTTCAGCAGAAGCTACATACATTTTTGTTACCTTGTGCATCTTGTATCTGGCTTACAGGCTCAGATTCCAGGCAGATTTACTTCAGATTACTTTAAATCCGTAAATCAATAAAAACCACAGTGAAAATTGGAACAGTCACACTCAAGGTTCCTTGAGTGGTGTTGGACTGAGATCCATGTAGAGTCACATGCAAATTTTCTCATATGGAAACATGAATGGAGTCCAAAGTTAAGGACACTGCAGATTCAAATCATTGTCCATGTGTGTTCTACTCCCAGGAGATGGAAGAGAAGCCACAGCTGACTTCATAAGAGATCTCTGTTCTGTTGCAAGGTACTACCTCTGACAGGAAGTAGACCAGTCCACAGGAAAATAAACACGTCAAAAATTTAGGCTGAAGGACGTCTCCTTGACAAGATAGCATTGCTGCCAGAGTGATAAACAGGATCTCTCTTGGTCTATGGGATGCTAGCAAAAAGTCCAGGGTCAGCAGAGATGGAGCAGATTGTTTCCCTTAGACTGGTCTGTTATTGAAGAAAGCACAGCAGACCAGCTTATTTTCCTAAAGGATTAACTTTGCTGCCTTTTCTGCTCAGCACATCAGATAAAGAAGTTTATTCAGTTAGCTTATTTATTTACATTCCTTTGCCAAATATCTCACCAAACAAAGCCTATTTGATGATTTATTCTTTGCTAAAGGGGAAACTTATTTGCAATAATCATCTTATCATAAACTTCTTAAAAGGAGGATTTGAAACTGGAATTCATAATAACAAAGAAATCTGACTTTTCCAGAGAGGTCATATTTGTTATCCATTTTGCACTGTAGAAGAAAAGAAGCCAGCTGAGCCCAGATGAAGCTGGATGTGGCATAACTGCTTTGAAGTTTTGTTTGTTTTCACTGATTGACCCACATCCTGTTGGAAGGAATTACCTTCACCTATTTGGAGCCGTTCCAAAATATGAGTGGGAAAAGGATATAAAGGGTTCAGATGCTGGGTCCTATAGAGGGGATTCTGCAGCACAGAAGTTACAGAGGGATCAGCTCTAGTGCAAACAGCAGAGAGTCAAGAAGTACAAAGAGGATTTCTGAGAGACAGCTCTCCAGTGACCAGCAGATCAGACTGAGGAGGAGCTGAGCACGTCACACGCTGCCCCTCCCTGTAACAATCTCCAGCATTCTCAGGTAGCAGCAGTGTCTGATTGCTCAGACGCCAGATTCTGGCTGCTCTCATCTCCCTGATGAGATGTTTAAGATGGACATAAAAGTGTCTCAAATTTGCCTTACGCCATCCCTCCTGACCCCACACAACTCCAGTGTTTTGGCAGATGCTCAGCCAAACTCTCAAGGGACAGAAGATGAACTTGCAGGGAGGAGATAGAGCAGATCAGCTCCATGTCTCTCATTTGGCACCAGCTCTGTGCTTTGCCCTTCTCTCACTGCTTCCCTGCTCCTGCAAAGCATTTCCTAAGGGTAATGGATGCTGGGAGAGAAAACATATTTTAAACAAGAATTTTGTTTATATTTTGTTATAAAATAAAGGGTTCCTGAAAGCTGTAAGCCAGTGCACATCTCTGTCAGCAGGTTTGAAGAGAAGGCTTCAGCATACACTGGACTGCCCTGACTCTAATTTTTTATGTTGGGAACATGTCTGAACTCATTAGCTCTTGATAATACACTCATTATTTTAACTATTCATAGCAGAAAATAGCATGAGAGACTAAACTCCTCCCTGAATTAGTCTGGCTTTCAGCTGCCCTCCATGATCCATGGGAAGACTGTACTTCTGCACTCCCTCTGAGGTTAGGAATACAAGAGCAGGGCACCATTCAAACAGCAATTTCAGCCCAGCTGTACTGAGCAGTACATGAACCTCAAAAACATGGCAGTAGTGAAAAAAAAGGGTTCCCAAAGCTGGTCACACAGCAAATACCTCCCACACAAACCAGGCTGGAGGCAGCCAAAGGGAGGACGGGCTGGGTTTGCATCTGTCTGATGCAATGTGCCTGTCTACTCTGCAAAAGCTGGAGGGTTGTGTGCAACATGAGAAGGGACTCTCAGAGAAGTTTTGGACACAGAAGGATTTAGCCATATGAAGGGGAAAAGTTCCCTCTGGCAACACAAGTGAGGAGTGGCTCTTCAATTCCTCTCAGCCATTCACACAGAATAATATTCAGAGGTGTTGAGTTTATTCCTCATCAGGTGTCTATTGCTATCAGAGAAGAAACCACATATCTTCAGGAATATCATAACTGCTCCGGCACTTCTCAACAAAGCCTTGCTGCAGAAAAGCCATGCTGTTTCCAGAAATTAGGATGAAACAAGATGAAAACATTAGTTCTATGACTGAAGTTTCACGACACAAGACCTCACTAAAACAAGCAGTGTTTCCTCCTATAGTCAGATCTTTTATATTTTTAGATGTACAAGGACACCAAGCCACTTCCCCCCAAAACATCACACACATTGTTTTTGAAATCCCATTGTTTTCAAAGGGATTAACCACATAGAGACTTCTGCTGTTTGAGGATGCACTTTACTGAGTTGAAGTCTTTTTTCAGCTCTCATTCCCCTCACACCAGTGGAGCATTTGGCCACACTTGCAGTGGAGAAAGAGCAGCAAAATTAGGCTGATGGGTTTGGTACAAGGTGTTACCCAGCCCTGCCTGACAATGCACAGGGTTATTCAGGGCAGGGCGTGCCTCAGGTCTCCTTGCAACCTCTCACTAACCACAGGTGCCTTCCCCACATCCCAGCCCTGGCCATGAGCATCCCTCTGAGCCCAGTGTTTAATACACTAACAGGAATAGGATCAGAGAGCTGAAAAGAGAGTTCATGCAGGCTCAGCCAGGTCAGGACCGCATGTCCAGGCCTTTCATCCTCTGCCTGCTCCCCCAGGTGAGGGATGGGGCTGGCAGTGCCCCCGGTGTGACTCAGGGCAGGGCTGCTGCTGCCATGTGCTCACCATGCCTGGCACAGGGACACAGCAGGGCTCTTAGATCCCAAGGGTGGGTGGATGGATGCACTCAGCTGCAGAAGGGCCGGGCCCCTCATCCCAGGGAGTACCCCCTGGCACAGCCCCAGTGTGAGTGTGTCCTGGGGACACAGCAGGTCTGGCTGGTGTAGAGATCTCTTCTCCTTCTTGAGCTACCTGCACCCCTCAACAACTTCATTTCTCACCACGTCTTTGGAAGATGAACTGTGCTGGAGTTAGGAAGGATTGAGAGCCAGCTTCTTCCAAGTGCAAGATCTGTTACTGAACACTGGCTCTGATGTGGGACTGAGCCTTCTCAGCCAAGGGTTCAGCAGGATGTCACCTCTGGAGTCCACACAGGAGGAATGCAGATTCCCAAAGCACCTCCCAGAGAAAAGACACACAGAGAGGATGAAGCTGTGGCAATGGTCTAATTTTTCTCAGCTGAAGTTGGGTTTACATCTGCAGGTTTTAATGGATGTAATCTGTATGGTTTTAGACAATATGTGTTTTCTAGCTGTTGTGCTCTACTGTTCCCTCAAGCCTTGTATCTATTCCATTCTGCAATTAGCCCAACCACATGGATAGGGTCACTGTCTTCAGCATTTTGGACTGACTCTATCCAGGATCCAAGTAAATGATCACATTTTCCTGTTAGCACATGTATCACAACTCTGAGCTGTAGAGGCAAGTTTCACATCACCCTAAGAAACAAGTAAGAATATATATGCATGCTTCTGGGGAAAAAACACTCAAGGATGTTTTCCTATTTCCAGATGGAAGATAATGAAAAAAATAACCAAACTTGCAGTGTGGACAAGTACTGAAGTTAATGACATGCCCAGAGACTTTTCCCCAGCTTGTCCAGGAGGAGCTGGAGGCTGTTAGCCCATTGCTAGGGGAAGAGCACAAACAATCACCCCTTTTTGAAATTGGGTGTTTTACAGAAAAAACAAAAACAAAACAAAACCAACCCCCCCATGCCCAAAACAACACCACCAAAAAAACAAAAAAGTGTAGTATATTAACAGCAAGTGGTATTTGCTGTACATCTGTATTTGCTCCCTGTACAGAGCAAACCTTGTACGGCTGGGGAAAAGGATATGAAATAACCAGACCAGTGTCCCTTGTCCACACTCATGTATGTCCTCAGGATAGGATCTGGTGTACAAAGACAGTAACCAACTTGTCTTGCAGATTCAGAGTTGGGATACAAACACAAGATGGGTTTGTTCCCTCCAAGTCTTAGGGCAGCTCCATCTGGCAGGCAGTGCAGTGCCTCACAAATATCTCGCAAGTGCATGCATAACATGCCATCAGAGTTCAATAAAATAAATTGGAAGAAGACAAAGTAATTTTCAGAATACAATCCACAGGATGCACAGGATGATTTACAGAAGCTAGAGCCTGCAAGCTGACAAGAAAATAGCTCCTCACAAATTACTTATCTTTCAGGTCAGTCAATTGAGAGAAATATAGGTTGGTCAAGAATTGCTACGAAGGTGTGATTTGTATGCAGAAAGGCTGCTGCTCATTGCACCATCTCTGTTAAAAAATATGGAAAATGAATATGTATGTTCCCTAGAACAACAGAGTTGCTTGTTTCCCTACTTTATATAGATTTGCAAGCCAATATTTTACCGACTGAAAAGGCCAAAAATTCTGAAGAATGAGTGTTTCCCTTCCTCTGATTAACAAATCAATTACAACAACAATGCCCCTTTTCTGTTTAAGTTACCAAAAATGCTACAGGGTATAGCTTGCTCTTGACTTTTCTTTCTTTAGCGTTCTCAAAACATTCCTAGAAGTCACAGTAAACAAAAGTTTCAATATATTGGTGCAGCAAAAAACTGTACCAATGAAAAAACCTCATCTGACAGCCACCACATGCAAATTTACAACCTCTGTCATAGAAATCCATGCCTGAAGAATGAAGCTAGTTTAAACTTGGATCTGAGATCCTCAGTTCTCTTTTTAATAACTATTGTCTTGGACCACCACCGTTGAAAGCCCATGGTAGCAGATCCAGGACATCAGGAGAGGTATTCTGGATTTCTGAGGAGCATTTGACATTTCTGTAATTCAAACACAGAATGGTGTTACTAACCTGCATATCCACCATCCAGGGCTGTGCCTTTACCCTGGAGTTGCATTTGTCTCACTTTTTAGAGATTACCTTGATACAAACCATTTTTCCCTTTTCAGATTAACAATTGGAATATTGTCTCTTGGCATTATTTATAGTGCATCATATGCTCATGTCCTTTCCAATTTATAGACAACACTTCAGTTTGAAATGAAGAAAAACAAAGAAACAGCTGCAATCTTCACTGGTTAACGTTTATTCTGTATTTTCTGAAATAAGCAAGAATTTAAGACGTCCATAAGCAATCAAATACAGCCACAAAAACCCCATACTGACCCTAAATAAGAAGCACTATGAGAAATACACAATATTTCATGAAACGATACTGTACATCAACAACCTTTAGGAAACAAACTACTCAAACCATATGCTTAATTTACTCACAATATAAAAAACTTTAACCTTTAAAGAAAAATATAGATTCAGTCCAATTGTAGGATCCAATCCCATACCCAGTGAAGTCAATGGAAGTTCTCTCATTGATTTCAATGTTTAAAGGATCATGCCCTTACTTTGCCTCAAGAGGCACTTTAATTATTATACAAGGCCTAGCCTGAATAGCTATTACAAAAATGTCAAACATCAACTCAAGAGTATGTTTTAGCAACTTTCAGGAAATAATGGAGAAATAGGTTATCTATCCATGCATGGAATAAGGCAAAAGCTAATTCATTCAGATTAGGAATAATAATTTTTACTAGTTTCTTTTTCACAACACAAACATTTTAGACTTTTTAAATTAATGGTTATATTATATATCATATTATGCTTCACATTTTTCCTACCTCTACTGAGAAAGCTGGCACTGACATGTCATAAAGAACTCCTCATTAATTATTGTTTTCTGTTCTGTAACAACCACAAGAAACTCATCTGGGTTTAGTAATAGTGTCTACCAAGAAAAAAGCACACACTATCATAAGCTTATAGTTTATAGAGCTCAAGGTACATTAAAATGTAAGTCATGAAGTTCACAAATTCTGTTTTAAAATATTTTTCCAAACTAAAAGCTGCAGAAAATTGGTTCTTAAATATTCTACAGAAAATTCTGAAGCATCTAATGGTTTAAATTACTTATGCTTTCTTCTTAAAAATATTTAAATTAGGTTAGTAGCCCATCCTTTTGAAAAATAATCCAAAAAAGATACACTAGATTACAAATCTTTTGTCTTAATCAGTGTAACCAAAGGTTTGTCATCTGGGCTGTAATCTTCATAAGCAATGGGGGTTGCATCATACATTGCAGGTCGGGATTTCTTGCCAAACCTGGAAATAAAAGAAAACTTTTGGTGACAAACAGAAACATGAATGAGTTCATAGCAAGAACGCAGTGACTTATGGCCTGTGATCAGAAACAAGGTCAGATAGCTTAGATAAACTCTATATAACAAAAGAAACCCCAGGAAAATGAGGCAAAAAAATGGTCAAGTGTTTTTTGTTATTGACCTGATGCAGAGAAAACAGTATAGAAAACACAGAAACAGAATTATTTATGTAGTCATCCATACTAAGGATTTTCATGCACTTATGTACTATATTAAGCCTATATTAATTTATGTTCTCCACACTGGAAAGTGAAATTCAGAAAATTCTGATTTTGAGGATAATATTTAGCCCAAACCAAAATTAACTTGATTTTCTTCCAAGACTTTTATGCAGCTTCATAACTTCCAATTTCATTCCTGCCTGTTTTCAGTGATCTAGAATTTCTGATAAAACTGAAATGGCTGAAAGAATTATGATACATATGGTGAAAATTTCATTTTTCAAAGTACTTCAGCTGCCAATAAGGCCACACTAGATTCATTCCCATGCATGAATGTCTGTCTTCTTCAATAGATTATTTTAATAAATACAGACAGGTCACATTTGCTCATCACCATCACGATGGATAAACCTGATTTTCTACAAATGAGATAAAATTTCAAGAGCAGAATGAAGGAGTCAAGTTACGGCATTTTACTAAATCAGAGGCAGCACTGAATTCTGAATCACCCTTTCTCACTATCACTCTCAAGGGTTTAAAGGAAACAGAGCTTTGCAGAGATACAAATGATGGTGAACATTCTCCAGAGATTTAAGTAAAAGTCTATCTGCCCTTCCTGACAGTAGAGCACATGGCTTGTTGCACCCAGTGAAGCAGGACAAAATCTGTTTTCTCATGTAGGTCAGGGTTGACATGTGCCCCTAATTAGAAAAGGCTGACAAAAGAGCACAGCACATGTGCAAGTTGTTTATGGTCTGGTTGAGCCACGGAGCTGCTCAACCATATTGCTTTCATCAGGTGGTTCAGAAGTCAGTCCCTGCTCATAACAGCAAACAAACAGAGGTATCAGCAACCTCAGAGGTTTATGTTAAAGACAGAAGTGTTAAATGGGAGCTCTGTTCAATGAGTGTCTGTCTGGGAGGACTGCACAACAGTGCTATGCTATCCAATTGATGACATAAAGGAACACATAAAGCAATTATCAATACAATCTGCAAGAGGCAATGATTCAAAGGCTAATCAATAGTGAAAAGATGCAGGTCCCTGCTACAGACTGTGCTGGATCAATTAACTGCTCAATTACAACAAAAGCACATACAAACAAGTGAATAAAGATTTTTTTCCAGGGCAACCAAACACAAGATTATTCATCTAACAAAGAGTATACACTGTGTGGGGAAATCTCGATCCTGGGAAGCACTGAGTGTGGAAAAAGACTGGTGGGACATGACGGGTACTCATTTTAACATTAGCTTCAATGCCATACTGTGAACAATTATGTGCTTGGGTTGGTAAACAGTGTAGCAGTAGCACTGGGGAAGTTCTTCAGGCTCTACATTTAGTTTTGGCATGTCCATTCATGTGTGATGATGGTGTTGTTCCAATGTGAACATCAGAAATACTTACCAGGGGCATAGGGATCACCACAAAGTACATGAAATAAGAATCAGAAAATATACATTACAATGAAACACTGAACAAGAGAGACTTGTGTAGTTTGAGAGAAACTCAGGCCTCCGTGACGATTCTGAGGCCAGTACACATTTGTCGTAGTAACTCTTGGCAAAGGCAGCTCTGTGTGTGTGTGGCAGACACTGCAAATCATCTTCATATTTGGAATGGTCTTGCTCCTCCACTTCCTTAGAACAACATTTCCAAAGATGGCTAACTATAGAGTTATTAACCTCAACAACTCCACTCAAGGAGAAGACTTTTGAGAACAATGGACAGCTGAACCCTGAGGAAATGGTATTTTTCAACTTCTGTGGACAGGCTGGAGTTCAGAGTTTCCCCAGAAACAGAAAAAGGAAATCACATGGTGCTACTCGGTTCAAAACCAGCAACTGGCAAAGCAGTCCACAAAAAAAGTTGAAACAAGAGAAGTAAAAGGGAGAGACCAGAAGTTAAAAAAAAAAGGATAAAGCATATTGAGAGGAGGAAGGGATTCTTTTGGCTTTCACAGGAGGAGAATGAGAAGATTTATATTCCACTGCATTATTCAGAGAAAAGGTCAGGTGTGCAAGTGGTATTACACCTTGCTTAGAATAACTGAGCTGTAATCCTAGAGTTCCCAGAAAATTAACCCTGGCAGAGGATGTATATTAAGCAGTTGGCCAGTGATGTAGAGAGCAGAGGCACAGGCACACGTGATCACACTTTTACAAAGAGGCAGCTGACTGAAACCTATGCCAGGAAATGGTAAGAAACGAGCATGTGCCGATGCTCATCTGATTCAGAAAGCTTAGGACACTGCAGTCCCACACAGCCAGCTCCAACACAGAAATGAGGAGAATGCACAGTGGAGAGAAGCTGACCCTGCTGTGACAGGATAACTTAATCAGAGTCTCATGAACCAGACTCTTCGACTGACACAGAGACAGGACAGGTCAGCGTGTGAAAATAAAAATTAAATGAACTGCGCTGTAAGTAGTGCATGAAGGCTACTGATATCTGAGCACACACAGAACTAACTGCAGTGGAGTCTGTAACCAGATCATTCATGAACTCAGTGTGAATGCTTTTCTAGAGTGAATGATTCTGTTTCAATAACAGATCTTGGTTCCATTTCAATGACGTCTTATGGCTGCCACAGCCAGCGGTCAAGGTATTTCATTACACTGTTCTCATCCAGCTTTAAAATGTATACACTTTAACATAAAGGAATATTTCTTTACTGTCTGCATAATGAATGCTAAAGAGAGCCATGCTTCACCTGCTCAGAAAACTATCTAGTTCTGATCTGCTAATCCTAGGAACATTCACTAGAAGTAGACATTTATTAGTCATGATCATCCTTGAGCACATTGGTTTTGTCTCACAGGAAGTACCTTGATTAATAAAGATCAAATTAGAACAAAAATTAACTAGAAAAAAGAGAATGCTGAGAAACACGAACAAGTAATTTTAAAATAATTTACTGAACAGGCAACAAGCATCCACACCCCCTGGATACCTGCTGACTTTACCAGAAACCTTACCTTTAAAGAAAATAATCTACTAACATTTCCCTAGGCCTCCATTTTCCAAAATTACTAGTAAGTTTTGGTATCTGACCGTGAAAGGGAATTGCACTTTCTGTTATTTGAAAGTAGATTTCTTAGATACAGCAATTCTGAAAATTCAAGCCTTTACATATGTAGGTTTAAAAATTTATGCAAAAATAACTGTAAAAGTTATGCTACTTTTCCTGAATTGAATTGACCAAAACAATTCCTGAACCCAAAATATGCACAACAATCTCCACAATAAACCTCCATGAATTACCTGACTTGGCAGCTCTATCTTGGATTTTTATAAGGCATCATATTCTTGGAGACACCAAAAATAATTTGGGATGAAAACATTTATTTTCATTTGCATTAAGTAGAAATACCTTTTCCAAGGTAGGGAAACTGCTAATGGACAATAAGGTAATTTCTAACTACCTAATATGGATTTGAAAGATCATCATTAATCTATCCCAATGTAAGAACTTTCTTGAAGTTGGAACACTTTGAAGAGCTACTACCCAAGCTGTGCTGTGATTAACTGAGCCTGTGGGAACACCTCACCCATTTCAGATAATTCTGATGACTTCAGCAGTGGTACAATTTAACCTATTTCATTTCACTGAAACAGAACTGGAGCATTCAGAAAATGAATTACCAGCAATCACCAACCAATATGCACACATTTCTCCATGTCAGTGCACAGAAACCTGTCTCCCTCAGTTGTTTTAAGAGCACTTTAATGGTAACACACATGAACACTCTATTGGAATTTGAAGTGATCTTGACAAATTGAAGAAATGGGAAAAAGAAACACTAAAAATGAAAATTCTACCCTATTAAGAGAGATGTCAAACACAGAAGAAACCGTATTGGCTAGGAAACAAAATGACACAGAGGATCTCGGGATGAGGAAAAGGTCTAACAGGTCACAAAAGTATGTCATTAGTCACTAGAAAGAAAAAGAAAAAAAAAACCAAGCAAGATTCCTTTTCAGACATATGAACAGGAATGCCATAAATAAGATGCAGGAGGTGATTACTCAGCTTATTTGGTGCACATAAATCTTCAGACAGAGGACTGCTTTCAGCTTTAGAGACCCCCTCTTCAA
>VXAC01004565.1:97714-194096 GCA_013399225.1 Rhipidura dahli | reverse complement strand
AAAAAAAAAAAGAGACAATCTGGAGTGTGTCCCAGGAAGACAATAAAGAAAGTGATATGATCTGGGAGGAGATACTGAAAGAATGGGTTAGTTAAATCTAGGAAAGATAAAAGTTGTTTTGCTTTGTTTGTTTTCATCATAAAAAAGAAGCAGGGGAGGGCTCAGCACTTGATACACAAGTCATAAGAACAGCCCTAAGAGCAGTAAGGGAGAAGCTGCCTCGTCCACAGCAAAGAAAATCCAGGTTAGATTTTAGGAAAGCTCTTTCTAACTCTACTCAACTCCTTTGGAAGTTTTTAAACACAACTGTTGGCAGCAAGCTAGGTGTATTTTATGATAAATCAGTGCCATGGCTTACACTTGAGCTCTCAAATCCCTTCCACTTCTACTCTTGTGTTATTCTGACACTCAATGCCCTGCAAGGGCTCTTTTAAATTTCAAAGTGAAAGAACTACTGTCTCTAGGAAAGCAAGTAAGAAAGACAAATTGGAGCACAAAATTCAGTGATGTGAAGAGATTCTCACTGAATAATCTGGTAAATTAGTCACAAAAATCAATGTGCCTTTGCTATCTGGTCATATTACTTGTGTGTAGTTAAAGAATCTGTACATCCCAAACAGAAGATCTGACAGATCTAAGAACTCTGCATCTGTCCCACTTCACCAGTTACACCAAATAAAGTCAGACTAACTCCCCCTGTTTTCAAGGAGTTTTGCTGTATTACCACACTTCAAATGAGAACAGTGAGCAGTGCTGGTGATCCCATGTTTTCCCAGCAAAGCAGACCAGTGACTCTGCCAAGAGCACTCGGGTGCACTGTGTATGAACTGAAATCACACATCAGAACAGATCCCTAGGAAATGCCCATGTCCAGCACAAACCTGGCATGTCGGATGGAAGCGATTGCACTGCTGAATTCACTGTCAATGCTCCTACAGTTGTAAAACTCTTCGTAGGCTGGCCTGGAAGAGCCCTGGTACTCGATGCGGCTGATGCGGCAGATGCCCACGATCAGGATGATCAGCATCAGCACAAAGGCCACGCACAGGGCCCCGATGATGATGTACAGTGAGTGACGAGGCATATTTGTTAGACTCTCTGCCATGTGCCCAGACTTCCACTGCAGATCTGCCATGAAGAAATAAAGAGTTAACGTCAATTAATCATTTATATCTGTCCTGCTGAATAGAACTAATTTATGATATTCATTTTCAGTATTTCTGGCTTTTGAAGCTATGGAGATGGGTAATTTGAACCTTCCCAGGCTCTGTTACCAATACACCACCATGCCCAACGCCACAAATTTGAATAGCACTATGTTGAGCCTTTACCCATTTTCTCCTGTTGAATTTTGAGGTCATATGGGAACACCTATCTAGTTTGATCTCCTGTATAACCCAGGTAACGGAAAATCATCACATTATTCTTGCAATATGTTATTTTATAGGCTCTCAAAAAGGCAGGCAGATTTTATGCAAAATCTTCTAGTAACCCACCAGTCCCCTGTGCAGTTTATTCTAACACCGAAGGCTTCCACTAAAATGCGTTATTTAACATCTATTAAACACACTTGATTTTTAATTTGAAACACAGACTTTCTTATGCCTATCTGCACCAGAGACTGCAGAGACTTCAGCATTTCAAGGATAAAAAGGACACCTCATAAGGTCCTACAGCAGTGAGCCCACTAGAGTCTTTTCCCAAGCATAATTTCCCTGAGATTCTCAAGGCAGACCTTAAAGTAAAGCCAGTCTGGAAAAGGCTTCTTGTGTTTTTGTATTCCAGATCTTCTGTATAAATATTTTTTGATCCCCAAACCACAGTCTATCTATGGCTAACAGATTTTCCATCAATTGCTTATGTCTTCAGATCTGTTTCTCTCTTGCATGGGTCAGAATATTTCTAATTAACCTGTACTTCCCTCCAGGGTTGCTTTTTGGCATTCTTTTAAGCCTATGGTGTCATATATTATTTCAAAACAGGAACAGACTTGAATCATACTGACTATGGAAATGTAACACTCTGCAAAAGTTATTCCTAGTAGGTGCCTGTTCCTTTTTCAAATGTACTTCTTCTTTTCACTGATTTAGAAACTCCCTTTACTTAATCACAAACAGTCTGGCAACAGGGCTACCAAGCATATGCTTTGGGAGGTTAAGATATTCTCAGAAGCCACCTCTCAGGGATGCTGATGATGGCAGATAATTCAAGCACCTGAGTTGCAATCGCCAGTTTAGTGGCATCTGTAGAAAGAAATCTCTGTCTATGGTAGAAATACAGGGCAGGTACAAGGACAGGAAATACAAGAAATCCATTGAAGAGGGAGGTGTTGAGAAAGCCTGAAGCTGTAACATGTGGGATTCAGCTGGGCAGCATTGGGAGAAATGGCTGCTCTTTGTCACAATAGTGAAGGTTGTCCCAGAGCACCTCTCAGCTCAGGGTGCTCAGACTTTGTCCACAAATGTGAGCTGAGTTTAAGGACTGGTTGTTTGTTTCTCTTACCTTCTTCAGAGGTCAGTAAAGTTTTAATCAGCCTGAATCATTCAGTGATTTTAAAAAAGTGCTGTTACTGCAGTTTGCCCAGCCAGGATACAAAGAAGAGAATACAGCTGTGCTCTGTGCAGTTTGGGATGGGCTTCTATTTTTGTTCTGCAGCACATTTGTCACACGCAGTGGTTCCTGTCAGGCTGTCAGACTTGGCTGAATTCAGATCTAATGTGTGCAGATATATGGCAAGACAGTTCTGATTTAGATTCCATGTCTTCCATCTCTGGATGACAAAGATGAGAAAAATTTCTTCCTTTTTTCCTCACCATATCCAAATACAAAGATTAACAGCTTATACTCCAAAGATTAGAAATAGCATATGACAGCTCAGAATCACAGTATTTCCAGTTTTTATATTAATGTTCATAAAACTAATTATGAGTAAGATTTCAATGCACAGCACAGTCTGTACTAGAAATTCTTCATAATATCAGTTTTCAAGTAACCACATAGTTTGGCCTGCCTCAATAGCTGCATTAATAATTACAGAAGTGGTAAAGGTAATGATATTAACAAATAACCAGCAGGCATTAGAGAATTCAGATGAGACATTTGTAAGCATTTTTACAGTGAATGCTCCATTAACTTTTTAGGCAAGTGCATTTCTTTTTGAAAGGAAGAATATCCTCTTTATAATTAGGACCAGTTTAATCCTATTTAACTGGAATTTCTAATACTGGTAAGGACCATAAGATGATATAATAAATGTCACAATTCATCCAGGCAACGTACATCTTGTCTAGTTTGTTGTATATAAACCACTTGGAAATTAAAAAGAACAGTCTGACAAGATGAAATCCTTTTAAGGTAGTGACTTCAAGCAGATAAACCAGCTGGTGATAAAATGGAGAACAATAAACAGGGTGGATCTACAAGAAAGATTAAGTACCAATAGCTTCCTTCATGGCCAGTAACAGAAAATCACAAAGGATAAAATGTGATCTATATAGTCAAATGATTCCCAAACACCAGCTTCTTGAGAAGCCTGGTTTTGTGTCTTTTTCTAGCATTCAGAGAGATAGTCCAATACAAAGTCATTATGCAGGGTTTAAATTTAATTTCCATCACATTATTAACCATTATGTACAAACTGCTGAAAGAATATAATAAACATTACAAGGAGAACTGGAAAGATGAACAGAAACAGATTTACTAATAGATTTAAACTTTAGAGCTCAAAGAAATCCACTGCACCACTGCCCTCAATTCCACTGTGATCAGAAGTGCTGCACCTGTTGCTAAAAGAGCTGGATTTGGCCTTTCTAGATATGATTAGAATTAAGTTCCCATCCGTTTTTCAATTCACAGCTCAGGGAAAGACAGTGAGTACAAAGATCTTCACATGGCTACACAGATCTGTAGAAGAAAAAATCTGCAGATCAAAATACTTTAAAATTCTTTCTGCAAAGTGATTTCTTTAAAACTCAATCCCTCTCTGTTTGTGTAATCCTTTATAAACATGTTAAACCCCAAGTTCTTTACAAGAGCTTCCACAGCTTTGCACATAAAGCCCTGCATTGGTTAGAGAGGCTGCACATCCATGGTTATCTGTTTTGGGGCAGCATGGTGTCCCATGTAACACATACTTTTACTTTGATGCTGTGGCAAAGTGACCTGAATAGCAAGGGAACATCAGACATTTGCTGAAGTGAAGCTTATTGAAAAAAAGACTGATGACCCTCAAATTTTAAACATATTTGTTCTTTACAATGCATTTTTTGTGGCTATAAGAAGATTTTTCTTCCTGTTCTCATTCAAGACCAATCCAAACCAGATTTTTTTACACTGCATTTTTCTATCTCCTCTATTAGTGTTATTATTACATACATGCACTCTTTTAGCTATTGTCATGAGTTGGATAAAAACCTCAATAATTTTAACCTCTTCAGTTGAAAACAACTGCCATGAATAAGGCCAGGTTGAATATTCCTGGTTGAGAATCAGCCTTGCAGTGTTACTAATGCCACTTAACACCTAGGTAATTCCCTGTTTTCTGTAACAACAGTCACAACATAGAAGAACTTGCATCCCTGCTAACAGGGGAAAGAAGAAATAATTGAGTAGCTGGACAGTAGAAGAGGCTCCTTCCACCCTCTTTTCTGCTTCTCTCCTTTTGCCATATGTTTACATGCACTTCACTGTGTGTCTGTGGTGCAAACAGCCAAACTGAGTGACTAGAGCATGACAGCCAGACCACTCCAGAACACGCACCACTGAATTCCTATAGCACATCTGCAGGCTCAGAAAGTACACAAGCCTTTGTATCCCTTTGGCATTCCAGAACATAACAGAAATGTAATTGTTACTTCACCAAGGGACTCCAGGAAGTGCATTTCCAGGATGATTATTGCTTTCTCCAAGAACTAAACCCATCTGTCAGCCAACTACTTAATAGCGAAGGCAGGCAGAATTATACTGCCTTGCTGATCAACTTGGGCGTGCACGTTGCAGGTGTCACCAACATCAGCCTTGTCAGGAAAAGCTCATCTCAGCATATTTCAGCATCAGAAATATGGCACACAGACAGCACACAGTGCTGTGCTCCCTGTGTCTGCTGGCTCTGCACTACCCAGGGAAGTGTGTGTGCCATTCACAGAGACAACAAAAAAGGCAAGGCTGTCACCATCTCTGGGCTAGCTGGCAATAGTCTTCTGCAGTCTTTGCTTACAGCAGAAAGCACTGAAACTGAATGTACTGGGTTAAAGCCAGGACTAACACCAAGAATACGAAGAGCAGAATCTGTGTAAAAAAAACTGTCAGTATGTTTAAAGTTTAAGTAAAAAAGTAAAAAAGAAGGTTCACATGCCCCTTATGTAAATGAGATATAGAAAACATTTTTGAATCCAGTCTTTGTGTTTGTTTTAATAATCTATCATCTATCCCTGCAACCTTAACTGTGCTAAAAAACCTGTGTACCTGTATAATGACTTGAAGGGATCTGTGACCACAGTACCTGAGCATTCAAGCAGTTAAACACACAGCTGAATTCCCAAGCAAAGACATCATCTCTGGCTTGAGAAAAAAAATCATCACGGAAATACAAAGCAGGTCTGTGAACAGCCGAACTAATGAAGCCTGATTTCCATTTTAACTCTTCTACAGCTGGGCTTCATACTTTCTGCCTCTCCTGTACCCTCCACTGTGCCATAAGGATGCCTTTACAGTGAAACCTCTCTAAACTAAGAAAGAAGATCACACTCAAGCTGTTCCTTCCAACCAGTGGAACCTCTCTAAAGTATTACAGAATGTTTTGGAAATATTTTGTCTTGGAGCCCTTCTCCTTTCTAAAAAAATTGGTAGGAATTAGCCAATGGCTGGAAAAGTTATTCCTGAAAAATTTGGTAAATGCATGCACACACAAGTCACAGCACAATTATCCAGACCCAGTTTCCTTAGGTAAGCAAGTTCCAAGTTGTTTTGCTGAAACATCACTAGAGCTGCAGGTGCTCAGAAGTCAGTGCAAGCCTGTTAGGACCATGCTTACAATGCTGTGGAATACACTTGACCCAAAGTGTGAAGGGAGGCTCCAAAGCATAAGCACAATTAAAAGGCAAACTGAGTGCCCAGCTCTGAGACAGCAACCCTGACAATTTAGTCCGACACATCTCAAAGTAGGGTGCCCAGAAACCTAGATTTTTAATTTTCACAACCACTTTTGACAGGCTATGGCCAAAACTAAAATGAATTTAACATGATTTTAGTAATTTACATACAATTCAGGGTATTTGTGCAGATAGCCATTTAGAGAAAACTGAAATTTCTTTAACTTATCATTTTTAGAAATGTTTAGAGAACTAAAAAACTTACGTATTTCACAGTTTGCACCAACCCATCCATGAGGACAATGGCAGGTGTAACCACCAGGCTGATCTATGCAAGTTCCACCATGGTGACAGGGATTGCTGTCACAGTCATTTACATCAATTTCACATTCTTCACCTTACATAGAGAAAATAAACAAAACAAAACAAAACAAATGAAAAACAACGTTATGTATGGCAAGTGCCTGACATAGCAAGTACATCCTCAGTCATTTAACTTCTCTCTTGCTGCAAAACACCTTATAGTGCAATGCATGCTTATTCTCAGAACATCAGAAGTATTCCAAGAAGAAGGTATTATCCTCATTTAAACAGGTGAAAACAAAGCCTGAGGACTAAGGGGCTTGACTAACCTCACCCAAACTCTGTCTCATTTCTCTAAATATAATTTTTATCCCAAGAAAATGTCCTTTAACAGATGATCATGGATATTCTGATATGCTATACAATAATGTAGATAATTGGTGCCTGAGGAACTGACACTGTACAATAGAAAGCTAATTCTTTTCCAAAGAATGCCCCTTGATCAGCACAGATCAAAAAGCACAATTTGATCTATAAACTAGCTATGGATGGGTTTACCTATTACTCTCATATTGGATATTACCTTACATGGCTAAGAGAACATCAGGTTGCAAATTATCTTGACATCAGACATTTGGATTACACCAATCACATCAGTCTAAAGTACTAAATGGGTTCCTTACCAGCCTCTGAAAGTGTAAATTGATTCTTAACAAGTACTTTAGTGCTTTTAGGAATTGCATATTAAGATAATGGAATAAGCTGTTTCTTGAGCACATAGTAACTAAGGTCACTGTTAAAACATTTTCCAGTTTCATCAGTGTCCAATTAGTATATTGGGTTACCTGGAAATCTTCAAAATGCTATTTTTACAATGCAATCTAGTCTCAAGTAGTAAGGTCATAAGCCATATTAAATAGCTGTTAGCTTAGTGAGTCTCTTTAGTAACAGGCTTTTTTTGCTACAAAGTTCAAGGCAGATATAAGTAATATCAAAATTTTTTTATTCTCACTAGACTGATTACAATTCAGAAAAGTCCGAATTAATTCCATTCTTGAAGAGACACAGTCTTACTTAGCATTTGTCTTCCTCTACACACAGTGAACAATGAGAACCAGACATTCTGTGTAACACACAAATCACTTACCTGCATATCCAGGTGCACAAATACATGTAGCATTTAGACCTTCGCTGTCACAAGTGCCACCATTCTGGCAGTTGATGTTAACACAAGGATCTTTGTATAATTCACAGTGCCTTCCTGTAAAATGAAAAATCAGTAATTGCCATTGACATGACTGACACTGACAGCATGGAATCAGTACATGTGATAACGTGACTTCACCTGGATGAGTGTGCAGACTCCAAACCTGTACTTCTGGGCTAATGAAGTCATAACACTAAAGCCATGTGGTTTATGCTGGCTAAACTTTTTACATACATGCCTCCTCTCTGCTCTTCCCATGGGCTGTGGACTAGGAGAGGCAGGGCAATTTCTGCTTAGAAGAACTATTGGATGTCTACAAAAAACCATATAATGAAGGATAAACTGAACAGTTGTCTAAAATTCTTCAGTGACATGTAAACAATAACTGTCTTGACTAGGAATTTTATGTAATAAATTATTTAACAACATACATAAACATTCTCATGTCTCTTGTTACCTCTTGCTGGAAAAATAGGAGTATTACAAAAGTAATTTTAAAAAATTATTCAAATGTACAGTTAAAAATAAATAATTGGGTGGCTCTACTTCGTGCCACTACCTTCACCAACAGGTCTGAGGAGAAGAGAAGATGAACATTATGGTGAACATTGTGGTTAAGTGCTGCTTAAACTGTCATGAAAAGCTGAGGGTCATTTCCTCACCAGGTCTCTAAAGTGAAGAATTCTGTATCTATTGTCAAAGAGCAGTGCAATCACCAGTGTGAAATACATATCTAGCCTCAAGCAGCTGTTAAGTGAGCATTACTTATCAGCACAGATAAGGATTGATATGCTTAATGAGAAAATGCTGGAGCAATGTTCCTTAAAACATAGTAATTCTGTTTAAAATATTTATTTATTTTTAATTTCTAATAGCATATGAAATTACGTTCAAAATGTTCTCACAGCATGATTCAACACAGAATACACTAAAAAAGTACCATTTTAGCCCTCCCCAGAAGGACTTGTCACAGACCACTGATATGTGTTAATTTGTTTACAGCTGAAATCTACTGTGAGAGAAAGGATTTTGTACAGCCAAACAAACCCTCTTCTCATCTATTTTATAAATTACTTAAGAAATGCCAAAGATGGATTCCATCTGAACACAAATCTCAGAATAGCTGCAGTTAACATGGAAAAGCAGTCACAGACTTACTACTCTCTCTGGGCTTTACCGTCTTCTGAATGAACAATCAAGATACAACTCCTTTGTGCTATTCCATTTCAAATAGGAATCCTTTATTATTATGTTTTTAGCTCACTTCGCTGGAGAAACTTAATTTAAAAAAATGTGAAAGCTCTCCATGTAAAGGCTCCAACAACTGATGAAAAAGTCGATTGAACAGTTATGTTTTCTTTTAAAAATGCATCACTTTCTAGCATAACTTAAAAAAAGCAGAAGAAACTACATCTGAGAAGAAGAGAGAGAATCCATTTGTGCCCAGACAAGGACATGCATTCCTCACAGAGGAGCTAAATCTGAACTATTCATTTTAATAAAGATTAAGGGATCAGGATCAATACTGAAGTTTGTCTCTGCTAATTTTACATGAGGGATATATTTCTGCTCAGTGGAGGATATGTTATCTCTCTGTTTGTAACAGAACCTGCCATAAAAAATACAGAGAACAACTGCAAACCCCAGCGTACCTTCGTATTCAGCAAGGCACACACACTCGTAGCTGTTGACGAGGTCTCTGCAGGTGGCTCCATTCTGGCAGGGTGCAGAGAGGCATTCATTATATTCCTCCTCACAGTAAAGGCCATGGTAACCTAAATCACATGAAGAGGAAATAAAAATAGTTATGAAACACTTCCCAGTAAAAATTAACAATTAGGCAACTACAGACCGTGGGCAGATGCTTGCTAATTTAAATATACTCTGCAAACTGATGTATGTTAAGACATTGATTTTAAAGGCATCTGTTCCCCAGGTGAAAATTACCAAGAAAATATTGGAAGCACAATGTTCTGAGAGAATTCCCTGCCCCTGTGATAAACCACAGTGAGTTGTAAGGATGGAGGCTGGTGGCAGAGGCCAGAAGCATCAATGTGAATGCCCACACTCAGATTGTTAAAAGAAATACAGGAATATCGACTATCTCCCAGCTCCTTTGGATCCTGGCAGCAAAGCCACTTTTCATCAAAGGGGTAATAGTTGTGTAACAGTAGCTAGGAACAATAACATGTTTTAGCTTTAATGCTGCACAGTGTCAAAGCACTGTAGAAGCATTAAGGTACTTCCATCTTTACAGTATTCCCAAGCCACAGGCAGGTATTATGGACTGATTAGGCAAACATAGGAAGCAGAAGCAGAGAAAAGCTACACAGCCTGTTAACAGCCACTGAGTCATTTGTATTATGAGACAAGAAAGAAGAAGTTAATCCACTTGAAAACAGCACCTTATTCATTACTCAGTGTGCCACACAATCATTAGTTTTAGTAGTAGTTGAAGTTACAGATGTAGTGTAATCTATGATATAATACCATGCACTGGAACAGTGCTCATGCACTTATTAATTACTATTATTATTTATTATTATTATTCTTAATCAAAAGCTTGATTTCCTTATTACCCAAAAAAGCATTAGATGAATGAATGTACAATGAATAAATATGCAATGGGCATGAATAAAGATGCCAAGAAAAAGGCCTAAAATACAAAATGTAGATTCTGCAGTATGATTTTACTTCTTGAAGTAATCTCTAGTTAGTAACAAAATTCATAGATATGAAAGGAGGGTATCTTTCATGAACAAGAAACCAAAGAGGGGGCAGATTCTCATCTCAGTAAGTGGCAATCTATATTCAGTATTCTGGTCTAAATTTTTGCCAAAATTCTCTCAGAATCATAGAAAATAGGACAAATGCTGTCTTCAGACACCATTTTCATTCCGCCTCTCCCTCCCTATTATGGATAATTTAAAACAAAATTTTATGAAGATACAACTGCTAGTACTGCTCAAGATGTATAGACAATACCATCCATTATGATTCTCAAAAAATTGTCCATTCATAGGAAATAGTTTGACTACTAAGTTATTAAGAAACATTTTGGAAACATTTTCTCCAAAGCTGTCAGCCAGGCAAGACAGAATTAATTATGCTAAATGTAATGGGTTTTCTTACTAGCCTACAATGAAGTTTATCTAGCTTATGATTCTATGAAATATCCTTATGCAATGAGATCTGTAGCCAACATACAAACCACCAAAATCAGAAGGGAGAACCAGAAAGAAAAACAGATGGGAATTCCCAGTGTTTAACACTGATGTAATTAGAGATTCTCAGAAAAAATGTTTTCCACTTCTCACCTTTCCAAGAAAACGAAGGGAATTTGTGACTAAATAGTTGTGTGGTTTCCAAAATCAATATGAACTATAGTATCCCCTCCTCAGGCTGCAGGCAGCCCATGCTGCCAGACACTGCACACTGCCGGGGAGAGATGTTTTCTCTCTCCACGAGAGGGCAGGTCTCACCCACACACAATTTCACCCCCATCCTCACCCTGGGGCCAGCAGCTTCCCTCTGCGGGAACTGCTGGGATGGAGAACGTTCTGCTGTGGGACCACCTGAGGGAAAGGCATGCTTCTCAGGGAGATGAGAGGCACCTTGTCATTCTAATTGAGCAGTGCTCCTTGTATTACTGCTTTTAAATTATACTGAGATACAAACCCTGTAGTATACTGAATTCATACATAATATCTTCAAAGAGACCACATAAATAAGTACTGTATTTTTGTTGAAGAATTTAGATGGAAAAAGGAGAATTTTTCATAAATAACTTCAGAGTAATGGATTCTAATGTAGTTGCTTCCTCTCTTTCTAGTGGTGTTATGATTCTGCTGCTTTTATGTTCACAGCCAATGCCAAATGCAGCTCTTTGCATCTTTGGTAGTGTGCAACATTTCTGTGCACATATTCAGAAAGAAAAAATTAACATTAACAAAATTAACATTAACAGCACTTCTCCAGCAACTGTGTCCTGAACAGGATAAAAAAAAAAAACACAGTAGGCATTGCAGCTTCAAAAAGGGCAACTTTTTTTTCCAGGTCACTTGAAATTGGAAAAGCCTTCAGTAACAGCATCTTCATGAACTCAAGCAGAACTTGAAAATAAAGGTCCAGTTCTGATGTGCTCTCTTCAGAGGCTGAGGAATGGACAGGGAACGTAAAAAATCCCTAAAATAGATATGTCCCTATGTTATCCCTTTCCCCTCTACATGACTGTCCCTTTGCCACTGGTCTTTACAAAAGCAGAAACAGATCTGTTGCCATTTCCCTCTTGATCCCCAAATTCTTCTTCCTCTCTCTTAAGCAACAGGAAGGCTGCCTCGAAGAGGGCAGGTTATTTTCCTGATGCTTTCTGGCATGGCCTTCAGTTACATGCTGAACTGCACTGCCTTTGCACATGGCTGTTAAAAACTGCAGAAGGAGAAAATGGGAAAGGGAGCACACAATCTGTGTCACACAAGCTGATGAGGAGAAGACAGGGGCTTTTTCAAAGCCTTCAAGAGCCAAAGATACAGCAGAGCAATTTCTCAAGAATATTTGCACTACCACATTAACAAAAGAAAAAGGCAGAAGTTTACTCTCCCTTTAGACATCAATAAAGAACAAACCTGAAAGCTTCTTAGCCTTTTTAGACCCTAACTTCAGAATAGTGATTCCCTGGGCTTATGCATACTTAACACTTCACCCAATCAGAGCAGCAGAATATAAAATCCCATCTTTATGGGAAGGCCTAATGGGGTACAAAGCAAACCAGTTCCATTTTGCAGGGAACAGCATCAGTCCATATATAGCGCTGTTCACTAACACAGAGTTGCATGTTATATAGTCAGGAAATAAATGTGTTCAGCAAAAGTCTGAGCTTATACAGCAATTAAACAAGAGAAGGAGAGAAGAATGCTCCAGCTGGCAGGAAGGTAGGAAGCCATGCTCACCAGCCATGGCCAGATTGAATGGAAGGTTGTCTTAATGTAGACGTGGAAACAAGATGAGAAGCAATAACGGGCTCAGACACGGTCAGGAACTGGAATTAACCTAAAGTCACTTCTTCCAGAGCTCACATATCCTGTCCCAGTTACCAAATGTGGGAAGGGGAAGACAGAGAAAAGAAAAATTGCAACTGCTGCAGACAAAAGTTGCACTGACCTCTGCAAAGGCACTAAAATAAACCTACGCTCCCAGAACCATCTATTCAGCAGCATTAGCAGTAAAATCAAGGGAACATACTCTATGGTACTACTTCTAAAGTTGCAGCCACTTTTTATATCCTGCAGCACTTTTTCTGAAACTCCTCTTTTCTTTTTTTCCAAATGTTCTATATATGCCATATATATTTATATAGAGGGCAGGTGTTAATGTCTGTACATGTGCTTTGCTGTTTCAAAATCTATGTCTTTAAAAAAACCCAAGTCCACAACTTTGCTGCGATATTAAGCTATGCAATTTCTAGCTACATTTCTCCACTTTGGAACAGACAAAATTAAAAATAGTGTATTAAATATTTGCATTTGAAAATTATAATAGTAGCTCTATAAAACAATTGCATATAAAGAGTAAAAAGGTTTAAGAGCAGAAAGAAACTGCTTCAGGTCCAGGGACTAAATAAAAATTCAAAGAACAGATAAAGTGGGGTCCCACTCGTTTCACCAACCAGGCTCTAGATGAGAAATCCAACAAATGAGCACAAGAACTTTTACTAGAATTAGTTCTTTAATATGGGGTAAGAAGTTAAACACGACACAAACTCTGAATCTAATGTCCAAACATTAAGTATTTCTTTGTTACGTCTAAAGGGTGAGGTGATAAATATTAATAATTGGAGTGTGTAAGCACATAAATAAAGATTTAAGGTAAGGTTACATGTGCAATTGAAAAATCAGACACACAATACAAAGTAGGTGTAGTTGCACAGCTTTGGGAATTCCACAGAGCCCGTCAGCAGACCTTTGAAGTATGTTCAACTTGGAAATACCTTACACACTTTTCCTTCCATTCTGGACATAGGAACGTTCAAAAGTATTAGACTGCTTTCCAAGTTAGCTTATACAAATTAGCTTCCCTGTACAAGCTATTAGATGAAAGGCCACAATGAAAGCCAACAACAAGAAAAATTAGTAGTAAAAGTCTGGTTGTTCAAGATTCTGCAAATTGTGCAGCTATGCAAGTATAACTACTATCATTTATCATTCTTCAAATCTGTACACTGGCCAAAAAACCATGAAAGCCAAACTGCCAACCAAGCAAGGAGACTTGCACAGACTTTGGGCTAATTGGAACTATTTAAAATTCCTCTCTTGTTTAATTTTTGAGGCAGAAGTAACACAGATGAAAATCCAACTGACACTGTAAAAAGTGCATAAAGGAAGGACAGTATTCAGGTCACACATACAAGCAAAACTCTCAGGCACTTTGTTTCTGGATTACAAAATTTTATCCTCTGTAAAATACTTCCAAAAAAAAAAAAAAAAAAAGAATAGTGCATCTTGGAGCTGAACACAAAAATTAAGTGACAGACTCCAAAGTTTTTAAAATTGTGTTTCAGACATGCCAGATAATCAATATAGAAGAGAATTCTAAAATGTCATATAACAATCTTTCCATTAATATATTTAAAACTATAATGTGTAAGAATTCAGGGATATGTCTGACAGCCTCCTGTTCAAAGAACACTGTGGTCTAGGAGCTGGCACACTGATGCTGAGAGCCTGCAAGTGAGAAAGCCTCAGGGTCACAGGGCAGAGACCATTTCTTTCCTGGTAATATCTTTATTATTGACCCTTGATAATGCTACTAAATTATACACAAATTTTATTCATTCACTTTATAAGTAATGTAACAGACACCGTGAAGATCTCTTCAGGCAAAATTGTAACTAGAGTCTAGCTTCTTAATGTCCCAGAGACATAACCCATTCACTCTAGCAAACTGCTTTTTGATAGAGATACCAAAAATGGATTTGTAGTCAATCCTTTAGTTTGGGGTTTTTTTGGAATTTCAACCTAGGAATCCTCAAGTTTAAATGCTTTTATCTGCCTTACACTCAATAATTACCAAAACCAAAGGCAAAGTGTATGTTACAGTGCCTCCTACATGCTGATCTACACAGAAGTTGACTGCCATTTATCTATTATCCCTTTAACTCATGAGGAAGATATCTGAAGGTAATTGATTTGAATCCTGCTGCTATCACTTAATATAAGCCCATGATGGTATTTTTGTAACAATGAAAAGGTGTAAAAGGCATAAAAGAAGGAAAATAATTATTCTGTCCACTCCTATCTTGCTACCACTTAGGTGCAGTTCTTAAATGACCTTCCAAAATAAGTTACCCAAGTTTTAAAACTATTGACAGAAAAATGACAAGCTCATTTATTTTGGCCTCTAGTTCCACCTCTATGTGAAGAAAGTAATGTTATTTTTTAAAATGAAGTTTACAGCAGCCTACAAAACGTTTGGAAAAAAGAAAGCTTTTTTTAATGTCATTTTTGGAGCAACACAAAGGAGTTCAGCTAAATAAATGCCATATATGATCCTGGATGCAACCTCTAAGGTTTCTCATCTCTGACTTTTAAAAGCATAAATACTGTTGAAATAAAAATAAGTTTCCATAACATGAGAGGTCTAAGACTACTTTTAAATCCTGAGAGAGATAGAACACTTTTGAAAAAATCAAACTATGGAATTCTAATCAGGTTTAAGTGACAAAGTTCCAAAAAAAGCTTTTATTTGACCAAGAATATTTGACTACCTTTTCTTTGTTTGAACCGCAGGTAAAGAACATGCTAAAGAAGATTAAAACTTCTCTGGTATTCTTAGACAGAGAATGTCTAGTTTTTCCTACTATTAATGACAAGTGCTGTCAACAAATATCAACAAATTATAAGGTAACATTACTATGGTGTCATCTACATTTCACTTTCCTGTTTTCTCCTTTAAAAAAGAGTTTGTAATTTAACTATAAATCTGTCAGCTCCAACAAATTTCCATTAGCTTCTGGTAATTGTGAGTACCTCCCAAAAAACTTTTAGTGGTCCCTTCAATGCCTCTAAAAAGCAGATAAATTCTGACACCAACTAAAAATGCTGAATTAGTAGCTTTCATTACAAAATCCCCATATATATAAATATCCACAAATAGATTGATAAGAGTTGCACATCCTACAAAGTGAGATGGAGGAAATGAAGAACTGTGACTGTTTTCTCACAAAACACAGAAAATCACCAAAGAGAATGAAAGGAATGTAGAGCAATGTGAATGTCACAGCAAAGCTACTATCAAATATCCTTATCCTATCAAAACTCCTTATTTTGTCCCTTGTACACTGGAAATTTGTTTTATCCTTAATTTCTTCAGTTTTCCAGTTTATAGCTTTATAGGAACAGACTTTAAAAAAAAAGGTGACAAAATTATTCAAATGAAAACAAAGATTGGTGCTCACTCTGTAAGTACTTAAGCAGCAGTGGATATATAGCACTGGTTATCAGACATTCTAGCTGTTACTTCCCCTATTAATTATCATTGCTAAATAGATAAAGGGAGCTAGAAGCACCCCAATATTCTGTTACATTGGTACAATGATGAAAAAAATCTGGAGCTAAGCCAATTGTGACCCAGAACCCATGGTGTCAGGCTGTGCTGTCAAACAGCTCCCAGCTGAGTCTTCTCACCCAACTCACCTGAGCAGCACCACTGGATCTTCTCTAGAGAGGCAATTCATGTAAACATGGATGGCAGAACTAAAACCCTTTGGAGTAACCAATACTTTTCCTTCTCTACCTCTGTTCAGCCGCTTTGCCTGTTTTTCTCCTTTCCTAATGATCAGTGTTACATTTTCCATTCTCTCTACCAAATTTTGTAATTCAGTGCTGATGCCTCGCCTTAAAAAGATTTATCCTGCAGACTACAGTTTTGTAATACAGCTGTAGAGTTCTGTCAACCCATATGGATCTCAGTGGGTATTTAAGTGCTCACTCTGCAATTTTTGGTTTTCCAAGTGCAATGTGTAGATTCCTATCATTACTCTAAACAGAGAGAACATCTGCTCAGTGTGTTTTATAGACTGAAAAGAAGGAAAGAAGTCATTTTAAGCTATATATGGAACCTACATATAAAAAATATTAGAAGATTTAGAGAGCGTGTAACTGCTGGTACAAACCAGGGATACAGAGGCATCTGTAGCTGGTTCCGACGCTGCGACAAATGCCGTGTGCACAGGGGTTCAGAGCACAGAAGTCAATCAGCTGAGCACACGTAGGGCCTGTAAATCCAGGACTACAGCTGCAGGAGAAGGCAAGTCTGTCTGCATAACAGGTTCCATTGTTCTGGCAGGGAGATGATGCACAAGGGTCTATTTTGTCCTTGCAAGTGGTTCCTAAAAACCCTACAAGAAATAAATGGGATTGATAAGTAAGCATTCTGATACACATACAACATTAATAGCTAAAGCACTTTAAAAGTAAGCCTTTGAGAGATCTATATTCCTTTCTTTTCTAATTCTATGAATATTATAAAAATACATATTTCTTATATAATAAACTCTAATTTTGTCCATTAACATTCTATGAAAAGAGATGCCTCAGCTAAAATCATACTATAAATGATTAAGGCAGTGAATTGCAAAAATATTTGCTGAAACTGGCAGTGTTTATCTGCTTTCTGAGTGAATCTGGCTTGAAAAGCAGAAGAGATTTTCTCAAAATCAGGAGCTGGCTAGCCTAGAAAAAAAGAAAAAAAGATAAAACTGACCTATTTTTCCTAACTGTTAATGTGTATGTTAAGTGTAACAACCCCTTATACAGAACATGGGTTTATTGAGTTTCAATAATTTAAAGAATATCTTTTACAAGAACAGACTCCTCATTAGCAGGAGAGACAATGATTTATTGAAGCAACACCTTGCCAAAAATAGACATAATGAAAAGGATATTATTGCAAGGGAACTTTTAATCAGATATAGGAAAGAATAATGTTTTAATAAATTGCAGTCAGTAACTACTGCTTGTATCTATGCATACACATACTTCACGTATGTAGTAACACAATGCATAGCTACTGTATCCTAAAGCAAGTCAGAAAAGCATATTCCAATTCTAGAACCCTTCTAAATAAAAGAGCAAACTGTCCTTTCCATTCAGTTTATTTTTTTTTAATAAGTATTTGGTCCATTTGTACAGACCATCACTTTTAAGCCTTAGAGTTTCCTGGAATATCTTACATTGTAAAAAACCTCTTAACATTACAGTAGAATATTAAACAAAGTGAGTAACCCACACAGAGCATACTAGAGAGTTCTACTCACAGAATTAACAAAACATACTAATGGAACTAAGAAAAGTTGGGGAGGACACAATTGCTCTGTGAGTTCCAGACAAAGGATTAAAAAAAAAAAAGAAAGTAACTAGAAAGAGGAAAAGAAATAACCTACGGATTGGACTTTTAAGTTTTGTCATACAGACTATGCAACAGACCAGGGAAAAAATCAAGTCTGACAGCGCACAGATGAAGAACAGGCAAGAGCCTTCTGTCCTCTCCATTTTGCTACCCCTATGGCTCCACTTGCTTCATGGGCTTTGTCAGGACCACCTGCTCACCAAAGCTGAACAGGGAGAGCCTAAAAACAAATACTGTAGAATCCTATACTAGAGGTCCCTCCTGTAGATAGTAACTAACCATCAGAAACTGCAAAGAATAAAAACCTCGAGATCAAGAATGTAATTCCAGCAACGGTTCACTGACAAATTAAGGAAGTCTGTACTGTTATAACAAAACCTTGGTCAGATTTTAAAGAATCTGCAAGGACTTTTACCAGGAGTAGAGAAGGAACAGCCATTGAGTCCAGTGAAATCTCTCAAGTAATTCTGAAACCAGACTAAAAAGGATGAAGGAGATCTGAGGTCACACAATGACACTAATGCTGCTTCATTACAACCTTTGCCATAATCTACCCTCCAAAGAGGAGGTTACTGGCAGATGGCTGATGTTTCAAGCGACAAAGCACTGCAAGAACATATGCAGGTTTAAAATACACCAAGACATGTTGCCCTTGTGCTATCTTTGAAATGCGTTTGTGCACTGGGAAATGCGTTTAGGTGACTCTGGAAGCTCAAATCTCAAGCATGAGTCAAATGTCTGAGAATACTCAAAGTAGAAAACATGGAAATCGATTATTCTGGCATTTCTGAATGTACATTTAAATCCATATCAGTATAATCGTTGAAAACAAATAATGCAAGTAATAACTTTAAAAATGAAATTCAGAGGTGCGTTGGCTGAAAACAGAACCAAATTCAGAGGTGTATTGTCTGAAAACAGAATCAAATTCTGGAGAAAAACACATCAGCATTGTTTATCTGCAGACAAATATCCCCTGAACTGCTCTTCAACAGAGCTAACATAGATCCAACCCTGCATCTACATCATTGCTGGTATAAAAGAGACATGACTGAAATGCAAAGACTACTGGTAATTTGAAAAATCTGAATACAAAATTTACCAAGGAATAACACAGAAGGTAAAGGGGAAAGGCAAGAGTAGAAAATATTTACATTGGTAAAAACCACCATACAATGTTTGTGCTTACAGTAATCAGGCAATTTGGCTAGTTGTCAAGAAGAATAACAATCTTAGGTGATATGCTTTATAAATTGCTACAGACCCCCAGGGCAGTGATAGAAACTAGATCACAAATACATTCTCAGAGACAAAAAAGCTCTGGATAAAAGCCAGATTTCTCATCATGGTGGGATTTTAGTTACTTGGCTACTGAAAGCAAAAGAGCCATGTGCAAGTCAAGGAAAGTAAACATTTTCTGAAGACACCACAGAACTGCCTGTCATACATCCTGCACAACAATTAATTTGTCTGAATGTTACAGAAGACCCAGTTCCAAGAATTACAAGTGTGTGAAAAATTAAGTCTGTGAATTTCTAGGGCTCAGGATAACAAAACCTTTAACTATGAAATAGAGGAATAAGTACTAAAAGAAATACAAGCAATTCATTATTTTCCCTATAGAAAGTTGTCTTGGGAGGAAGTATTTAATCAGAATTCTGTAAAGAGAAAAATGTTACTAATCAAAAGGATCAAGAAATCATTAAAACACTACAAGATTTTGATTGAAACTCACCCTAGCTAAGTCTTTATGGATAAAGATGAATAGGGGCTAAACCCATTCCAGCATTAAGGAGAAGTCTATTTGAAATAAGAGCAATTTGGGAAGGTGCCAGGTAAAAACATTAGATTAGTGGAAACTACCAGAAACTAAGCAGCCATGAAAAATTTTAATTAACAACAAAATGTTCTTCAGGTCAATTAAACTCTTAGGGTAATATGAAGAATTCCGCATTCTGATCACCAGTAACCTTGGGAAATCTTCCATATGCAACAGCTGTGTCACCCAGTTTCCTGGAGTCAGGATCATAAATACGTTTATTCTATGTAAACCTAAAGTTAGAGTGACATCTACAAGATATACTAGAAAAAAAGGCTTTTACATGAACAATGAAGGCGAGAAAAGAGTGAAAACCTTGAAACTTAAACAATTCTAAATCTTGGCAAGTAACTTCTGTTCTCCTAGTCAATTAAGATTCACGGTGACAATGTGCATTTTCTAGCTGCTATTGCAAATCAACTTATGAATCACAACTTAGCATCTTCTATAGCTGTCAAACTCTATTTTCTAAACCACAGAAATCATAATATGAGCATTCATAAATTTACTGCATTCCAGTATTTTCAGAAATACCTGCAGGTATGTTAGGACACTTTTGCTCAGTGTGTTGCCAGCAGTAATTACCTGTGGTTACTCAAATCAAACTGTCAACAGTAAAATAAAATCAGTCCTAAAATGTGAATTTCAAGTAATCTATATGTTAAACTCTTTATCATAGCATTGTTTGCTCTCTGTCGTCTTCTGTTCTAGAGGATGGCTATGACGTCCATTAGTGCTGATGCCCATTTTCCAAAAATACATTAACCTGAATGAAAATATTTCTGCCCCTTCTGTCCAAGCTGGTGACCTCCACATAGAGCAAGTAGGAACAGCCCAAGAACCCAGGCCAGTTTTATGGGGTTGGCCAGCTGAATGCAAGCTATTTTTAGCAAAGATTAATTTTTTCCTATAAAACTGAAGGCAGTTCATCTGTACTTATCATCAGGACATTAAACTTGCATGGAACAGAACTTCAGAAACATCTTGCAACAGAAGTTTATTTCTTTATTAGAACTGATCTGCACTTTCCTCATTACTATCTGGCTTTGTTCTAAACCATAGTCAACTACTAAAATATTTTAATACTATCTTATGAGCAAAATGAACAAAGGGTCTCCAAATCTTTAAAATATGTAAAACAAATATATACACAAGTACCAAGTCTTTCATTCTATCTAATTTTAAAAAATTTGTGTCTGGAAGGAACACATTTCCTTACCACACAATCACGCAATTTCCATACTGTTGGGTTTTTAAATTTTAACTTTTAACTAAGATGTTTGTGAGTTTGGTAACTATGTAAGTAAGGATAGCTAGCTTCAACATGTCTGAACAAAATTATTTATTTAATAATATTTGTTTATTAATTTAATGTAATGACATTTATTTATTCCTACCAGGATTTTTTAATGTTTCTGATTATTATTTGTATATTTAGTTCCACCTCAGAGTATTTTGGAAATGCATATAACTTTTCAGAAGCTTAAAAAAAATGGAGTAACCAAATTTGTAAATTGATGAGCAGTACCCTAATCAACTCAAATAAAATGTATTAATGCTACTGTCAATACAATAGTCTGTTATACACTACAATAAGTGGAAGAAAATGAGAGGAGATATTTAAGAGTGATAAGGATGGAATGATTTTGAATAGAAGTGTCAAATATTCATTTTAGAGTTGACCTGTTTACTATGTATTGGGTTTTAGAATGTCTAGAGTTCCTTTGCACAATCATTTGAAGGTTATATTTACTAAATCCATGTTTATTGACATAAAATTAACAAAACAATCAAAGATCCCTACACCACTGCAAGCAAGTACAAGATTCAAACATTATTTTCACAATAACAGTGGCAAAATTTTAAACATTCTTCAGTATTGCTTAAGCTTCTTCCCTACAAATTCAAGAATAAAATCCAATTTTCTCTTTAGTACAGGTGATTCAACAACTTCAGATAAGAGTTTATTTTCTGACATATTCTGGCTATTAAAACCTACAGCGCATTGCACAGAAAACGGAATCTGTAAACATAATGAAATTTTCTTTACTGAAGGACTCTTAAGACAGTAAAATTGTCTGAAGAATCAGCATGAATTGTTCACATCTGAGATAGGCTGCTGCTTCAGTGCCTGAGATCTGGCCTTCTGTCAGTTATCACATGCTTTTTCATGAACCAGAGATCTCATTTGTAAAAGAAATGCACAATCTTAAGATCATTCTTACTGTTTCCATCTCATTCCTTTATCTGCCATCTTTTTATTTTCCCTTTGTGATACTTGCCATATTTTCTTATCCTTTTCTTCAAGCCACATTGTATCTGCAGTCTGTAGTTCCTACCCAAACATAAGCTCCTTGGCTACCTTTCCCCTCTGTGCTGAATTAGCACTACTGAAAGAAAAGCTTTTTCTCAACAAGCGATTACTATTAAGTGCAGCAGAATAGCAGCAGAGCAAGAGACCTCACTTTAATTAGAAAACTGGGACTTGGTAGGCCAATTTGCAAGTTACTGCATCTGCGATTTTCAATTAAATAATCTCTGTTGTATTTTTAAAAATTACTGAATCTCTTCAAAACCCAAACAAAAGCTCTAAAATTATGCCTCTGTGAGAGGATAACACCTCAAAAGATGTAAGAATGATCAAGGGACAGTCATCAGTAAACTTCAACAATACATTTTGTTAAATCAACTCTTTCTTTCCTCCCATGAAATATATGAATTCTTCAGCTTGTTGGCATTAGACCTTCCAGAACAAAATGAAAAAGCAACACCGTATTACTTAACATGGCCCTGAGGCCACTCCAGAGCAATGGATGGGCCCCTGCAGACAGGCAGTGACACTTCTGTGCCAACACCCACCCTCATCACGGGGACAGCCCAGCTGGGTAACTTCATGGGAAACACTCACTCTGAACCACCAGCAACTGTTAGAGAGAAACTTTGAGATGGCTCTCGAGGTATCACAGGCCGACATAAAAAGAGCAACTGTGCACACAAGGTGTCATTTGTTCCTGTGAACCTAAGAATGATCTTCTTAGGTCCAAGGAACTAATATAAAACTACTGTTTCTAAGAGAAATAATCCTTGCTAGTCCAGAAAGTGATTTCTCAAACATTCTATCCCCTCCAAAGGCTTTCTCTACATTGGAAATAATGCAGGTCAATGTACAACACCTGATTTTAACGGGAGTTATGAGTGTGTTTCAGTAAAGCTCTTTTTCCTTTGTTGCCCTAGTGCTTTTGAAAACATCTATACCATGTGAGCATGTCAGACACATAAATGAGCAAGCAGAGTAACAGCTTTTCCCCCAATTCCATCTTTGCTCTACAACACAGCTGTTCTCAGAAACATGGAAATAATACTGGAGACCAGAACTGGTAACTCTGCACAGAAAGTTTCAAAAAAATGACCCAAAAAGCATGTTTGCTTATCAACAAAGCCTAGGAGCAGACAGGTGCTTCTTGAAGTTGCTAAAAAACTGTTCTGGTTTTTTCTTTCCCACGGAAGGGTCAAAAATCACATTGTGTCTTTAAGGCAAGTCCAGCAACCATAGAAAATCTCAAGACTCCAAGCAGAAAAGTGGCACAAGCTTGCAACACATAATAAAAACAGAAGTGCCAACAAAAAGACCAGAATACTAAGAAAACGATACCAATGTGCCAAGAAGGAAAAAGAGCAATGCATAAAGCCTAAACACTAAGACAGTACAATAACAGTGCCAAAATAAGCCTACTTAAAGCAGAGCACAAAACAGAAACAATTGGAAACTTATCAAACACAAATATAGATCAGTGGAAAAGAAAGGAGTAGAAGGTAAATAATTAAGGAACAAAGCAGGCAACAAGACTGAGGAATCAAGTAGCTTAACACAGAGATATCCAAACATGAGCAGAGAAAAGGCACCAGTGGGTCGTTTCTCCTGCAGCACAAAGGCACTGCCGGGGGGAATTCTGCACTGCAAGCAGTGGCACAGCAGGAACCTCTCCATCAGTCCCCTTGGGGAGAGGGCTCCGGAGGGAGGTGGAGGGGAGGTTTCTCTCCGGCTGTCCCAGGGCACAGGGGCACGGCGTGGGGCCCTGGCACAGGCAGCAGGTGCATCTGCAGGGGCAGCGCTGCTGCTGGCAGCTGGCCCCGCTCCCCTCCCCTGGCAGCTGATCGCCCCTGGCACAGCATCCCCGAGCAGTGCCCGGGCAGGGGGGCAGTAGCAGGGCACTGAGAGCTGCTGCTGGCACCACAGCCCAGCCACAGTGCCCGGCAGAGCCCAGCAGAGCCCCCCAGGCTCACCAGGGGCCTGTCCTGCGGGCAGCAACGCTGGGGCGGCAGGAGAGGAGCTGAGCTGTGACCAGCATGCTCATTAACAGGCCAACGGGAGAGAGTAATTAATGAGCCACACACAGAAACAAATACGGCACATAGAAAACAACCGAATATCCCAGCAGCTGCTTTTCCCAACATTACTGGAAAGATCATTTCCTGCATAGCATCCTTAAAGATTCTTGAATAGATTTCCTAAGAAAATCGCATGTAAATTATTGACAAAGTCTAACATCTAATATTTTTCTCCTGAATTTCACTACTATTTTTAAGGGAATTTCCAAATTTTTTTCAAATGCAGGACCTGCATGGTTGTCAATATGTCAGTGTCCGTATTTCAACACAGCAGTTAAGTGTTAAAACACAGTACTCTAGAAAAGCAGGGAATCAGCGTGAAGAAACTGAAAATAATCTTCATTATTAAGCAAGTAGATATTACCAGAGCAGTTATCAAAGACTTGCCACCTTAGAGCAAGCATTAAGGTGCTGGCAGAACAAAACCAACATCCACAGATCAAGGAAGGACAGAAGTATAATTAGCTCCAAGATCTAAATAACTAATAGGAGGCTTCATAATTGAAAGCTTCCACTCATGATAATTTTTTCATGCACAATTTAGGGATCTGTCACTGCAGTCAGCACAGTGTTATGAAAGCACACTCTGGCATTGGGGTGTCCTTGTTTCACATTTACCAGGTTAACCCGTGAGAATCAGTGAGAAGCTTTCATTTCAAGAAAGAAGTATGTCCAAATGTAAAGGAGAATTAATTAAAACTTTGGGGGATTGAAATAGTTCCTTTAGTTATTACTTTTACACACATTTTAGCCAACTGGCCCATATGCAGAAATGAGCAAACACTACAGGACTTGCATCTTTTCCTCACACATTTAGCAGATAACATAAAAATCAGATTACACCCTAAGTCTTCTCAAATTCACCTTTCTCATCAGTGCTGGAGCCTGATTTCTACTGCAGAATGAAAGAACATTTCTGCACCACATATACACTGAAACACTCAATCCTACACCACTTCATATCTTTTGCTGATTATACCAAGATTTCTCATCGGGTTTTCTTTTCTGCTTACAATTACGGGCTAAGGCACAGTTTTAAAAACATTTAAATATACATATCTACCTGCCAATATAACCAAAAATTGAGACTTAGTATACCCCCCAAAACAGCACTTTGTATGAGGTACTAGACAGGTGTTTGCTGTTTACCTTCTGGGCACTGACAGCTGAATCCATTGATGTGGGATGAGCAGGTACCTCCATTCTGGCATGGCTGCTGGATGCAATGATCAATCTCTGACTGGCACAGCTCTCCAGTGTAACCTAAAAAACAGCTCACAATATTCAGAAGATGGAGCACAAATGAGGGTTTATCACTAAATGTATTGCTCAGCCATTCAAATAGTACCACTACTTTTCTTGAATAAAATTAACCAATATAAACAATAGAATCCAGGACAGTCTTCTAATTTCTTATAAAATTAGATTTCTAATTAAAGCATATACTTCACTGGAGAAACATTTAAAAATAGCAGAATTCTAGAGACTACTGCAATTATATTTTACCAAAAGCAATATTCTGACATCACTAGTGAATTGATGATAGGTGCTGGGTCCTCATCAGTACCCATATAACCAAAAAAATAAACTCATTTTAGAATGGTTTTTGAATGCAACTTGAATCTCAAGTCAATAATCTTTAGCAAGGCTTGACACTAATGAATTATTTGTGCATATGCTGAATGACTGTCATTTGCTCCTACTTCTGGGCTTCAGAAAGAGTGTTTATTTTAAGTGGGAGCTGTGAAGAACTGCTCAGCACAGTTGCAAACTCTTCCAAATAAGCTTCTATAAGTTCACAAGCTACAGATTGTGTGTACTGTACCATTTGACCATAAGTTTTGTTCCATATGTCTGATGTCTGTAACACATCCCCAAAAAATGAACAAATTTAAAATACAATCGAAATTATTCTATACCCCATACTTAAATTTCCTAACAAATATCACACATCCCCCTTTTCAAATTTTTATTTACCTTCAAGAAAATATCTTGGATGCATGACCAAAGAAAAAAATACATGCTACACACAGCTGCATCTTACTTTTTTACAAGGAACCCTACAAAAAATTATAAATGTCTTCCATAATGAGCATGTTTAACTGAAGGGTATAGATGACAAAGACCCCAAAGGGAGACAGAAGACTCTGATGCAGGGGAGAAAAAGGAAAAAAGAAGGGAAAAGAAACCCAAATCAAACTGGGGGGGGGAGGGGGGGGAGGGGACGGACCTCCATGGTTTTATTAAATAATTATTTTTAATGCAATCAAAATTAAAAATTGCATGTCTTTTGGGCAGAGTAATACCCATACCTATTTAAAGTTATGATGTCACCATAAACAGCTGTCAACACAGGTTATTAGAGTTGCTACAGCACTACTACAGAAAAGCATCTATGAGGCTTTCTGTGTACCTTCCACTTTTATATGCTACAGAGAGCTAAATTAGAAAACTATTTTCTGCAATGCAAAACCTGGAAAAAGAAACTGCTGTATATTGTGAAATGATTCTATGAAATCACCTAAACTGGAGGGGAAAAATGAGGTTTAAAGCCAGAAATGTGGTTTCATATGGCAGGTCCTCTTAACTGTGTTGAAGCGCTTGGAGGGAGGGATGTCAGCTTCACTCTGGCAAAACAGTGATTTCCTGTAATTCTAACTGGTCTCAAATTCACATAAATTGTACAAAACCAATAATGAAGTATTATAGAAGACTGCATCCACTGACTTCTTTCATCTATAGGCTTCACAGCTTTTCTAGTTCTCACCTTCAGCTGATTATTTTTATGAACTGTAACACAGTATTGAATATGGTTAACTCATTTAAACATTCTTCTATCTTTGAACTGTTACCAAGCTTGTGAAGGTTCAAAATTACCCTGGAATTCAACCAGTATCCAAAAGAATGTGGCATGAAGACAGAAATGATTGTGCTGCTCTGAATCTTGCTACAAGAATTGGACTTCCTGCAATTGCCATTACAGCTTTCAGGAAAACTCATCAGAGATAATACCTTATGACAGATTTATAAAAATAAATATGTCCTATCTTATCTCCTTATCTCCTATAGAGAGATGTCCTTATCTCCTATAGAGCATGTTTTGTCCATCTGAAAGGGAATATGATTCAGGAATAGCATCCCAAATATGTTGCAGGGACTAGAAATGCAGAGGTACTAAACAATCACCACAGAAGAGGGGGAAAAGCAGTTTTTTGGTGAGATACACATTAAGCATCATTACACCTTTGCATTTTGTGCTGATATTTAACTTCATAACACTTCCTTCTATCAGAATTTGGGAAACATGATCATATTCATATACCAGTGTTTCTGAAACTTGCATAGGGAGACATATAAGATAATTAAACTCTTACCTACAAATTTCTTTAATATTTTTCATATTAAATGAATATTTTTCAGGAATTCAAAGTTAAATTAAAACAATTAGTTTTCCTGACTGGTTTTTAGTGTGTGGACACAAATTTTGGTGGATAAAATAATTATGGGTAGAATCACAAACCACTGAAGGTTAACAATGATTGAGCCATTTGAACAACATTAGACATTCAATACTAAAAAAAATTAAGAGTTCTTTTAAAAAACCAAAAAGCTAAACCTAAGCTTATGCATGGTGGTCACAGAACACTTCTGAAAAAAAACCTGATAAAGAAAAAGCTGATGGAAACTAAATTTTGCTCCTGTGTTTTTAGTAGACAAAGTTCCATTAGTTGTGATTAATTCCCTCATGAGGTTAAGGTTCAGGTGTGTGCTTCCAATCGCATTTTCACCAGTGAAGAACCATCCACTGCCCTCATGCTGTTGCATTTTCTGTCTGTTCTAGTATCTGAAGCTGCACACTTCACTGCTCAGCAAAAGGATATGCATCGAATGTCAAGCAAAGCTGCATTGTTCAAGGCATATTTCAAAACCTACCAGGCAGGCAGCTGCAGGTGAAATTGTTCCTGTCGTGTTTCTGTACTACATCAGTGCAGGTTGCATTGTTCTGGCAAGGTTGGCTCTGACAGGCATCAAATTCTTCACACAGGGAACCCTTATATGCATCTTCACACTCACAAAAATATGTTGCCTAAAAAGAAACAGTGTATGTACTTCACAATAAATTTTCAAAGTTGATGCTTTCATTTAACACACTTCTCAACAAAGATGGTTTGGTTTTCCTGTTCATAACACAAGTAGTTGCCATCACATCAATACATCAACCGAACAAAGTTACTCCTTGGAATACTAAACCCGTGCCAATGCTTCAGTTCAGATTTTTAATGATGTTGGGTCATTTCATCTCGACAAGGAGGCTGGGATCAGATCCATAATATCTAAATCATTATGAATTTTTCTTCAATTCCAGAAATTAGATTTATAGGCTGAAATAACTGTCAGATTCAGTAATGTGCAGATTTACTGCAACAAAATCCTCCTACAAAAATGCACACTTTACATGACGGTTCCCAGAGGCTCACTTCAGTGGTGCTTCAGCAGTAACACCCCCTTCCAAGTCTGGTAAAATATGCCTTCTTCTGAATGTATTCCCTACCTTTTCCAAACTTTGCTGCTTAATAAAAATCAAGACCATTACCCCTGTTAAAGGTTTTAAGTACCTACAGGAGACATGATATGGCAAATATTTGTTGGATATTAAATAATTAACATCAGATTTAAAAAATCTTTAGGTAACCAAGATTGTCAAGGAAATCCCCAAGCAAAGAAACAAGGAAAGCTCTCTCATCTAGTATGCATATAGATTACATCTGAATCTTTGTTCATTAAACACTAGATGGCAACATCACTCACTCTCATGTGTTTGAAAGCCGGGTCTTTAGTGCTGGAACGCAGCTGTCCCATGCACAAACATTAGAATGCAAAGTGCAGAACATGCATGGAACTAGAAACAAAGAGATGGGGGCTTCTATTTTTACTTGGTTTTGCTTCATATGAATAAACAGCTGTGACTTAAGTAGAAAATAATCATCTTCACATAAATAAAAAACTTCATTCAGTTAACTCCAGATTTCACTCTTCCTTACAAATATCACACTGGTAGAGTTATACAGGAATAAATATGATACAGCTTCAAAACTCAAAATGATGAGTATGTTATTTGTCAGGAGTGCCAGAAGCCCTTAACTGTACAGTCTACACGTGTTCTGGAATTTACCCAAGCCTCTTCACAAAAGAGCTCTGAATGTTTCACACATCACCAGTGACAGGTTTCTAAACAAGGCTGTAGTTCAACAGAAAGGAAAGACAGGCAAGCAAAATAGAGTCAAAATTATTATACTTGCATAGCACAGTAACTGTCTTTAAAGATAATTCATATGAGCTGTCTATGGAGACACAAGCTGCATGGCTCTGCCCGCACAAAGTAGGTATTAATGCATTAAAACACCGCAACAATCAGTCATTGCTTCAACAATAATGATGAAATAGGAAGTTAAAAAAGACTCAGATAATATATCTCTCTAAGAGTTTGATATAGGGATCAATTTACCATAAAGAGTAGTTAACAGAATGGGTTTTGAAAGCTGCAAAAGAAAAGCATTGTACAACTTCAACCTGAAATGTCTAATGACAGATAACAGTTCTGAGATGCTGACAAGTTATTCTATGGAGATCAGGTTATCATCACTTACCCCTACTGATACTATTTTTTTCCTGAATAGATAACATGTACTTGTATATTTGAGGAAAACTGAGTCAAGAAGCAGCTCCACACCACCACAGTGCTAGAATTAATGTCACTTAGAACTCCAAAATGATCTACTACCAATCATCTGTGATCATCTGTGTATTTTACTTAAGTGCAAATCTATCACATGATTTTGGGTGGCAATAAAATAAATTTTTAAAATAATTTGCTTTTATCCAACCTGTATCATATTATAAATATAGTTGGAATATACCTTTTTGCTATTCTAATTAAGCAGAGTAATTAATACTTTTTTTTACTATAAGAACGAAGCTGTTAAGATGACCAGAACAAAACTAGTGTCTACTCTCTCTTACTAAGAAAGAATTCCAGTATTAGTACAACTCACAGTGAGTTACTATAATATTTAAGCAAAATGTTGTATGATAATTATATACTTCAGAGCGTACTGTGCGTAGGAAAATAAGTCCATATGTAGGACAGCACACCTTCAGGTATACATGATGGGTTTTATAATCTGCCTTTTTAGAGATTATTATCAAGTGGATCTATTCCAAAGCTTCCAGCCCACAGAGAAGACATAGAAACCATTGCTATTCAATTCAATATATCATTTCTCAGCACAGGCAGAGGACAGATATTTTTGTGTAAATCTCATGGGTTCTAAATCTAGCAATAAAAATTCATATTTAGACAGTTGGCTCATCCATATAATACAATGGAGAGCCAAAGTTATGGAACAGAGCAATCTGTGAGAGAAACAACCCCTTATGTAAGCAAATCTGTGGCACTCACAACCAATGGATGGCCCACGTTCACTTCAAAATCTTACATGAAATCAGAAATTCACACCAGTCAAATCTCTCCCCTTTGGGTTGACAGCAAAACTTTTCCATCAGCTGCTAACTGTTTTGAGGACAACTCATCCTGGTGTAAAGCTGAGTAGATGAACGTGAGAGTGGTATTTATAATGTGATGATGCCAAGACCAGTGTTATAATTCTGACAAATTGCTGCTTCCCTTGTGGACAAGTGGCAAGCATGGCAGCAAAACAGGTACAAAGTTCATACAAAGGAAGGAAAAGGCATCATTTGGGCTCAGCATCACCTCACTTCACAGAACTTTGGTCAAAGTGACGAATTTTATGTTCCTTTCAAAAGCAACAAGAACTGAAAAAAACCTTTGCATAATTTGCTTTTCATAACCACACTCTATAAAAAGCATCTAGCTGAATAGAATTCAAGTTATATATTAGTAAGAAATGAGCAAAACTGGCCAAGAGTCCCAGGTTACACCAGAATTCATTTTTTATAGTTATATGCACTCTGTACATAACAATATGCCCCTGTGCTTATATCACTGCAGATTGTTAATTACATTGAAATTTCCCATTAAGCAGATGTGTTCCTACATTCTTTTACATTCTACTAGATTTGAAATAAAACTGTGAAATGCATAAAACCCCAAAGACAACCATTAATCTTCTTGGCACTGGAAGCAATGACTACAGCCAGCAGAGCTCTGAGCTTGCTCACGGCATTAGGCCTTTTACTTATTCTTCTAAGAAGTTGCATCATGCAAGAGTAGATTGTGCAAAACAGAATGAATTATGGATAAAAACAAACAGTAAATCACAAAGGGCACATTTTAAATTTAAAGAAAATTAAAGTTTATGTTCTGCAAAAAGTGTGTCGTGGGAAAGAGACTCAATGGTTGTCATGTCAAGTATGCAATTTTGGCAGCTCCTTGCTCCATTGTTAGGGAAGTCATGAAGATATTTTAGGGCATATCTCACATAATTTGAGTTAAACAATAGCAAAAACATTCTATTTAATGAAATATGCACCTTTTATTTTTATCTTATGGTGGGCATGAAACAGTTTCCTGTCTGGAGTTCTCTGATGCACCTAACAGGCTGAAGAGCAAGGAAAGCTCACAGATTTAAAAACATAGTATGGACAAAATGACAACATAGCATTTTGATTCTCCCTGGAGTAGGAGGCTGGATATAAATTACCCACATTTTGGTTGCTGTATTTGATGTTCTAGCAAGCTACCCCAGCCCAGCAGGCTATCTAGCACAGGTCTGATGGCATTTGAGAGGATCACTGGAAGTTCTCCTCATTTTTTCAAGTTCTAGAAAATTCAGGAGCCATTTGCAACAGCAAAAATAGAAGCAATTGCATTTCTGAAGTTAAAATTTTATTTGAAGATAGATAAATATATTTTATTGTCATATAAATATATTTACATTAATTTTTATATATTATTTTATTTTTAGACATGTTAAGAATCCTGCTAATTCCAGATCTCTGATTGTCATTAATTGACAGATACTCTTCAGAAGTGGATTTGGACATGGTTTCTGCATCCTACAGCTTCAGGCACAGGGTCTTGGTCAACTACAGCCTAGTACATGTTACAAACACTGCCTTAATAAATTTTCCTGTTATTAGGCTCAGAGAAAGAATAGTGGAAAGATATGAACAGTCCTAAATTCTTCAAATTCAGTTTCCAGGAAGAACAACAGACTGCACAAGGCAGGGCTCTTTCATCAGTAAATGTTCTAGTTTTAAGATATAAAGCTTCCAGTGTCAAGATTACAGGTGGGAACATACAGATACTGGTTTATCTTATTTTTGAGTTAGATAATTGCTTCTCTTTCTTGCTGTGAAGCCAATCTGTCTGTCTTTTTTAAAAGAACACATGGATAATTACTAGGGGCCATATATGCCTTTCCCTTAATACAGAAAAGCCTTAATTCTTCTGGATAGATACAGGAATAAATTTATTTTTATTTTGTAACATGACATGCAACAAGAGAAAGAAATTAGAGTCATAAAATTGGACAAACAACATGAAAATACACAAAATAAGGGAATCTATTAAAAGCTTTACCTTTCAAATTGACAAAAACTGGAAAAAGACAATATTTTGATATGCTGTTATACATAGGAAATTTGAACATAGTTATTTAAGTCAAATTCAAAATACTGAATTTATAAAATAAAAATTATAGATACAGTAAAGTACAAAAAAAAAAAAAAAAAAAAAAAGAAATAGAACACCATATCCAAATGAATAATTTATTTGGATACCAGCCAGCTGGTATAATAAAGTAGCATTAATTTCTAAATTCATCTTGCAATAATTATGTTCACACATTACCTCAAGCATTTCATAAAATTCATTTTTGAGAAATAAAACAGATAATTATTCCAGATGTTAGTACTGCCATGTATGTATAGATTACTGTGGCAATTTAATTATTGTTGTTACAATCCAAAACACCATTTTTCTATTAAACATGCTTATTGAGAATTTAAATCAGAAAATGGTAGCAGATGAACTAAAAGTGAATTTACTCAATATGCCAAATTTTTTGTACTCACAGCAGGCTCACAGCTGTTGGTATTTACTCAACAGTTACTACTGCTTTTATCTCCCAAATGAATATTAATAAAACCAAAGATTAAATAAGCATATTTGTGCTGTAAATGACTTTTAATCCATGAAATAAAAAATAACATGTATAGAAGGTAACAGAATGTACAGCATCTAAATCCTAAAAGCCCAGTCTGGTTTTGTAAAAGCAGAATACAGACTGCAAATTTGACAGATTTGGTTCTTATTTTCTTATGTTGCTAGATCACACAAAATCCCCAGGGTGCAGTGGAATTGCCATCATAATCCCTCAATGCAGTATTATGTAAAGGACAAAGCTGTACAGGAAAACTTGCAATCACTACCAAATCTCTCCATTCTATTTCTTCTCATAATTATGGTCAGGTAATTCCATTGCACTGGTCAGTCTATTCTGAGTGAGCAATTATTAGGACATGGGAGAAGAAGTTCTGGATTAAAGCAGACCTAAAACCTAAGACGAGGTTGAAAACTTAACAAATCTGAGCACACTGTCTGGAGACTGGAAATTCCAAGTGCCCATGCCGTGGCTCTCTTGTAAAGAAACTTCTTTCTACAGTGACAGTAAGATGCAGTACAAATTCCCTTATATCTGATTTGAACAATTGTTTTTATTGCCAGGCCAGGGTGTGAATCTTTGCATCTTGTTTCTGTTATTTTCTTACTTCAAGCACTTGATTTCCAGGTATAGATATTGTTGTTATTTAGCAAATTCTGTGAGCTTTCGAAGCCTGTTACACAGCTGCAAAGTATGCACACGCCAAGGACCAAGTACAATTTGCTCTGTGTTTAAATTATCTGGAATTGCCACATTACAGGAATGTCTTGAAAAGCTGACCTTACCTCATCTGGCCTGGTGATGCATTTCCCTTTCCCCGAGCATGGGAAGGTGTCTGACTGGCTTCCCACAGGCATGCAGGTACTCACTTTCACCACCACAGTCAAGCGTAGAGCCACAATGCACTTGGTAACTGAATCATTCAAAAAACCTTAAAAAAAAAAAAAAAATCTTGCTATATGACAAAACAGGCTGATAATGTTAATGCTCTGCAGCGAGACAAACAAAGAAAACTGATTTGAAATAAACTGTCAACCAAGAACAAAATTGCTCATACTTAATACACACTTCTCTGAATGCAATGCAAGTAAATACAAATTAAAATACAGTCTGGAGACAAACCTCATTATATTGATTAACAAAAGGAAGGCAGGATGATGAAACAGATCTACTTCCAGAGCTCAAGCCTAACAGCATTTTTTAAGTTTCAAAATTAAATGTTTTTACCTGCTACCTGTTGAAAAGTTAAAAAATGTATTTCTTTAATGACAAAGAACATAAAAATCAAATTTTGTGGAGAAATATGTTTAAATGAATTCATAAAAGTTACTTCAGAGCTAAAAAGCACACAGATTCATTACATTGGTAAAAGATGGAGAATCCCTTTGGCTCTGTTTTTTATTAAGCTTGCAAGAGTATACTTATACCACTTGACAGCATTTCTTTGTGTATTTGCAATGCCAGTATTATTGAATGTCTGATCCAATCTCTCTATAAGGTGATATAGCAGGTAAAGATGAACTAAACATGGAAACAGGAACACTGGGCAAGGAAGAGGAAGATTCATGAATCTCTGGCTAGCACCTGTAATTGCATGGAATGAAAAAACTTGGTGGTGGTAGCTATTAAAACACACTGGAGCATAACAATATCACTATCACATGTATTCCTAACAAATTTATCTGAAAAATAAAAGAAGGACAACAGGAAAGATAAAATGGGGCACATACACATACATGATGGAGTTCACATAAAAATACACAGCCCCTGCTCCTGAACTTCACTTGTGCATGAACTACCTTGTTCCAGCACAGTGATAAGACTCCTGGACCACAGCCCTTCCATGTGTGGCATCAATTAATTTTTTTCTTTTCTTTGGGGAGAAAAAATGTGCACTGGCACCAAAAAAAAGTGGGTTTGGTACAGTGCATATATTGCATGCAGAATTTATGCATAAAAAAACATCCAAAATCCCTCCACAGACTGCCAAACTTTGACTTCATTATCCTTCATGTAGGTAGACTGCAAAGGGTCTAAGACTGTAGTACTGGAATGGAACGTTGCATGCACAGAACCATTCTATGATTCTCCTTTTCTTTAAAAAATATAGAGAAAATTTAAACAAATTTAAGAAAAATATTGATGGGTTTTTTTAAAACAAATATCCTTAATTTTAGAAAGAACAACACTAAATAGATGCAGTGCATGACATAGAATGTTTTTCTTAGATTTTCCACTTCAAATTGCAAAATCCATTTGCAGCCTAAGCCTCTAAGCAGCTTCAAAGATGCCTTCTAAGAGCTTCTTGCATTATAGCCTGGAGATAGCACAACATTAAGTCAAGAGGAAAAAAAAAACAGAACAAAATATTTTTAATGAACAGGAACAAACAAAAGTTTCATGAAAGAGAACTTCAAGAGAATTCTCTTTCAGAACAGCTGCTAAGCATTACTTACATTTTGCATATGGAAGTGTCAAGAATCACTAATTCTACAAATTCCACAGAAACTCATATGGAATACTTCCATTCTTTGTTCTTCATTTTTAGATTTAGTTGCATTTTTAGACTAGCTGCATCCCTTTAGCTATTAGTTGTCTATGATCGCTAAACCTTACCTTCAAACAGGAAAATCTCATGTCCAACACAGATGCCATTGGCTTGAGTACAGCCTCTACAAGTTAGCTGAATATTCTAAAGGATTAGATTAAAAAAAAAAATGTACTGGGTATAGTTCCAAATGTCTAATGGTCTGTTTTGGCTAGTGAAGATTATTGTAATCTGATGACCTCTTCAAAGCAAGGCAATTTATTCTGGCCTCAATACATACCCCATTTTTACCCATCTGTTCAAAGACACAGCCAGAATTTTTCTTTAACAATTGAATGAGATTGTCACTGGCAGTCATGCAATTATATGTGAATGCTTGGAAGAATGTGGTATTTAGAAAATGTCTTTGGGTTCACATTTCCTTGTCTGAAGCAGATTGTTACATATTCTTCAGGACAGTTCCCTAAAGAAATATTAAATCAACCTTCTTTGTACTTGGAATCTTGTTACTATTTTGGTATCAAAAGCCCTTAGGCAAACCACTGAAAAAATCATTATTCTCTCTGGAATGACACACATTTTCTTGGAATTTCTAATTATCTCACCTAATTTGGAAACACTAGAAAAATACAAACATGGATATTTATTTTCACTCCATAGAAGTTGCATACAACTTTCTGAGATCCCTACGTTTTAAAGCTAAAAGAAGCTTGTCTGACCATCTAAATATAACACCCTGCTTAACTCAGGTCATAGCACTTCAATTAATTCCTTCCCCAATTCCCATAACAGCAACTGAAGTAGAGTGAGTTTTAAGTTCTATTTTTAACTTCTAGATAGGAGAATAATTTCAGAACCATATTTACAGCAACCTTCATCTCAGGTCTGGAGAAAAATATTACAGCAATTTATACCAAAAGGTAATTTTGTTCAGTTCAACCTTGCTGGTTTCCTAAAGCCAGTTAAAACATAATAGCATCAAAACATTTTTAGTTGCAGAATTCAGGGATGAGTTATTTACAGTAATACTATGGAAACAATTCTCAAGCCTAATATATCATAATGTGATGTGACTAGTCATTTAGATTGCAGAGGAGGCATTTGCAAGCTTTGTGCACACATATTTGATTGTCTGGGAAATGACTGCACCATTTCCTTAGCAGGATACATGGTAAAATACACTACAGCTCATTCCAGCCTGGTAGTTCCACACACATCAGGGAGCACAAAGTATGGATGCTCCTGTTTCGCTCACATCAGGAAAGTTAAGAATGATAAATAAGGAATAAAGCCAAAATAAAAGATGACAGGTGTCATAATTATGTCCAGATACTTTCAGAAGATCACATCATGCCATTCAGATTACCACTACTCAAACATTGAGTGTATGCTTTATAGACTATACAAACTGGTTTGCTTCCTTCCCAAGCCCCATTTCTGAGCAACACCTTCCTTCTAAGCACAGCAGTCTGAGATCAGCAAGCTGGTCCACAGTGGACAGCCAAAACAGGGAAGACTGAAGCTAATACACCACCAAGAACTTGCTCATATTGCTCATAATGGTAAGGAAAGGCAAAACACTTCACTAGAAATCATTCACTAACTCTTGGTATGCACCCAACATACTCTGACACATACCAATGCCTTTTGCATTTGGCTCAAATGTATTTCTCTGTATTCTACACAGTGAATACATGTATTCTGAAGATATTCACCTTTGGTTGAAACATTAGATTGTCCTTTTAGTTCCAGTTCACAGAAGTGTAAGTCTCTGAGTTCACCTAAAGGTTTCTTGGATGAGTGAGAATGACTGCCAAGGGGATTGGGCACTTACACACAACGAAGTATCAGTCCTCGAGTTTTCATCTTATTTTTAGCCTGGTTTCCCAAGGAAATGAGACAGCAGTGGGATGTCTATCAGTTTCCATCTGTTCTCTTTTTCTCTGTCAACACTTTCCCACACCAAAAGCTTTTGGGGTCAGTAGCCAACTTCAACATTTTGCAAAGCAATGAAGTTCTCAAAGACACTAAGGGCCTACAGCTTCCCTGCAAAGTAAGCAGCCCTGGCACCAAGGACATCGGTAAGTCAAGATGGTAGGAAAACTAAAAAGGGCCCCAGAATAAGGTGATGTAAATTCTCCACCCCGTCCCCCATGTACAGCACAGTCAGCTCTTCATTATCTGGAAAATGGAAAACTGAGATGTAGTTAAATGAAAGAAAACAAGACAGTATCAGTCCTTCAGGATCAAAGCAGCAGTACTTGGTGTGCCTGCACCATATCTTCAGGTCTTGTCATGCAGTAAAATAGTGAAGCTATGCTACCTCCAGGTCAGATTTCAGCTTCTAGAAACAACACTGCTGTTATCAGAGCATACTGGGCAGTGTTTATAAGCCTAAGTGTATCTGATAGTTCATCTACAGATGATGGAAAGTCATAGAATTAACCTAAAGTGTAAAAGAGTCAAGAGGAATTTTCTGTTTGACTACATCTCTCCCACCACAAGAGAAAACATTATCCAACAAGCTAAACAAGAGTGGTCAATATACTCAACCTCTTCTTTTGTGGCCACTGAACTTTAAAAAAAGGAAGCTAGGAAAGAAAGAGAACTGTATTTTGATTACAGTACCCACCAGGAAAAAAAAGAGAAAAAAGAAATAGGGATACCTGAATTCTAGTTCTTCCTCTAAAAATGTTTTCTGTCTAAATTTTATCCAAAGATTATTTCATGTCCATGCATCATGTGATATAGCTAACACTCAATACCATAAAAATTACTATGAAAACAGAGGTCTGTACTAATCACCACCATGCTTCAGTGCCTGTTTGGATCTAAGCATGAAGTTGGAAATTTACTTTCACTGTATGAACCGATTTCCCTCTGGTACAGCACTGCATATATCACAATCTCAAATAGTTTTTCATTTAGCAAATCTAAGAAAGATCCTTCTCTTGTTCATACAAGTCATGTTCAACTCAGTTTAGAGACATAACAAATGAAAAAACATAAGATGATGTTCTCATGATGCACTTAATTCTGAAAATTTACCTTTATGTGTTGATGTAGTAAAGGCCTGCTTTTGATTTACAGAGGGACAAAACACTTCTCCCCTTTTCCATCACCCTAATACTCAGGGTCATTAAGGCCTACCAATACCCTCAGGACCCTGACACCAATACTGTTCTAAAGAACATGGAAAATGGGTCAGGAATCCTTTCCTAGTTTGCCTCAGGATGATTATCCTACATAAGAAAACGAGAAATGAGACAGAGGTAATCAATGCCATTTGCAACCCTTGATGCAGTACATCAGTGCCATCAGCACCGTACAGAACATCTCAGATCAGTCTCTAGTGATGCAGCTAGGCAACATAGCATCTGGGGATACAAAAATACAGCTGCCATAGCAAAATTGCTATTTTGTCCACAAATAGCTCTATTTATAGGTGGCACAACTCTTCCAAATTCTATATAGATCAGCGTGCTTACTGTGCTTTATTCTTTATATTTTATATTTTATACTTGGTCAGACACTGCTTTTGAAAGTATGTATAGATTTTAATGAGAATCAATTCAAGAACTTTTTCAATTATTTTATTTTTCAAAAACTCACATGAAACAGTAATTTAAAGATTTTTTCCTGGGAAGTGACTGAAAACCTCCTCATTGCATTCATTGTCTACTCCAAGTTACTATCACAGTCATAACCAGTTTTTAGATTGATATGCTTTCTTCCTTCGCTACCAACAATGAAAACAGCCTGGGCTCCTAAAATCAAACATACACTTTCTTCTCATGCATAATCACTTAAAGGTAAGAGTGTTGCTGCTCAAGTTAGCATCCTCAGTAAGGATACTAAAGTTCTACCAGAGGCAGATTGACAATGAGTGTTACACTGGTGTAAGAGAAAGCAGAATTTGGGTGTCAGAATACGATTACCAAATTTTTGGGAAGAAACAACACACAGCTTCACTTTCAAGCTGGAGCTCAGTTTTGCACGACTGGCAGTTAAAACATATTTATGAACTGAGCAAACCAGTTAAATTCACTTAGTGTAGAAAAATCCAATGTTCCATTACATTTCCTCTATAACAAATGTCAGTTTCTGAATTTCACTGTTACTTAAACAATTACCCAACTTAATAGCCTGACTGGACCAAAACCCATGACAGAACTATGAAACATTCAGCTAGCAAGAATACACTTTTACAAAGCCACGTTCATACAGCTTATTAAGGAGCTGTGGCAGCAGCCTGAAGTGTGATCTTCTCCCACAGCTTCAAGGACTCTGCTTACAGTCCAAAGTAAGGGTGAAAGCCCAGCAAAGGGTGACAAGACTATTCCTCCAAAAAATTTCCTGTATCACAATTTCCCAATGTATCTTTATTTGTCAGCATTTCAGCCATGTTGCCAACCTGGCAGAGAACTATTCTGGACCCAAATGGAGACCACCAGAATCTCTGATTCCCCACTTGGCAAATGCAGTTAAGTGTGGTGGAATGCCAGTGACGTAGCTGGGACTGCACTAAGGGGAGCTGCGGAAGATGGGATGGCAAGGCTGTACTGACCAGTTCAACTTAGGGGCTCTATGAGTGGCTACCCCACTTTAAAATACAGGTTACAGGATGTTACACTACTAGCTGAAGATCTCAAAGCATTTTACAAGCATTATTAAAATGTGTCTCCCTTTAAGCAGCACAGTGCATAATGTACCAGTTATGCACTGGTAACCTGTAACAGATCAGGTTAAGCAGTCTCTCAAAGACTGTATCATGCAAACAACCATGTGATCAACTTAAAATAAATATCTTGATTGTGAATTGGTCACAGAAGTCATATTTGAAGAATGAGGAATCTTAAAATTAAAGAAAGAAATGAAAGGTATTTCACGAAACATTACAAATTTGAGCAGATAAACATCCAAAGACAGACTAGAAAAATAATTTCCCTGTGTTACTAACTAGAAACAGCAGTGAATAAAAATTAATTTTGAATAATTTACTGATTAATTAAAGATTACTATAAAGAGTAAAAACTATTTCAATGCTAGCTTAAAACATAATGCAATGTATGAAAATAGTAACTAGTCTGATGCTTACATCTATTTATATGTGAGATGAGGTACATGCAACTGATCATAAAGGACAGGATATTTATTTTATCATACTTATAGAGATACCCTTTCTTAAATAGGCTAACAGTATTCTTCAGAATGGTTTGGATTTCAGCTGAATGCTTCCATTTTTTTACCTTACAAGGCCGTTTTTTAAAACAAATCATTGAAATTAACACTTCACTGCGCTTTTCTTGCTGTTTCACACTTTGCTGCTGCTGCTATTGTTTACCAAAAGGCCATTTTCTGCAAGGTTAGCTCTTGTGCCCAGAACCCCAGGGAAATGTTCAGTTGAGCACAATGCTCAAATCTGCAGACAATAGGGCCCTTCCAGGCAAATTACACACTCAGAAATGAGAACCCCACTAACTGGAGCAGTTGTCACCAAACCCCCGCCAGCGAGGCTGCCTTGCACAAAAGGAGAAGAACAGTCACGCACACAGACAGGGGTTCTGCACATCAGCTGGGACAAGCACGGCCTCAACACTCCTACCACAGCATGTGCAGGGCACAGAGATTTAATTTGGTCCAGAGTGAAAGAGGGTTAAGTTAAATGACTGCACATATGCCATGGACTGGGAGCTCACACAGATGCTCAGCTGACACATGGCAACTTGTTAAAGCGAGGGTAACTTGATTACGTGGTTTTTGGTGAATTCAATTCACACATCTCCTATTATGAAATAAAATTGTCCTATTTAATTTTTTGCTTAAGTGAAAACAATTTCAAGATGCAGTAAACTGCTTTCTTTAGACAGAAATATGTGCACATTTTAGAGGACTGTATACAACACAAAACACGACATCTCAAAGCCCCAGCTACGATTTGCCTCCTAACCTGAAATTCTATTGCCAGACAAAGAGTCAAAAAAGATCAACTCGTTTCAAAATATCTCTCTAGATTATTTATGTTTCACACAGTATTTTTTACACTGTTTCATTTTGCCTATTCAATATAGCTGCAGTCATATTGGTGGAGACTTCTCGTTAATGCACGATGAGGTCTTGCACGGAGACCAGTTAAATAACCAAAAACCAACAGAACTGCTCAGGGCAGAGTTAGAAGAGAAAATACTTTCTTGCATTTGAAAGGCAGGCCAGCATTTTGGATTTGAAAATATTATCCTTCCTGACATAGAACCATATGGCTCCCACACTTATTAAAAAGCAGCAGGTATCTTGTGCTTGAGAAGCCAAGCATTAATTTTCCTTTTTAAGTCAAACCTCAAAAAGTTTCATGGAATTCAAGCAAGCTGCCTTAGAGGTGTTGGCATTTGAATGGCATCAGTACTCTTCATCTCACCACAAAGATGCTAGAGCACCTATTTTCAAGTGAGTTTGTACAGCTACCAATTTTATTGAAGGAAATATTTATGAAATACTTGATAAGTATAGTTTAAAGCAGCTAATTATTGATCTAAAAGGCTGGGCATCTTGGAGAAAACCAGATGACGCGCCAAATGATGTCAGCTGACAAGTGTAAGTCAGTTTTTGTTTGCTGTGATGAAAATAAGCATTATAATTTAAAGATTGTGCTGGAGGATTTATTTTCTGTTCAGATAAAAATATTAATTCATATTAAATGTTAAACCTTCTACCTTATTATCTGCAAGGTCTTATCTGAGAAATAGCAATTTTGCTTATAAATGTCCTCCTTTGATTTTATAAGCAGACAATAAGCTAAAAAGCTAATGTAGCAATATCTCATGAAAGCTGCTTTTTAAGCAGCATCTTTCCTTTCCTTTTAAGCAGCTGCTTAAGCAGCACTGTGGAAGTGCTAAATAAAGCACAAAGTCTAAAAGCAAGTAGTTTCAAGCTATTTACAAGCAATTTTTACAATTAGATACTTACAGACTTTTATATCATATTACCTATGGGGAAATGGAGGCAAAATAATAATGCCCAACTGTTTGTTTTACTATTATTCTGAAAGAGCTCCCATCATTACTGCTTCAGCTCTGGGCACACTGAGGCAGAACAGCAATTTTTCCAACATTTTATCATGAAAGCTGATGAGAAGCAGATTTTTTTTTTCAACAGAAATAATATCCTAACAGCCATGATAAAGACCTGAAAACATAATTTCATTTTTAGTGTTGTTAGGAGGAAGAAAGGAAATAGGTTGCATACATACAGAGTCAGCACTGCCAGCTCCACCTTCTACATTATGCCTAAAACCTCCAAATAAACACTTCTTAAAACTAACAATCATACAATAATAATCCAATATGCAGTTTTGTATTGGTATGAAAAGGAAAATGGCATGAAGCTGTGTCAGGGGAGGTTTAGGTTGGATATTAGGAAGAGGTTTATCACTCAGAGGGTGTTTGGGCACAGAACAGGCTCCCCGGGGCAGTGGTCACAGCACCAAGGCTGACAAGAGTTGGAGAAGTGTTTGCACAATGCTCTCAGGCACAGGGTGGGATTGCTGGGGTGTCCTGGGCAGGGCCAGCAGTTGGACTTGATGACCCTGAGGGGTCCCTTCCAACTCAGGATATTCTATGATTCTATGAATTATTGCTCTATCTCCAAATTCATTTAAAAAAAGGCTATGGTTGTTTTGTGCCCTAGCTGTTAACTGGATTGTTAAATATGATCTGCTATCTGTACAGCCACACAGGTGTATCTGTAGCAGTTTTCCAAGCAGACTGGAAACCGTGTGAAATGAGACCTGCCTGACTGCAAGTCCACCAGCCACAGGTGTATCTTTGGATACACCTGAAGCACAGAACTGTTGCCTTAGTAAGCAGGTATATTAATTTAGTGCCAGGATAAAGTAACTGACTCGTACAGAAACAGATGGTGTACAATCACTGTAAAACTTCTAAAAAGTGAGCATTAAAAAAATAATTTTAATGCTTTTATTATACAGAAGGTTTGGGTTTTTCAGTATTTTGACAACAGCCGGTGTTCTTGAAATTAATGTTCCAGTTCTCAGTCAGAGCATGATAGCATGCTTGGATAAAAACAAATCATAAAGGATTTTTGTGGGAGATTCCAAACAAGCTGAGAATGTCCTTCAAAGCCCTTTAAAGGCGTATTTATTTTTTAAAGAAAAATGTTAATGCATCATTTTTCTCAAGGCAGCTATTATTTAATCAATTCAGTAAATCTTCTGTGTTTGCAATAATCTTGTATAGAAAAAATATACACATTCCAAAATCCAGTATATTATTCCCTGAAAGGGAGAAGTGCACAATGCTGGGTAGATTAGATTCCCCCCAAAATACATAACAAGCAGCACTTTTAACTCGCCCCAGAGATCCTTAGCTGTAACCTATTAGCATTCATGAGAAGTTCTGAAAGACTCCTGCACCAACTGATGGTGCATCAGGGAACTCTTATCTCATTTTTTCAGACTTGTAAAATGTATTTCATCCAATTTCAATTTTTCAAGATACATTCCAATGAAGAACAGGTGTGTGACTCTAACAATGTAAAGTTTTGCAGTTAACTCATTTTCAAATGTTCTAGTACCATTACTGCCAGCATGAACATAAGAAGATCCAGAAATTAAACAAATACTGATGAGACACTATATATATATAAACATTTTATGCAAAAATCACTCAACTTCAAAGAACATTGGGACAAAGAGTATGAATCTGTAAGTCTAATTAATGAAAAGTCTGCCTTTCACTTCAATAATGTTTTAAATGGTGAACCCTTAATTGTCATCTCTTATTTAAAGACAGTATTAAATGCCTCCTGTTTCCCTTTCACACTATCTCTTTGGCCAATCTTGATGCCCACGCATAGCACTCCACAGAACAGATATTTTTCTGTAGAGATATTAAAAACATTTCCTGTTCAGAAATGCCCTCAATTAAATACTTTTTTTAAAAATCTTGGTTTCAGAAGAAACATTGTTGTTGCAAAACATGAGCAGAGATGAACAGCTCACCTGGCTTGTCCTACAGACCCAGCACCTCGAGACCACCTCTGTCTAGCAGTAACCTCGCATTAAAAGCCACCAGCCCCCTGGCATGTGCCATGTGCTTCATTCTACTCCTAATCCACACAACTCACTTTCTCACTTCAAAGCCTGAACCATATTGGGTTTTTTCCCCACTGGCTAAGAGGTACACTTTCTAATAAAACATAACAAATTATTTTAGAAGTCTGGCACGTGTAGTAGCAAATCTTACAGAGAAACTCCTTAAAAATACTCAGAGCAAAGCATGGAAGGAATGTGTTACAGAAGGCACAAACCAGTACCTTCTTCTGCAGGCTACAGGTGGGTAAATGCTGTAATTGAACCACATAATCATGCTGCATAATCACAGCACCACAACTCTGTCCCTGCAGTGCAAGAGGCTGTCTGCAGATGCAGCAGACATTTTATAACCCCCATCACAGAACACAGAGGGCTCTTTTCGGGATAGCTGTGCTACGCTCTCCCCCTTCATTCTCACACAGTGCAGGTACTGTCTCTGGGGTGAGCAGCTCTGTGCTGACAGGGGCTATTTTTAGACCTCAAAAACAGCATTCTTCCCAACCTCTAGACACTGTGCCCTGAACCACAGAATCAGCAAATCAGCACATTACTTCTGAGTCTTTTCAGTCTTGTCTAAACAACTTTAAACTTGTGTCACCACAAGCTAACACAAAACAAATAATATTTCCCTAAATGTTTTATCTTTGACATAAGTAACTTACTCAGAAAGATTTGCAAGAGGCAATTAAAGTACCTTGCTGAGTAACAAAACTTGGAAGGAACACAGTGAGAAATGACTCAAAAAGGATGTAGATCAAAAAGACACACACACAAGAAAAGTCAAACCAAAAAATACCCACTCAGATCTTCCTCATTTGTCTTTTACAGTTCTAATTAGAAATTTTTCAAGATAAAGAAAATGCCCTTGTACAAAATTCACCAATAACAAGAAGAAACCTTTAAAATCTCATTTGAATAAACAGAAAAAGAGTAGGGGAAGGAGACGGAAATTATATAAAGTAAATGTATTGACTGACGTTCCACAGCCTTACTGTGTGACTCTGCTTACAGCAGCCTACAGCATCTTGTGACCTCCTCATTTCATTCTAACTCAAATATCATCAATAAAAGCACTGACAACATTATTGCTTTTTTATATGAAATCACCCACTTTAACTTATTGTACTTTAGAATAGGCTTGTCATGTACATCAAGAAACATGGAAATTTGTCTATAAGAAAAACTTTATTCAAGTGACCTATTGAAAGCTAAATAATTAAAAAACTTTTGAGGTATGTCAAATTGACAGACCTCTTCCATACATCTGGGTCAAATCTGAAGTAAAGATTAAATGATTTTTCTCTAAGCCTTGGCAAAATTATGGATTTCAGTTGAGTCAAGATAAAATTCATTTCCACACCAAATAACAGTTACTTTTTAAGTTTTACACCCAAGACTCATACATCCTTGGACAAAAACTGATGATGGGAAGTAAGCAGAATATTTCCATACAACTGAGAATGAAATTCAGAGGCTCTTAAATGAAAAAATTCATGCCTTAGTCTCAGCAGCTGGAAAATTTTACAAAGAATTTCACTATCAGGAAATTAAAAAGAAAGATCAAAGCAAGTATCGAAAACCACATGGAAGTAAAGCAAGAGGTCTCAGAAAACTTGTACTGCATGAAATAAACCATTTTTATGAACTCAACCTTGTCTTACATTCATCAAGGAAAAGGTACATTTTCACCTCATGTTACCCAGCACACAATAAAAACTTCAATGAATCCCAGTGACAGAAATTCAGCTATAGAGACAAGTAGGAGAAGACAAACTATGAAAGAATAACACAATACACATTTTAGTTATCTAAATTAATAGCCTGTGCTGTATGGCTTGTCAAGTGGAGACTCCATAGAGCAGCTTGGGCCCTCTGCTTAGGAGCTTAGACCAAGCTGTGCCCTTAGGCATTTTCACCACTGCATAAAAGTTACCAATTACCCTATCCTCAAAATACTTTTATCATACATTAACTACCACAAAGCAAATGCAAAAATTTATTCCAGAGACATGAGAGGATGGCTTTAACTCTTACAAATTAAATTCAAAACTAGATTAAAGGGGAAAAAAAGTCTAAAACTAAGTATTTCTGAAGGAATAATAATGTTTAAAAAAGGAACTGGAAAATTATTTGAAGAAAATAAACATCACCAAAAGAAACCTCTGATGATAAGAATAAAATTATTCTACTAACAACCTTCAAGCAGTATCTTTGAAAAGTGATAGCTCAAAAACGAGAGAACAAGGTACTACTTCTGCATTTGGGGATTTTCTGTATTAGCTATACACTTGGAATTTGTTTCAGTGTTTCTACATCAGAATGCTTTTAATTTTACATTTATTAGCATGGTAAGTTTTCAAATAACAATTGTGGAAGCTTATAGTTCCTTAAAAAAAATATACTGCATTTCAAGCAGATAAAAATAAGTGCTTTTATTACAATGACTTTGGTTTCATGTCATTGGTATAATAAAACATCTGCCCAGAAATCTCCATTTAATTAAGTCTGTTGTGTCTAAGCATAAATATGGCATTAAATCTGTATTATTTCCCATACCCTTAAAAATAACATATCAGCCTATTTTCATTATACTCCTTCCACAAAGATGCTTAACATTTAATTGCCAAGTGAAACTAATAGTATATTTTGAAGGTTCCATATTCACAGAGACAACACTAGAAGATAAAGAAGTAGTGCAATTAGACACTGTTAAAATATAGTAGGAAATCTGATTTTCTAATACATTTTTTCAATTTTCCTGTGTACAGGATTAAGCTTCTTCACAAAGCATCCCATAGCACAATACCTGACAAAGAAACACCTCAAGCATTCAAATATATACTGCAGCATTTCCCAAAAGCTTATTAAAATAGAACATATAAAAATAACTTGCATCATCTCAAGGTGTCAGACAAAAATGACCACGTAGATTTTAAAGGGAATGGTGACAACTGTGTAAGAATTTAGTGTAGTTCTTATTCAATGTCCAAAACAGGGTCCTAATATCCCATCATGATCTTTCATCACTTTAAGGAATTAGTCCTTTGCTCTTCTAAATGCTGCATAAATGGTCAGCTATCAGCTAGAGGTGATGGACAGAAAGTCAGCATGTTACTCACCAATAAAGTAGTTGTTTCCTAATGCCAGCATTTCTTCAGAAAGCACAAGTCCACCCAGTGCCTGGAGAAGAGTGACACTTCTGCCATCAATAAGTGAACACTGTTTGAATCCAGTGCTTGTGACCTTCCATAGCAGGATGAGAGAAGCAGTAGCATCTTGCCTTATTCTAAGAAAATAAATTATGAGAATATTTACACTGAGGGAAATTGGTGTTATTTGGAAATAGATCACCATAGAACTGAAGCTTAACAAAGATGGGAAACTTAAATCTATCAAGTATGGAATCAGGAAAAATATTGAATGTTTTTAACATGGCCCACAAAATTTAAAAATGCTTCAATTGTAAGATTTGCACAGTTATTTATGTAATACCAGATGAAATCATACAGAGTCCCAGTTTCCTATACTTGAAGGTCACCACCTTAATGCCCAAGAAGTTTGACATAAATGTCACATAATAGTAAAGGATCCTTATCCAGTCTTTGTATTTATGCCTTTTCTAGTAGTACCTCCATCTTACATCTACAGTGCCATCATTTTCTGCAGCTGAAGTACATCCAGCCCTGTTGTTTACTGAAGAACATTCAATGTTCGTTCAATACCGAGAGACAGATCCTGGTAGAAATCCTCATTTGTTTGACACACCAGATCGAAGATTCAGGGCAGTTTATTCTTGTAAATCAAATGAGTCATGTAATGCTCCCAAGGTCACTGAGCCCATGGTGCCTTCCTGAGTATTGGCAGATGGGATATAGAGTCTACTGGTGCATACACACTGCCGGCTCCATTCGGGAGCACTGTGCCAGCCTTTGTCCTCGCAGGGTACTTTTTTCCCTCCTCACCTCCATAAAGAAACAATAAAAATCTGTCATATTTCTGACAAGGTCCCAAATATTTGCATTAATTTCCTATGAAGGAATCCCAAATGAGTTTGAACAATCCTCCAAAAATACAAACACAACTGCATCCAACTGCTAAAAACTGTTAATTCTCTCCTGCTGAAAACAGACTTCCAAATATACACAGATGAAGCCCTGTTCCCCAGTTTCCTGTACTGAAATTGTTTCAATCCAACTAAAAACACAAGGCAGTTTATCCCTGATCACTTGTTATTTGACTTAAAAACAAGAAAAGCAAAGTTTTGTAATTATGTGTGACAGAAGCTGAAAAAATGATGCAACTAGACATCATAAGAAGTAAATTTTTACACTATTTTGCACCCTCTCTAAGAGCAAGCCCAACTGCTATTCCAAAAGCTGACGCTCATTTTTAGAACAAGACAGCAACTAGCTTCACAGTTTAGGTCTCATATGACAATCAAAACAAAATCAACTTATTAAACTGAATTTATTTTCCTTTTACAAATAGCCATTAAACTATATATGTTACTTGGGTCTTTAAGATAGTAAATAAAGTTAAATAAAAACAGATCTTGACTTGCACTAATCTACCCAGGTATAACACACTACTGAAAGTATACAGTGTAAAAATGATCAAAACTGACTGTGTACTCTTCAACCTCCTTTAAAACGGGGTTTCTCCATCAAGGCTCTTGCATAGAGCTTTAGATTCCACAAATGCCGGCTTTTTCCTGATTCCAAGAAAAGACACTTGTTTGCTTTCAGATTCCACCCAGCCAGGGCATCCACACTCTCAGATTCCTTCCTGGCTGAGGCTTAAGGCTCATGAATGAGCACAATTCAAAACCCCGTGGGAAGGGTGGGACGGCCCCCACGTTTAACAGTTACTGCTCCGAACTGACTGCAGCTTGTCTGCTTGCATCACTTTGTTTTTTCCTGTGAGCATGGCCTTTTTTAACAGAAACATGGGATTCTGAAAGATAAGATGACAGGATGAGAAAAGAACGCTATTTTGGGGAAATGTAAGTCTAAAACTGCAGCAAAGCTGTGAGCCAGAGAACTACGTTGGCAGGGTTTTTTTTTTTTTAAATAAAATTGCCAATAAGAAAATGCCTCATCCCAGCTGACTTCTAGGAAGTCAGGTTCTGTTAATTAAATGTAACAAAACAAGTATTTGATCCAAAAAGCATAAATTTGAAAAGTGAATAACAGAATACATTCAAATTTTTGAGAAAAGTGTTTTTAGGACGAACACAAAGATTTCACACCTGATGATGACACCCAAAGCAATAACCCAGAAATCAAATACAAATCCACAAAATACATGCATGTATATAATCAACAATAACACTTTCCATCAGCAAGTTCATGCTAAAGGGGGAAAAAGTGTTCACTGTGTGAAGTAGAAAGGAAATGTCATATCTTCTCCAAACTGACATCTTCAACACTTCTGCCCTACTTTCTAATGCATTATGATAGCCCAGAGACAGCTTACATGCTTACATCTTCTAAAACATTAAATATGTGGGAGAAATTATGCCAAGCAAAGAGCTGTAATGGTTCTGCTACCTGCTTGAAGTCTGCCTGAATTCTCTCATAGTCTTTTAGTCATTTGACAAATCTGCCTATCTGAAAAACTGTTGTCTAAAATATCCAGTCAAATGAAAATGAAAGTGCTTTTATATTTCATCAAATATAAGACTATTCTCACTTTATTGATGTATTCTGTGGGACTTCAAAGGAGATAAGCCGGCCTCCAGCAGAAGTATTGGAACTGGCATTTCCACAAGCCACATCTGGGATTATCTGAAAATAAAAATAGCTTTATTTAACAATAAACCATAAAATCTGACCAAAGAAAACATGAAAGATTTTTTTTACAAATGACACTAATAGTCCAGCAGTCATCTTCTAAAAATCCTCAGGAACATTCACTGAAACCTTTATGCTGCCAACAAAGGTGCTGAAAATTCACATAACCATCCTTTCAGGGTTTTGTTTTAACAAAAAATTCCTGCACGGGAGTGTGAACCTCTAAAGGCATCTTCCTTTAAAAGTGAACATATTTAGAAAAAGATGAATAGCCTTCTGGTCTTTTAGAATAATAAATAAAGCTCTAACATTTGCCACATCCAAGAAATAGTGCATCATTAATTTATGTAGTCCTGAAGGATTTATAGTAACAAATACAGTCATTGCCTTTCTACTATATTGAAATATGTTTTTTTCCAAACACAGGTTTCCTTTAAAAAACACTCTCCCATTTGCCCATTACTATTCTTTCCAAGTACAAGATGCTTAGACACACAGTGGTTTCAGATGGAAAAAAAAAATTATGATCACAGTGAGAGTGAAAGGATGTGTTTGCCAAATCTAGTGCCACCTACTAGGCATAGAAATCAGCTACATTAACTAGATCAGGACACCACACAAGGTGTCATGCAACTCAGGAATCACAGACAGACTCCTAAATTATTCAGATCTTCAGAAGTAGTAATTTCCTACAGACAGTTTGAAAACTATTAGTGTTTCCAAGGGCATATTTATTTCAAAGCAGGAGTATTTTATGTGGCATATTTGAGTCTATCACTTAATATCATCAGAAGTTTTAAATAACTTTTCATGTGTCTTCATCAACTTGCCTATGAAATATCACACTGGAGAAAAACCCCAACAAACCAGTTTATCTTCAAATTTCTAGGCAGTTTGGAATGTTATTCTTTCAGCCATAAAGAATGTTTGCAAGCTTTTTACATGACTTTACTGAAAAAGCAAAATGTAACCTGACACACTTCCATGAATTAATCTGACATCAAAGTAAAACCAAGAATAAAATTTGTAAATTTAAATAAAATTCAATCTCGCATTTTAAGTATTACATGAATGTAATGAAACACTTGTAAATACATGAACAATGGAAGTCCAGAATATGATGCAAGTAATAATTTTCAGGACACTCAGAGCTTATCTTGACTCAAGCAAGACAAATACTCAGTATTCGTATTTCCCAAGTGAATGATTTCCCAGTGCCTAGATTACTCAATTCATTGTTGAATTCCCTGGTGCATAGAATATGAATACGTGTAATTTGTGAAAATAAGGTGAGATGCAATTTTACTGTATTTGTTCAAATTATTTTTAAAAAAGATAATATATCCATTACAATTTTTAAATCCATAGTTTTGACTTCTGAGATTAACAGTCAAAGTACGATGCATCCAAAATTATTTTGGCTAACACTCTTCCTTTTATATTTGACTACATTTAAACTTTTTTCTTTGAGAATCTATATGCCTACTTGGCACAAAGGGCAAAAAGAAACCAATATCTATTCTCATACAGTCTTATACTACATCTAAAATACACTGGCTTTTATAGTATTTCTATAGTTTTACAATTTCATGCTTCTGGTATCTTGGAACACAAGGGGAGAAATTGTAATTTAAGCATTTTATTTAACTTACTGTTTAATAGTAGAAGTTTTTAAAGTAAAAGGTATTGATGTCTTTGCAACTAGAATAAAATAAAAAGAATCATAGAAGCAAAAGCTGAACAAAGTGGCTGCAGAACAAGAGCCGAGATTTAACCTTGACAAAACAGAAAAAAAACCCCAAATGAACAAACAAAGGACTTTAGTTTGCAAACACATCAGAATTTAGGATTACTCAGCAGGAAAAGCACACACAGGAAATATTGCAATGATAATCAGAAGAGTGAAAAGCAAAATACATGATTTTGACTCTTCTATTAAAAGATCTGTAATGTTTGATATATTTCTCTAGGAACTCCATTTGTATTTGGCCCTGACTTCCTGCTCTAAGAATCTGGTAAAATAACCATCTAAACCAGTAGGATAATAAACCAAGGATTTTAAACAGCTGAAATTTGAATTTTTTTATATATTAAGAACCCTGTTACTTGGATCAGATGAAAAACAGGGGAAGAAGAAAAAACTCTCATAAGGAAAAAAAATTGGTCCCAGCAGTGTCCTATTTCAGTCAAGTACTATGCACACAAAAAATGACAGCTTTGACACCTGAATCAGGAAACAAATTGAAGTTTTTCCACAGCTGTGAGAAATTTGTATGAAGATTTTTAAGTGTGTCTCTTTCATGTTTTAACAGAGCACTCTGCAAAACAGTACTGAAGAATGAGGGCAAAGGCAACCAATATATTACAACAATAAAGGACACTCAGAAGATGAAAACAATCTGTAATTTTCACTCTCAAAAAAAAAAAAAAAAAGACTGCTAGAACTGGTAGGAGATATTTAAAACTGAAGTCACAGGGAAATATGCTTTGATGATTTCCAGAGGACAAAATATAGATTATTCCTAGTCTAAAGCAAAAAATACAAATAGAGTCGCTATCTAAAGTCATTTAAAGACAACCAAAAGAAAACATAAAATGACTGCAATGACATCAAACACTTCTCCTGAAGCATTTAACAGTACAGAAACTTTAGGACAGCAAGAAGGTTATTGGGGAACAGACTTATAAACATTTACACAAATGATGCAGCTACTTTAAAAATAGTCGCCAAAGAAAACAAAACCTTCATGCACCTTCTAGAGTCTAAAGCATGTTTAGGAGCTGATTACAAAGATAAGCTCCTGTGTCAACAGAGAATACATCCAAGACTGTTCTTCAATACCTTATTTAGAGTTTAACATTTTCAAATCTGAAATTGTTGACAGTAAATACAGAATTTCTCTTTACATAAATGTTCCATAAGTTTGCATCTAAATCATGGGGTTTTTTTCTTAGAAAATAACATAATATATAAAAACTGTATTTTTGCTTCAAAGGCTTGAAGACTTTTCATAGGTAAAAGAGCAGCACCATTTGAGAAAGCAAGAGTGAAACCTTGAGAAGAGTTTTTACTCCTACGATCTCTGCTGGGGCCTTAACAAGACAGTGATTTTATCAGATTTCCTTACCAGGCCATAGCAGTGGTACAGAGGAGATTGCAAAGAAAATCAGGGGTGGTACCTAAGAAGAGAGTAACAGACTGTTCTTCCATATTACAAATTTTCTGAAGAAATTAAATTGTGTGGATTAGACAGATACTCTCCTGTCTTACAAAACTAGAATAATGAGAGATACACTTAATTCAAGAAGTGCTAAAATACATACGTAAATCCCAAGGCAATATTTTTACACAAGTGAGTGCCTTTATTACTTTTCTAAGTGTACTAGACTTTAATTCAATGAGGCTGAGTGGCATACAGACTTTAAATCTACATTTATGCAGCCTCTCAGTGGTGAAATTAGTTCTCTGAAGATAGCTATTGTATATGAAATTTCATAGCATATTTCTTGAAAAGCTGAGCAGACATTTGTAATTCTACAAGGCCTTATCAACACGGGCAGACTAATCCTGACAGTGCAAAATACAGCCATTCTGCTACCATGATACGTTTGCATTTCTTTTGTGACTCAACCCCAAGTTCACAGAATGGCAGAAGGCTTGTACTTCTTGCAAAATATGCCACACTTTCCTCAAATTTAAAAGTGGCAAGTGGAATGGCCAAATACATATGAGCCTTAGAAAGTCCTCACTATACTATTAACAAGGTATTAAATAGTATTTCTGAAAACCAATAGATAGTTCCAAACACTGGAGGAGGTTGCCCAAGTGTCTTGTGGACTTTCCATCCTTTGAGTTACTCAAGTCTCAGCTGAATACAGTCCTGAGACACCTGCTCCAGATGACCCTGCTTGGAGCAAGAGTTTGGATTAGACAAAGTCCAGAGGTTCCTTTGCCCCATGAGCCAGTTGTCTATTAGGTCTTTCCTGTTAATTGCCACTGTAACTTCAGTAACACCACAGCCTCCACTAAACTTTTCAGCATACACTGAAAGTGCTTCATTTTGAAAATATCCCCAAATACAACACAAATAACTATGTGTGCATGTGTGTGCACCTGTGACTCAGGTACTTTTCTCCTGTTCTGAGAATGTTCTCTTTGGATTATCTCTTGTTTTTTCATCTAAAAAAGCTGTTCTCCTGTTTTTACCTCCTAGTGGGGCAAGAGAGAACTCTGCATGGTCTTGCAGCCAGAGCAAAGAGGGGCAAATTAGTCTGGAATTAAACAGAATATATGAATGCACACATAATTCTTGAACTAAATAAAAAATATGGATACAAACTCATCCTACAACAAAGATCAGTGCTTAAAAGTAAAAAAACCTAAAATTTTAAACATATTTGAAATGACATTATGTTATGGAAAGAGTAAGAAAAGGAGTTCTTTGAGAAAAGCAAGGCTATGTTCTGGGGTGGTGGCCCATGAAAACCGGCATGGTCATTAAGAAAGAAAACCTTTCAGTTCTTCAGTGGGACAGAAACTGTCATGACAAATGCAGTATGAGGAATGGTCTTGTAGATGCTAGTTCTTTCAGATCTTCTTGCAAGGGCTTTCATATTAAATTTCATTTCAATAAAGTAAGTTTCATAACGTGCAATTTTGGCTTTTCTGAACAAAATTCTCTTTCTATCAGAATAGGGCCTGAAGGAATTATTCTTTTCTGGCCCTCTAAGTGTGGCAAGAGGTATCTCTTATTTTCTAAGAAATATAACATGTTTGGCAGTCTTCCTTATGCAATGGGAAAATAATATATGAGAGAAATAAAACAGGTTAGATCCTGACTATAGATCTTGAACAGCTGTTGGCAAATAAAAAGTGAAAAGAGAAGTAGGCAAATGCAACCTAATGGAATGGTAAGACAGGGATCTAGTACTATCTACTAATGTTGAGATGCCAAGCAACAAAGCAGGGTCATTACTAGCTCAGAAACTCAACTCAGAACAAAATTTTAAAAGAAAAAAAAATAGTTCCAGTTCCCTTGCCCTGTAGCACAGAAAAACTACTGCTTCTGAAAATTATAGTGTCATTTAGCTTAACCTCCAGAGTTTCTATCCTCAGAGTTTCAGATGGGACAATGCTTGAAAGAAACCAGAACAAAAAGAAAATCAAGGTTTACTTCTAACATATCTCACCAGTGGGAGAGAAAAGCAAAAGTGTTTTGAGTAGGAGTAGTGCCTCTCTGAAGAGCACCAAGGGGAGACTGACAGACGGCATCCAAAAACAGTATCAAACCCAGAAGGCTTACCAGTTACTGTAGCACGGAAACCTGATGTAAGGAAGGCGGCAAATCCACCCAGCGAATTCTGTTGCTGGCAGTCTGTTTCTTTGCTCATCTAAGCAAGAGTAACTTTGTAGAGTCAGCAATCATGGCACCAAGAGGATCCAGCACATACCAGTGCCCAGCAATCCTCTAGACAACATTATTGAACCTCTGTGTTTCTGTCACAGACTGTCAATGGCAACATTACACCAAGAGGTAGATGCATCAGCAGACACAGGAGGCTCTACTACACAATGACAGATTACCTGGATTATCATATTAGCCAGCTGCCTTCTTATCTCAAGCTGGCCACCAGAATCACTGATAACGTCATGAAATCTGACATTCACTCTGTACTGGTTTTGGCTGGTATGGAGTAGTTTTCTTCACACTAGTTTGCATGGTGCTATGTTTTGGACTTGTGATGAACACAGGGTTGATAACAGGGATATTTTAGTGTTCACTAAAATGGTCACACAGCATCGAGACCTTTTCTCTTTCTTAGACTGCACTACCAGCAAGTAAGGTAGGGGTGCTGAGGGAACACAGTGGGACAGCTGATCTCAGCTGACCAAAGGGACATCCCACACCATCAGAGGTCATGCTCAGCAATAAAACTGGGGGTGGGAAGTTGGCCAGAGCTGCTGTTGCTCAGTGACTGGCTGGGCATCAGTTATCTGGTGGTGAGTAACTGGGGTTTTTTGCATTACTTGTTTTGTTCAGGCTTTTCCTTCGTTGTTTTCTATTTCTAACTTTTTTAATTATTGGTCTTTATCTCCCCATAAATTTTCCAACTTTTACCTTTCCAGTTCTCTCCCCCATCCCACTGGATTGGGCAGTGAGCAAGTGGCTGCGTGGGGCTTAGCTGCCTATCCTCTGCTTAGATCACAACAGTCATTCAATAAAGATTATTTCCATTAACAATTAATAGTCATTTATTATTCCAGAGTGTATGGAGCTGTTCTGAAAAGAAAGACAAATACTGTGTAAACAAGTTCATTGAGCAAAAATTCCACATAGTCAAATCTTTGCATGCAGTGTATGAGCTCAGGACACTGGAGAATAAGCTGAGACATAAAGTTCAGCCTAAGACTGTCAAGTCAGCTATAGATATTTCTACACCAAAACACTAAAAGGCAGTAAACACATCAGGCCTTCTTTTTCTTTTTTTTTCCCTCATACTTTCTAGGACTTCAAAACAGGATGATTCCTGAAGGAGCAGTTAAATGAATCCAGATATTTTTCAAAAACAGCTCTGGATAACCAAAAATCCTTAGCACACCCACCAATATAGCTTCAGATGAGCAGGGCTTCAATATCTTGATGTAATTGCACTCACTAGAATTTCTGTCTTGAAGAGCTTTGATTTTAGGAAAGCTAGTATTTATGACTATCTATTAAACATGATTTAGTAATGGAACATCATAAACTGAGGTTTGTATGAACTTCACATAAATTTTGTTTAAGTGTATTGAGCTTTTAGAGATATTTAGGGTTTTATTCATAAAATAAATATAATAAAGGGTAGCACCTATCCAGAGATTTATCAAGCTGTCTATGAAAATGGTGTCTGTATATAAACAAAAAGTTCCATAAACTAATATTATAGAGGAGAGAGTTAGTGAAGTTACAGATTTATCCTAGAAGAAAGCTAATACTATTCTATCAAAATCTGTGTTTCCTTCAATCTCCTTATGTGTTTGTAGAATATCTTTTTCTCAAAGCAGAAGAAAAATCCTAGACATTTCCAAAACAAATCTCATATACAGGTAGAAGAGCTATCCTAAGTCAAACTAAAATTACACATATTCCAGTACTTTAACAGCAATCATAAGAGGGAACACCAAGAAAATACAGTAAGAAAAGGGCAAGCATATATACTCTAACCTTTACCTATTTCCATGTCAAAGATTCTCCAAAGATGTCACTTCTAAGGATCAAGTTTCTATTCTGTATTTAGCAATCTCAAATGGATCTCTCCTCTGATTTTGCTCAGCTTCTCTTCTGTTCCTCCTTCTGCACCCATACCATACTTGGACAGATAAATGCACAAACATTTAGCAACACATAAAGTAGTCAAGACTCCAACGTTCCTGTTTCAAGAATACACTTAAGAAATAATTCTGCCATTGCTGCAGAGCAGGAACACTCTCGTTCAGGATTTTCCACCTGACTCAGCCACACTCCTTTTAAAGGCTTCTAATTTACTGACTAAGGACACACATAAAACAAATGCTGTCCCCACTGCAAGGAGAATTAGAAGTTTATTGTAGTCTCTAATCACTAGTTCCAAAACCTTGAATCTGAGCACAAAATTGCAGTATAAATAGAAGGTTAGACTAGGACTCACATGCTCAGCATTCTAATTTCTGGCTGTGCACCTGGCAACTTCCCTGTTCTGCGCTTCAGCACCTCAGTCTGTAAAATGTGAATAATACAGCTGATTTCCTTTGAAAAGAATTTCAGATCTATTATGAAAAGCTGTATATAAGAGTATGGTACTGGTATTCTTACAGTGGATTTTGTACACGGAAACCTTTGTAAAATCCATTAATTGAGTGGGATTAATGAGATGGTTTCTTTTTCCCTCCATTACTGGCTAATAGCTATATCTTATACATTGTAACACAAAAGATAATTGAACTGGGGAAATGTGGATTGCTAGCTAGATCTCTCTTGCAAGGGGGACCAGTTGCCACAAGTAGGAAAAAGAAATACCTTTCAACATATGAGCACAAAGATAAATTCATATTACAGTAAAGAAAATCAACTGAGAGAAACTATTCTTATCTATGATGTATGGTTTTAGTCCTTAATCTACATATCAGGAAAAGATTAATTTCTTATATGAAGACCACTCTAAGAAATGAAACTGCATCCAAAGACATCTATATGTTGTCTTCTGGTACAGACACTACTGAGCCAATTCACTCCAGCAAGCAGTGCTAAATGTATCCCTGGCATGCAAGGAATACAGAAAACATGTCCAACTGTATGCATACATCATACCTCTCCTAGACAGTTTATTTCTCTCAGGTATTCATTTTTTGAGTTCCCAAAACTTCCCAGGAAAACTTCCATGGAAACTTCGTCCTAGCAAGATAGTGAGAGCTTTCACTTGGAAAGAGTCTAGCAAAATTTCTCTCTGAGATGAGACAAAAGGGTCTGAAGAACATTAGTTCACTTCCAGTATCAGTATAGAATAATTTGGAAAACAGACTGTCTTGGAAGATTCAAAAAAACCCAAAACAAACAACAACATAATTTTAGTATTTGTTGTCCTCTGAATCTCAACAAAGATCAGAACAGTACATTTTGGCAATACAAAACCTACAGCTACTTTATTCTCTTCCCTTTAAGAGAGCAAAAAAGGATCAAGTTTTGAAAAGTTCTTACAGCCATGAGGAAAGGTAATGTTTTTGTTATTAACACTTTTTACTTCTGAAACCTCCACCAAAGAGGCTTTGGAACACAGACCTTCAGGCAAATCAGCTCTCTTCTGTTAATATAGATCAGATACAATGTCTTGAACCAGCTACTGAAATCTCTTTGTTTCAGATAATCATCTCTCTCGCTGTGACTTCCAAAGACCAAGGCAGAAGGTCATTATGCCACATTGGACAGCTTGTCAAAAACACAAGACTCATCACAATATATTAAAAACATAGCAACACAACCAATTTTTTAATAGGGTAGCAAGTCATTTCCATGCTAGTGTTAATCATGCAAACCATGATGTGTTTCTCAGGTAACAGAAGACATGCAAAAGGGTGAATTCCAGCTATTGAAACACCCACTCGTGAATGATCTGACTGAAATTCTTAGTGAATCTACCTAAAATGCAAAGCAGGCAGAAATGTTCCTTATACAACATCAGACCACAGACTGAGGAAGACGCGGCAGGGAAATGTGGTACAGGGAAGAGCATGCCCTTAATTGATCAGGACATATGGACCACCCTGCAGAGATAAGACTGCATTTAAACTAAGTAATAAGAGCAGATCATGTCTTCTTAATATTGCAGGAACATATATTTTTTGAAGCAAAACGTGATTATAACTGCAAATACCAAAAAATATATATTAAAAGTATTGCTTTAGCTTTTGTATTTTCCTAAATTTATTTGATGTATGGAGATATGGTGTCATACAACTGACTGGAAGAAACAATATTATCCCATTTCAAAGTATTTAATACAACACATTAGCCAATGTAAGTCCACTACTCATAAGATGGATAAAATGGCTTTTAGTTTTAATTTTACCAGCATATTGACTCAGAGCAGAGATCATATCTTCAGTCTTCTCATAAGGACATCACAAAACCATACACAAATGATAACTCGAAAATAACACTTTCAAGTTTTTTTGTCTGTGAATTTCCACTTAGAATACTCTCACCTCTATTTCATCCCATTTGAGATCCACAACTCTCTGTCCTGCCTTTGGCTGCCACGTAGGTAATGTCACAGTGGCTCTCGAGCGGGGCAGAGCAATGTCAGGCTCCAAGGTGGACGAGGCTGGGCTGCTGTGTCGGGCTGAGGTGGCCTCTGTCCCTTCAGAGGCTGGAGGGCTGTGCAGTGAGTGCTCACAGTTTGTTCCCTCAAAGCCTTCACTGCAGACACAGAGGTAGCCATCCCCACTGGTGCTACAGTTACCATGGTGACAGGGGTTGCTGGCACAAGGATCTGAAACAAACTGGAAAAAACATCATATAGGTCAATTACTGATTATAAAGGATTTATTTCTGAGTTTTAAAAAGACCATAAAACAGGATTCTTTCCCCCTACTTTATTTATCTTCTAAACATATTTATGAACCAAACTCATCTTTGATGTTTCTTCAAGGAGGTAAATTCAAAGGATTAAAGAAGAATACAAATTAATGTATATTAACTACTTTCCTCAGACCATTTATGCTAATTCCCTGTTGCCACATTCAAGCAAAGAGATAAACACAATAAAGGAACGTGGCCACCATTCATTATCAGGAATTTTCAAAAACAGACTTAAAAGAGTAACCTATTCAGGGAAAATATCAGGTATGTTGGAATTTAAGGAAGTAACAGAAATAGGAAAGGGCACAGAATTCATACAGATCAGCAGGTCACGAAGCAGCTCACTGTGCTCAGAGCTAACCACATTACACAATCCTATTTGTGGGCACAATTTCCATCGTAAAAGAGCTGGGCCTTTTACCTACACTTCATTTTGTCGACAGCAGTTTCAGAATCCAATTCATTCAGGTGCTGAAAGCTTTCTAACAGGAGTTAGAAAGCAGGGGCAAAACTGTGCCTGTTTTTAAAACAGTGTTTGTAATAGCATAGGACAAGACAAAGCTCAGTGATGTAGGAAAAATGCTGTCCAAGGCTTGCATACCTTTAATTTCTAGCTTGAATTTACTTAAAGCTATTTTGTAGTTTCTAATGTCATCACTGACTTTCAGGTTAAATGTCTTCCCTTTTCTGTATTGAATTTTACATCTATAATGCCTTTATAGAATACATCTACAAACTCTTCAAGTTTCATGTCCTGGAAAAATTAGCCATACTCGCCCAGTTTCCTTGGGGAGGGTAAGCCCTTCCCTCCAGACGTGTTTGTTTTTGCACCTGGGACTCCAAAGTTTAGCACTGCCTTTTGCAAAAGCATCAGTATTTTTCCTTGTCCTGGAAAAAGCTTCCTAGACAATACTTAAGAAATGTTTGCCCTAATGAGAGTTAAATCAAGCTGCTGGCTCACTGTTATCTACCAAGAGCGTCAGTTCCCTTCGTTTGTCTTCACATCAAAGAGAAAACACATCACTGGAATCAAACATTTCCTCATCTTTAAATGCAAATTTCACCCAAGTGCTCCAGTCCTAAAGATTACCCAGTTCTTCCCTGTACAATATTCCTGCCCTTCCCTGCATAACTCTTGTTATATTTCTCAGTAAAGCACCACAGTTATTTATGATTAAACATTTGTTATAATTATCTCAAGAATTACATAAACCTTACATACCATTAATGTCAAAAACAAGTATTGGGTCTACACTAGGAATTTTACCTTTCCATTAGTCTAAAGGTCTGGTGTCAGGGATACCAAATCTTAATATAAAACTTCCTTATCTAAAACAGTACTATTATTTGCCTCAGCTGGAATTCACTCTTTGGCTCAAATTTTTGTATACCCCCGACTCCGTGTAACGTTTTTGGACAGAAAACAGAGGAAACAATATTATGAACATTTACTTTGGAGATGGTCAATGATGAATGTCAGATTTTGTCCTGACTGATGTAGAAGGCTTAGAGGCCATGGAGGACAGTCCAAAATATATGGTCTATTAATTTATCTTGTGGTTTGGTTACAGCTCAGAATGTTATTTGCTTTGCATGGGGGCACATCTCATACATATTGAGTGACATATTAGACATCAGGGACAAGCTCTGATTCTTCTTCATTTTTAATACTCAACTATATGGCAAGTTATATATAAACTTGATATACCAAGGAAGTATGGATTTTTATGATCAGAAGGACTTATCTGCTTAAGGTCTCTTTCCACTGCAAATCAAGAGAATGCCCAAGTTCTCAAAGAACAATTTCAGAGTCTTTTCTCCATAAGATAATATTTAAGTGACAGAAAAGAACAATTTTCAGGAAGGAACTAGTTCTGTGCTACAGTTTGTCACTTATATTTTAAGCTTGCTCAACTGCCAAGTGCCAGAGATATTCATAGAATTTCCTTTTCCTTTAAGAGTAATGAAGATAAAATGTGTTGACATGTGAACAAAGCCCAGTTCAAAAACTGTTTGCAACAGTTTTTTTCATATTCTAGTTTCTTGGATTAGATATGGCTTTCAAAGAACTGCAAGTACCCTATTGTTGGACAAGCTCTTTACTCATGCTTTTACAATAAATCCAAATTCATATTAAGCCTATGTTTGTGTTAGTAATTGAATTGTTCTCGTCACACCTAAAACGTGAAGGTTATTATTTGCAAACCTAGTAACAGGAAAGAAAAAATAATGTTTTTATTAAGGGTACTTTTTCCCATTACTGAATACATCCATTCAGTTTACAAGCACAATAATAAAAAATGCTGGGTAATCAATGCTATTTGATGCAAACAGATTTCAGCTTGTTTGACCAGAAACAGAGGTGCTTAATGAGAAGCCTTGTTTAGAGCTGCCTGTGCCATGTACTGAAGAACACCTTGTACCTTAGGAACCACCTCTACCCTTTCACACATGAAGTGAAAATAACTAAAACTGTTTAGTTCAGATAAAAAGATGAATAGATGTGTAACTTCAGCCACAGACTTCCTCAGAAGTTAGTTTAATGAAGCACCCCACAGGATTTCATCACATCCTCCTCCTTAGTTACTACTAATTCAAAAGCCCATTTGTCTTTCAACAAGCCTATCAAAACAAATCAATGTCCTTTGTGCATAGATTTGCTGTTGAACTAAAGAAAGTCCATTTTAATTATCAGATAAAATGTGATAAGCAAATTAAATAGATTAATTTGTGTTGGTTGCGATGTTTCTGTGGTTTCTCTGGTCTTCACCAAGGTGGCAGCAATGGCCAGCCAAGCGATCTGAGAAACATTTTGACACAGTGAACAGCATGACTACATCAGAATTAAAAGCTAGAAAAATTTCAAGGCTTAACCTTCAATAAACTCAGAAAACAAAACAAAACACAACACCCACCATGGTCTCATAACTAAGAGCTGAACATAAGTTTACTGCGAGTACACAACTGAGAGCCCCTTTTTCAGCCACTCCTTGTAAAGTTCCCAGTATATTCAGAGAAGGTTGCACATAGAAAACAAGGAACAAAGTAACATCTATCCACACAGCCTATGAATAAATACTAAACCAGTATGATCACTACTAAAAATTCCAGGGCCGTTTCAGGTACAGAATTTCAATAGTCGCTATTATAGTGAAAGTATATTTTGTATTTAAGTCTCTTGTTTTCATCCCCATTTTTTCATTTAATTGTCTGTTTTTATAATATATTCCTTGACTAAATAGGCACAGCCAGACATTGCAGCCGACAGAGCCAAGTTAAAAAGCATAAAATGTATTTGCATACAATTACTATTCCATATGCCTGGACAATTGTAATCCTCAAAATATTTTTCCAATAGAATCCTAAAATAGATGCATACCAAGGTGCCCTTCACATCATAGTTAATTTTCCAAAGGCAGACTGAGTATGGTACAAACACTGTTTAAGAATCACACTCACAAACATGAATTGTTTGCCAGCTATTCCAATTATTTCCTAAGGTTTCAGTTCAAGATAAAACACTGTGGGATGTAAATCTGCAAGATCTTTCTGCCAGTACTACTTGTGGTGACACCAATTTGTCATTTGAGGCTCATTCACCTTCTCTTCAAAGTGGTTCTACTCGTTCTACCTGGAGACAGTCCAGGTAGATCCTCCAGAGAGCTTCAAAAAATAGAATGGTAAGTCTAAAGCCAAGGCTACAGATGAGCTCCTAAACACTGCGCCAAACCTGTCTTCCACTTGCAACTGCCCTCTTAGACGTGTTAGTACAAAACTAACTTTTGGGTCAGCTTTTACTGCTGTTGCCTACAGTCACAGACAATATTATTCCAGCTTGCAACTTCAGTAAAATACAGAAAAAAGCCACCAGTAAATCCAATCTTAATAATAAGAATTCAGCAGATTGTTTAAATTCATTCTACACAGCGAACAAAGCCAAGCTGCCACAATGATGTCAAAGGCTGGTATTTTGCATATGTGTCCAGGAGCACTCACTACTCTGAAGCAGCCTGCAGATATTAAAAACTGACATAGTCCAATGTTTTCAACTCTTCCATGGCTCTCGGAGATAATTTTTCCAGTTACAGGGTAAATTCTTGTGGTTCTTAAATATATAGAGTGACTTTAAGTGGCTGGTACTTAGACAGGTAGTTTCTTCATGTGTTCTGGTAAAAGATCTTAGGAGAGATTTGAATCAGTAAAGCTGGTTTTGCACCTACGTTGCTGAAGAAATTCCCCAATACAAAAGCAAACTTCTCTCCCAGAAGAGATCATGGGAAGATCCACCACATATCACTAGGATCAGAAACACCAATTGCAAGATATGCATGGTACATTAAAAATTATCAACTTCTGAACACTTTAGAAAGAAAATAATTAAAACCTACAGTCTAAGCAATTATCTGCTTTTAATAAAGCAGGGGAAAAATTATTTTTCCTTTTAAGCACATCTAAAATATCATCTATTTCTGCAAATGCACAAATTTATGAAAAAGAGATAGAAACAGATTTAAATCTTTTACATAGCAATGACAATGAGGTTTATCTAGAAATGTAATCTCTTTGAAAAAAATCTTTAATTATGTTTAAACTATTATTAAAATTTCTTCTAATTCAATCTTTCCCACAGTGAAGCTGTAAATTCCATTCCATCTCACATTAAATATTAGTGCTAACTATGAAATGAAAAGGAAGAAAAAAGATGAATTTATATTTTAAAAAACCCACAGATGTTCCAAATAATATCCACAGGAAAGTATTGACATGAGTATATCAAAAAAATGCATTTTCTTCTGCTTTGAGAAAAGGCTGTCTTGAGACCCAGTAGGGACTAAAGCATCATATCGGGGTTCAATTTCTGGCTCTCCCAGAGACATCCTATGTGAGCTGAGAACAGTCAGACTCCATCTTTGCCTCTTTCCCAGCTGTAAAATGGAGATTACACTTCCTTTCTCTCACTGCCTGTGTTGTCTGGTTGGAAAGCAATTTTTTTTTTTTCAGAATGGGAACCACAGAGAGAGAGGTAATAGGAACTCTCAAGCAGCACTGAAATACAAATAAATAAAATCAAGAAATACATCCCTGTAGAGCAAGGCTAAATCTGTAACCTGTGGCTATTCAGGTTTGTTTCTTAGTCTTTCTCTTCTCAATTTCTTTTTTGCTTCTTTCTGTGGCTGTTCTGGTTTCTTCTTTGCTCCAATGAACAGAAGTGTTTACAGAATCATACAGCAAACTTTAAAGTTAAGAAAAAATCCTAAATTATATTAACTCTTCTAATTAACCCATAATAGAAAGGAAAGCAAGCCATCTTAATATTGCATCTTTAGACACTATTCTTCTTTAAAACAAGATTTGCTTCAAAACAGATGCTCTGAAAAATATATTAACTTTCCAACTGTGACTGAACATAACAGAAATTAAAGAAGTGGCTAAAACACTCTGATTATGAGAGTCAGGATGAATGAGAGTTTTTTGTCACATGAGGATGTAAAAATAAACCACGATCAGCACCATGATGACACAGGTATCACACCTCAAATGGCTGCTCCCTAAAAGCTGCCAGCAATGTCCTTTAGGTATGAATGTAAGGATGATCTCCATAAGCAAATCTACCACATGCACCAGGACAGTGAAACACTGCCTGACAGGGTGTGGTGACCACAGCGGTCAGAGCCAGCCCATAGAGGAACTGGAATGTCACAGTTTGTCCAAGGGAAAGAAATGCCATCACGGTGCTGTTTCATGCTACAAACTGCCCATGTGCAATGAACTACAGCAGTCTGAGCCCTGAGTGTCAGGGATTTCACAGAATAGGCAACCACAAAGCAATAGCAAGTGCTTTATGCAGAGGTCCTGGAAGCCAGGGCAATCAGGGCTTTCTTTCCCATCCCTCAAAAAAGTGCAAGCAGGACAAACCATTTCTCTATTACATAAAACATGAATATGGCAGCTAAGTCAGCTTTAGTCATTAAGAACAAACTATAAGCTGTGAGACAGAATTGTGATTAATCAAGATTTAGAAGGCCAAGGCCAAAAACTGTATCATACTGAAAATACAGTGTATGCAACTTCTTTCTAGAAGTAAACATTTACTCTTGTCATCTAGCAATTCAACTCAATGCCCAACCCATAAGGAAAGCCATCAATAAATCTAATAAAGTGTAACCTTTATCAGATAATTCAAAATATGTTTCTTTGAAACACCATTAACAATGAGAACTTTGGATTTCTTCCAAGCTGCAATTCTCATTCCATGAGTTTTGAATATTCAGAGTAATGAAACTGCCAGTGAATGTAATAAATGGATATAAAACATTTTTTTACTTCAGTGAAGCAGAAAAAAAAATGCCTAAAGAAATTGTCTGTTTAATTGGGAACCAAAGCATGGCTGCCCAAATCTATTTGAAAAACCAGCAAACATAACAAGGCAGAATTTGAACAGCATGATAGATTTTAAAAACAGAGCTCCAGCAAATGGCTAATTTACTCTTGTGTAGTAAGTTACCACACACCAACTGCTTTGCTCTACCTACCCTCAGGCACATTCTTACCTCAAGGTATTCTGAAATAACTGCAAAGTAAATTAAGATCACTTTCCCTCTCCCCCAGTGAAAGGAAAATATCTGCTTCACACTAACCACTGAGACCTGTCAGATGTCAGTATGTACACAAACAATTATTGAGAAGTACCTTCCTTTTTTCCTCAGCTTTTCTCATCAGATTATTTTTAATCCTTTTTTTAATATATATTTGCCTTTCTTCTGTTGTGAAAGGACATTCAAATCATTTGACATTTTTCTAAGTACAGGAGATTTAACATTACATTCCAAGCAGACAAGCTAAGCCAGTTACCAGTATTTTTCAGCAACACCCATACTCAGCAAAGATACTTTTTTAAAAAAACAAAATGAAGTCAGCTATCTATTCGAAAAATGCGTCGACTGCCTAAGAGAAAGGATCTAAGAAGAAACCAATGGATCTGTGAAGATCAGCTTTGGTGGATTTTTACCACAGAATCATCTCATTTTACTCTCAGTAGGGGCTGGCATCCTGTAATTGTTAGATGGGACCCCAGTGGTTCTCCCATTACTGGTGGCAAAACGAAGGGGTAAGTGTGAAGGCAAAGCATTACATTTGTTACAGTGACACAATACACTTGTTTGTTTAGATCTTAATGCTATTATTTCATTATTAAAACATCACACAATGAAAGAATTATCAATAATATCTTTATTCTTAATATTGCTTTCCCTTTTTAGAAGTAATTTTTCTTGAGCAACAGTAGGGTGCACTAAGTATTTTTATGATAGGACATTAAGATATGTAATGATATGAGAATTCATAACATTTTTTATTTCTACACTGAGCTAATGCAAAGCTGAAAACCACAGAAGCAAGTGTTCCAACTTACATGTAAAAGATTTTTTTAAAATTTTTGAACAAAAGATTTATTAATTCCAATTAATAAAAGTTTGAAATTGACCATATGGGTCACAGGCTAATCCAAAGTTAGTAATATAATTCCAAAATCTTATAAGATCTGCCATGAATATTCTGAGTTATGATGAGATCAGGACTAGCACAGGCAGTTATATAGTCCATCTATCTTTATGGAAAAAAAATCCCAAACTCTCTGCTACTGGAATTTTCAAAATTAACTAAGGAAATTACTTATCCTACTCAAAGTAAGATGATCATGAATTCCTAAAATTTTAGCTGTTTTAAAAACAGTAGTGTGCCATAATCTCTTTACAGGAATGCCGAGTTTTACGTGTCTGTTCACACTTACAAATATTGAACAAAACAGATATGAGAGTTTTCTAGAAATCTGAAATATAATTAAAAATTTTACTTTCATTGAATGAACAATCAACCAGGCAGAGGATCAAGTCTATTTAAGTGCTCTTAAGTGACAAAAAGTGCACAGTGTAAGCTCACACTTGATTACCTACAAGACGCAGCAACCTTCTAAAGTTCAGCAACAGAACAGCAACAGCATTCTCATTTTCTCTAGCATCAACATCAACCAACCTCAAGCCACAAATTCACATAAAATAAGACTTCATTAGTTCAAGTACTCATGGCATTTCTTGATTTCCAAGTCTGAGGCTTCAGACATTTTCTAGGTGAGATAAAGCAAAATAGACACACAGTTCTTCTAAGAACAAGAGAAGGACTGAACAACACAATGAGCTGTGCATAAACTATGCAGTTGAACCACCAGTAGTGCATGAAATCCTGAAAAACTCAGCAGATGTGATAATTGGATACTCTCATAGCTTTTTGCCCACAAGAGGATGTGAAAACAGGAGAAGATAATAAACATACCCATAAGGCACCTAGGAGATGTGACATAATCAGCAGTTCACTAAAGTCACATTTCCCAAATCAAGTATGAAACAGCTAATTAAAACATGGGGAATATGAAAAGAAGCAGTTGTTTTCATTTCAAGACACAGCACATCAGAAAGAAGACATTTTGGCAGCTGAGGCATTTGGCAATCAATAAAACAGCAAATGCTTATGCATTGAGTCAAACAGATGAGCATTAGATGGGTCTTCCAGCACTTTCAAATCACAGCATTCCTGCACTGCATCCAGTACTACTGACAGCACAGTAAATCACAGCTCTGTGGTCTGCTGATTTATTGCTTATTTCCCATACTTAAATATCCTGTCAGATCCAAAGTTAAAATATTGTCTAGTTGGAGAAATACTGGAAGAAAGATGAAAAAAATTGCAAACCCATGAATGCATTCTCTCAGTACACACTCACTGGTTTTCTGTGTTGGATTATGTTACTCCCGACGACTGCTTCTTTAAAAACTCTTTCCTTTATATATTAATATATACTTGATTTCAATCCTCTGAACTTGTGATTACAATTCCAAGACCTTGCTACATTTTTATATGGTTATTGGGAGTTAAATTGAGTACTAAATACACTTAATTAATACACATAATACACCTGAACAACACCGTGCATCTGACATTCCCAGGAATGCCAGATCTGACACCTACAGAGAGCAGGTGAAAAGAGATGCCAGTGTGAAGTAGCTGACTTCAGCTCTCTCATAGTTACAGCAGACAAAGGTTCAAAGCCCTCCATTCTGGATTAGGAATCTAACAGTTTTCTGGTCAAAAGTGATTTTTAATTTTAAGACTGGGCTGGAGGCATCTTCATCTCATAACAAAGCACCCGCCCTCACAGAAAGAGCGATGTCCAAAGAGCTTCAAATGAAATCCACTTCTTCATCCCTGAAGAACTTACTATTTTACTGCAAAAAGTAATTGGATTAAATATTTGAACAACGTTGGGATGGAGATCGAAGCCCAAAATTTCTGTGTTCCTCCTTGCTTAAACACCATCACTCATGCATATCGGCACTCATTGCCATTGTCACTGTCTTGTCTATGTGAAAGCACTTTAATTAACAACATTTTATCTCACATTTTATGACAGCCTGGGTGAACTCGGTTACTTCACAGCACCTAGCACTCAGTAACTTGTTAAGGTATGAAAACAGGAGAATACGCCTGAACCTTGTGAATAAGCCAGTCTTCAGACGTATAAAATAGGTCTTTATATTCAGTGGTGAGAGGCAGTGCTTCTTTTAGCCTCATCTGAAATAGCAGTTTTGCCCAATCAGTAGAACATCCTTTCCAGGGTTATTTTTTCAAAACCAAATTTATCTTGAGGTCTAAAAGACCTTCTAAGATTGTATTAAAATAAACTGGATTATCATAGCATCTAAAAAATCTTTAGGGTAATAATTAACTGTAGATTTTCTGTCTGATTAAAACTTGGTAATTTTATTGTAAGTCCCTACGCCTTATCTTGTGATATTTAGTAAATGTTTTGCTCTTCTTCAAATCACTTATCATTTGAGAGACTTCTATCACAACTGTGTTTGAAAAAGAGGTGAACAATCAGTGTCTGAGATATTTAGAAGCTGTTTCATACACCTTGTTTTCATTCACTGTCCCTTTCAAATGTGGAGAGTACCAGATATGTCGGTATATCTTGGCTTTATATACTGGTATTGTGATATTTTTCAGCTCTTTTCTCTGGTCCTTTCATCACAGTAATCAAAATATTAAAAGCAACTTTTAGACCAATTCTCATTTGTTTTGTCACTAAAATCACTTCCTACCTATATGACCCATGACTCTCTATTCACCCCATTCAAGGCCCAAATTGTCCCTCCCAACTGGTTTGGACACAGACCCTGTGATGCTCTGCATGTCCCCATTCCCCTGCACACCAGTACGATACACAGCAGCCATGAGCCATGGGAATGTGAGGAAAAGGACTCCCAGATCTGATCACAACCATGCTGGAAAGCTTTGTATGGAACACAGAGGCAACAGCAGCACAGTTGTGTTTCCTGCAGATCACTCCAGCAGCTTTTCATCAGTTAGAGTCCTACATGCATGCTTACATTATTAATAGTTTTCTGTGTATTTTTTTTCAAGTTTCCATTAATTCTTATAACAAAACATTCTTTTTTGGTGGCAAATATTGGGGATTTTGAAAGGCACTCTCCTATATCAATTTAAGATATAATACATAGCAAGACACACAAGAGCATCTGAAAGCGCTCCAGAGGCAAGAAGTGTTTATTGATATTATTTTCCTCCAGATTATCAGGTTTCTAGGGGCCAAAGCACTTATCTCCTTTTGAAACAGCTGCAAGAATTCAAGTGATTATTTCCTGGAACTATAAAAGAATTCTAGGTTATTTCTGGGGTTATCACCCAGCATATTGCCTCCACGTCATGCATTAGTGAGGCACTTGGACACTGGTGCTCACAATGCTTAGCTCTGATACAAGTCTTAGTCACAATATTAAAAATGCTACTTCTCCTATTGTAGCTGTACTGAAAGATAGTGATTCAGGAAACGTTTGAAGAGGCAGCCAAACATGAAGTCTACAAATAGCAGAACAGTAAAGTACATTTTGCACAATATTTCTATCACTGGGGGCCCACCCAATGCAACACAGAATTCAATTTGTACATTCCATATATTTACATCACAGGATCAGATGGCATCTTTTGACAAATGCCAGGCTTTTTATTAATTATTGAAAATTACGCACACATCTTGCATCAGCATTTTGTCCTTGACCTTCAGCAAACGCATTTAAACTGCAACAAACTTCTTTAAAAAGATGGGGAAAATAGGAAAAAAAAAAGTAATTATTTTAAACCACTGTTATGGGCATGCCTGCAGGAAGTGTCTGGTGATGGAAAAAAAATGGCTCATTAAATTCCTGCTGTACCATATCCTACCCATCCTATTCTGTCAGGTTACATGATATTTTAAGGCACTAAACCACTGCCTTTCCCTCTGAGGATAGAAAGTGCAGTGGAGTAGATTCCTGATGCTGCATTTGCAAAATGGATGAACACAACATAACCTCACTGTGGTATAAATTTTGTAATTAGTCCTTGTTCTTTCACTGTTAGTTGATTCAAAAATTTTTTTATTTAAGGGGATAAAAGGAAAACAAAAATATGGAGAACAAAAAGAAAAATAAAAAAAAATTATTTTCTCTTTGTTTGTCTTGTTTCTAGTTTGCTTCTTTATAGACAGGAGACAAACCATGATATGATTAGGTATTAATCCTGGCCATCCTTTTCTCATTAATTTACTTACTTCTTGCATTATGAAAATTATTTTTTAATTAAAGACACAATTAAACATTTTTCTGGGAAACAAGAGTAGGTTTTCTAAACCAAAATAAAAAGTTCTTTTATCAAGTAATGTTGTATATCATATAATCTTTCCCTTATCACTTTTACTTACTAAGTAAATATGTAGGAAGAATACAACAATCCATCCATTGCAGGGCACAGCAGAAATAATTTTTAGAACTACTGAGACCTACATTTTGGAACAGAAACACTCTGATAATAATATAGTCCTGTTTCTCTCTTGTTCTGAAAAATCAGGCTGCTGCTCACCTTTGACAAAACATTCTTTTAAAATTCTCCATCACAACACTACTGCTTCTCGATCAAATTTTCTGTAAGTTCTCTGTAAATGCTAAAATATAACATGATTGAAGTACTATCTTGGGAAATCTACTGTAATTACATCCTTAGAGACTGCTCTTGATGATCAAACATATGTTGGAACTGAGCTTCTAAGGAGCAGTGGACATTTATGTATAGTTGCATCCTTCAGTAAAGAGGTATCAGTTGCAAATTCAAAATAAGATTCAGAATTGGAGAATCAATGAATATTCTAGAAAATACCATTACCCTGCCTAATAGGTATTAGGAATTAAGATGTCAACAACTCTTAACACGTTCCATGAGTTCTGATGGATATTCACAAACAGACTGAACAAACTCTGGGTTTCTGTAACATTTCATTTGCTCACTCCAGTTTTACGCTCATCTCTCTGGGTTCAAATCCTTCAGCACCCTTGTCACAGGCACCCCCAACATCTCTTTACCCTCCTATTGGGAGAACACCATCATCCAAATACCTGTGCATTTGTTTTGGAGAAACCCTCTCATAGTGGGTCCCTTCCAGCTCAGAACACTGTGACATATCCTCAGAGGTGATTTCACTGGGGACTTACCTCTGACAGCGAAGTAAACTGACACTCATACACCGAGATTGCAGACACACACTCACTTTACTCGGTGAAAAGGAAAGAAAAGGAGTACAGTGGGTGGAAAATTAACAATATATGAACAAAATGCCTTTTCCATTGTGCTACTCTACGCTACTCGGGTTGCACGTCAGTCCAAAAGCTTTCTTACATTTAGGCTTGCAAAAACCACTTTCCTCTCCAAAGATCGATAAAAAAGCACCCCTTTTTACAACCTTAGAGTCTGCTTTGCTAGTTTACCAAATGCATATAATTTTCCCTCCCTACTCAAATGATCTGTTGCTTAATTACAAGCTCATGTGGAAGGATCAATATTGCTTGGCAGTAAACAATTCATTATCCTAATGTTCCAGAATTTGATTCAGAGAAACTCCAGTCAATTTTTGATAATCAGTTTTCATATGCACCCTCTATCAATACCTCCTTGAATTCCAGGGCCAAATACACACTGGAAAAAAAAAAATACAGATAAATGAGCACAACACATTTGTGGACTGAAAAGAAAAAAACTTCCACAATCAGATGCACATTAAATCCTCATGGTCTTAACCCTGAGAGATATAAGTCCGGATTTGTGAAACACTACTGAAATTACGTTTGAAGCCTAAAGGATGAAGAGAGACAGTACATTAAAAATTACTTTTATTCTTGGGTCTCCTCTGCCAAATCATTGACTTCCTGTGACAGCAAAAAGAAAGAGTAGTAAATGAAACATTAAATTCCCATTTAAATCAGATAATCAGAAAACAATTTTGTTCATTAGTGCTTTCAGCAAGACTGAATTTTATTTCACTATCTGCTTTTGCCATATCAAGTGGAACAAAGGGACAGACCTCTAGAAAGCCTAACACAACACACGCAGAAAAATGGACTGTTTCAGTCCAGTCAAGATCTACACAAATAATTAGCCAGAACAAATGCATTTAAAACACAGGTATAGACAAAATTGAAAGAAATTATAAACATAATTATATCCAAAGCTGTCCTTTTGTCAATGGCTTCACTTCTATATCGTTTAAGTTCAAAAAAACAGCTTACCAGGAACAAATTGTTGCCATGACAATTTTACTGGAATTTAGTGACTAGGTACATTCAGGTTAAATGTCAGTCCAGTTCTGGCAGTCACAGTGGCCCTCAACAGATTCAGAGAGCAAAGTGAAGTCTCAGAAAAGTTTTAAGGAATCTTCTTGGTCTTGTAAATTAGTATTTAATTTGGAAACAGATTGAAAGGTAAGATAAAAGCAGGTGTCTCATGCACAAGCTTTTTAACATTGCTTTGCCAATATATTTCCAGCTTGGTTTGTCACACTTCTGTTACTTTTCTATTATTCATTACTCAAACAGACAACATATTTGATGAAGACATTCAGGAATAATTTCTTGCACACAAAAATGTCAAGTACGAACAAAATAATGAGCAATTTCATTTTAATTTATGACCTCAAATAGAACTTGAATCTTGATAAAACGCAAAGGAACAACCTGAATTGTGTCTTCCTTGCATTACGATTTTAGTCTTGCATGGAACACAGTCAATGTTATTTATGTCTGAAATGCAACTAAAAAAATTGGCTATATCAACCGAACAACTAAGCACAGAAACCCTCTCCCTCATAAGCCAGTAGATTGGCAGGAAGTAGTGCTGTAGGTGTGCCTGTAACCCCCTTGTGTGGTACCTAGCACGTAAAAAATAAGCCTATTTTCTACCACAAAAATGTAGAGATCTGCCAGATAAATATTTGGAAACTGAAAGACTGGTATTACAAGCAGATTGAAGCATGGCACCATCCCATTCTAAATTTCTTTAGGGTACGTTCCTTCTGCTCACACTTTGATTGCAAAGACAGAAAAATAAAAGCAAAGCAAAGCGATGCTGTTTTTAGATGACAAACCATCTGGTAAAATGCCTACAATAATTACTCTGTTTCCTTTACAATAACTTTCCATATGTTGGTAACTAGCCATATTTTCTTGTCCCACAATATAATCAGCTTGGAACTAAAAATGCACTCTTGAGTGCTGAAATTGGACTTACAGTCACAATTTGGGATATATCCTACTTCAACTATACTTATTCCTTTAAGTAGAAAATTATGCCCGCTGATTTATTATGGCTCTTCATCATCGATCCCTATTAGATTTCAAATTGCAATGATCTTGCAAAACAAAGCACTGTCATACATTCTTTCTTTTTCTCTCTTTTTTTTTTTTAGACAAAAGCCACCACATCTATTTCACCTATTTACCTGCTCTGCTTATTATAAACGTATTTCCATAAATAAAACTGTCTTTTTATCTCCATCCCAGTAGACATATTCTGTATCTTCATCAGCCTTTCTGTGGCCACGATTTACTACCCACAACAAGCAAATGCACTGAACATTTTTTACACTAATCTTATAAATTCCTTTTCTGCTCCCAGAGAATACTTCAACCTTTTCTTTTTGTAATTTTTACTTCCCATAAAGAGCTCTTGCCAAAAATGCTTACGACATAAAATATGCATATTACATATGACTACATATTACATATGACTACACCCCACAAACAACACAGTTTTTCCTTTGAATTCCTAATACACACAATTACTCACTCGCCAGCATTTTCCATTTCAAACTCACCTAGTGAAATGTGTCAGTTCTATTTACAAAACCCACCCAAAAAGTATGAAATATTTTTATACTGAAGGAAAACTGAGCTTAAGTTGCTAGTTAAGAACTATAAAAAGCAATCAAGCTCTGAGACAAAATAAGCTATTTATTGACAAAGCAAGTAGTAAGATACTTAGTGATGACAAGACAGCAGAGTTTATATTCTATAAGAAATACTGACACCCTAAAACTGAAGCAATGCATGACACCTACATTGTTAATATTCAAGCACTTACATAACTATAAGACAGAAATTCTCTTGATTTAGCATCAAGTCCTTTCTCCATAACTTGTCACTATATGACAACTTACACCCCACAGCAGCTAGCAGTACAGAAATGACCTAACAATGCAAACAACACCCCTGAGGCTGAGGAAAGAAATACTAGTAAAAATACATCTCACATTCTTTAAACAGAGTCTCCCAAAATTGATATGAAATAGTCAAAACACCTGGTAAATTACAGAAATTTAAAATAATACCACAGATTGTCTGATCTCTGCAACAAAAAACTGAACCAAACAGGTCATCGGCCTTAATTTTTCTTACAATCAATATTTACCCACAGGCCAAAAGCCAAGCACCAGATAGTGTGCATTGACATCATGAAATTGCATTAGAGATGGAAGGGTTAGGAGTAAATAAACTGAAAGACAACAACTAAGGTAGTTGTCAAAAAGAATTTGAGAGGAAAAGCAAAATTTCAAAAAGAGGTTAAAATATAAATGATTTCATAAATACTAAACATATGAACAGCCTAGTTAGAACCAAAAAGATGTTCCATAGATCACTTAGTTCAGTGTTTATTACTATCATCTGCCTCAAAAACTGTCGTTTCCAAAATGCATCAGAAATTTTCCTGGTTTTGCTGTTTCTTACAGCAGTGTAATTTAGAATCTCCATTCTGATAGGACCACCACTCTGGTAACTTCCAAAATAGTAACACAGTACATAGCAAGTTGGGAGGAAGGGTGTGGTGTTAGAGAATAACACCCTACGTAAGATGCATGGGGCAATAGCCCCTCTACTTTTATACAATACAAAGTAGAATTTCTTCTCTTTGTATACATGGCATTGAAAAAAAGATCCCCTCAGCCTGAGACTGTTAGAAATGGGCTACATTTCTGTGATTTAGTGTCAGCCCATCCTAATAAAGGCTCTCATAGTCTTGCAGTGGAAATCTGCTTAACTGTTTTAGGAATGCGGCTTTATCTCCATGCAAGAGAAAGGAAAAAAAAAAAATCACACACACGTGAGATATGCTCTCTCTGCTTGTTCAGTGACAAGAGGGATAGAGATTTGTCTTCAGGATGAGATATTTCTTATGAAATAATGTCTTATTTCTTATGAGTAAAAGGTCTTATGAGACCTTTTACTGCTTTTACTGTATCAGCTTCATCCATTGTTCCCTTTCTTACCTTGTTGTATTCACCCTCCTTTCCCACGTTGATAAAACGGGAGAATGACCCATTTCACTGCGGTGCTTGTTGAATTAAGTAGGAATTTACTCTGTTCACAATCCTCTTAGATCTACAGAACACATTACAGTGTGTCTTGGTAATTAGGGAGCATGTCACTCTCAAGCAAAAGCTTCTGTAACTCCTTCTTGAGTTCACAACCATTCCATTTCAGACTGTGCCCACTGCAGGTCATGACTTGGTCCTATCATAGCCAAAGACAGAAACTCCCTAGTCTCCCTGCTCCTCTATCACTCAAAGCTAAATTCATAAAGTATGTCTTTGTGGAAATACTTCCCTTTCTATACACCTGCTATAACTGCACAATTACATATTGATAAATTTTGAATGTGTATAACAACATTTAGGCACAATTTTAATGTGCTCCTTCAAATGTAAAGCTTTCATTTATCAATTTTCTTTCAAAGAAAATGCAGACTAACTTCTTTAAGAATTTCTTATAGATATGATGGAACAATAGTAAATTGCACTCTGATTAAGAAAACTTTACACAAAAAGAAAAAAAAAAGTGACACTTTTTTTGTCTGTATCAGTCCCAAAAAGTATTCCAGTTTAAAGTAATTTCAAATTTTATTTTTTGTTCTCAGAGCCCTTGAATCTTTCAAGACAAAGAAAGTTATGGAAGACTTTTTATATTTACTTCTTTATAAACAGAAAGGGGTTTACATTTTGTTCCACTTATTTGAAGATCAGTAACTTTTTGACAGTAAGCCACAAGTCATACGTAAGTGTGTAAGTCATACATAAGTGTTGTAGGTTACAACACATTCTTAAATTACAGGTAAAAACAAAGTAAAATAAAAACTTGTTAGTGGGCCCTGCATCCAACATTTACATCCAAAACTTGATATTCATTGGCACACATCCCTATCGATTCCATTGTTGAAATCTTGCACTTTCTTCAGATCATTTTGTTTTCAGTAAATGAAGACAGACATTTATTTGTGAGTTTTGCTAACACACACATATCAGAATTCACCTTTTATTACTGGTGTATCAGATGCTAATAATTACACCAGACTAAGTTTCTGGACTATGTTCAAAATCTTTTTTTGTATTCATATAATGCTAAACCACAGTATAATCCAAGCCTGACTTGGACTTTTAGTGCTACCATCAACACTTATTTTACTAATGACCTGCTGAATTTTATTTGGATCCTCTACTACATGGATCATCATAATTTTGGAATGTCTCAAAGATCAAAGAAAACTCTCCAAATTAATGATACTGCTAATCCACTTGCTAGGCAAAACCCCTTGGCTCTACAGAGATTTTTTCACAGACTGCAGGATAGCCTTGGCTGCTAAATACTACATCTCTAAGCCAACAAGTAGATGATTAAAATGAGGGAGAGGAGAAAAGAACCTTTCCAGTATTCAGTCTTCTGCAGAGTGATTATACCTGCAAAAATGTTACATATTCACTAACACTTGTTCTACCTGGATTCTATGGAAAAACCTGGCATGCACAGTGAGCCTCTGAATTTTAAAGTGCCTGAATCCATGAACATCACAAAATGTCTTCCATCCAGAAAGGAAAGGCCATGAAGTTTAATGTCTTAAATCCTAACTGAGGTTTTGCTAATCAAACTTCTGGATTAAAAGTGTTACCCAATTAGCTCCCTGTTAAAAGATATGGCTACTGAATTTTCACATTTCCTTTCCAATTGCTTCCTCTTATCTGATTTCTGTCCTTCTGGTGACCTATATAAAATGACAAAGTCTCATTATCAGAATTCTGCAGCACCCAGAACTGGCTGTAATTGATGAGCTGAAGCCACAGCTGGAGCAAGAGCCTGCAGATGTAAAGTCAAGCAGGAAGGTGTTCCTTTGAAATAAGACAGAAATGGGCTGTTCTCACCAGGGCTTTGAAAACAGGGGTTGGTAAAAACATGAAGTTCTATTATATAAAAATAAGGATGATTTAGGGGGAAAAAAATTCTTGACTTATTACTTTTATCCTCCTAATCTCTTTCTGCCCATCCAGGCAGTCATTCAGGAGCACTATCCCTCACAGATTTCATGTGCTTACAAAGGAAGAAAAAAAAAAGTAACTTCCATTGCCATTGTGAGTACAGAAGGGGACACTTCATACACCATATGAAAATTAATAGATCTACTCCTGGAAAAGCCATGGAATTCCTAGAACTCTAGGAAAGACATACACAGACATCATCCAAAAAATAGCTCATGAATTATCTTAGATTACCACTTCACATGTCCTCAAACGAGTGGGCCAGCATTGTTCCGCAGAACAAGCAGAGCTTAACACAAAATATTTTCAGTCTTTGAGAGTACATAAAACTACTGGGAGCATTACATTTATCTTATTAACTGAAAGCAAAGTTGGAAGACAGTATTTCAGCCATCCTACCTAATTCCCTGGAAATCTGGAGTACCCTTGGGACCTGCACTGTGCATGAACTACTTCCTTAGATGCATCAAACACGCTGATCTTCAAGTGTTCACAATGCCAAAACTATCCAGCCTTGCTGCCTACATTTTCTCTCTATAATGACTGAACTTATATGAGGAGTTCTATCATCGGCCACCCCAAAGATTATTTTCCTCCATGGGTGAAGGAAACTTCCTCCAAATGATGGAAACTTCAGATGAAATCTCTGCAAGCTCTTTCTGTTCTGATTTCATTGTTTTGTTTTGTTTTAGCTATAAGAGGTCTGTTCATTATGCTTAGAATTGAGTATTGCTGTTTCAAATTTTATGAACTCTCAGTGCTGGCAATTCTAATGGATCTCCAGGGTTTTGACAGCAGTGAACAAATTGTCAGAATTTCTTAGATTACCTCCAATATTTAAGTGTCTATAAACATGAGCCTTCTTACTTGTGCATGGCTGTATCTTGGCTACACCTGACAATAAAATCTCCAGTTACATGCACTTCCATTCAGAAGCCATCACAAAGTCCACCCATGTCAGAACACTTGGGGTTATCAGTAAGTAAATAAAATAGCAAGATTTTTTTCATCTAACATGGACTTAGATAGAACTTTTAGCCCTGTCTATAATCTATGCTTAAGGGTCATAACTGAGGTTAAAAGAAAAAAATTAATTAGTTGAAGGATATTTTTATGTGTTCACTGTTTCAGAACAAAACAATACTGACAGAAACAACCTAAAAACATCAAACTTCAGCCATAACAGGCACAACATGGAGTTTGCTTCATAGCCTTATACCACATAACACAAATGTCATCTACATGTGTGCTGTCATAAAACATTGAAAACAAAGCTTTTGTGCCTCCAAAATAAATCAAACTAGATAATCACCTTTATTTCATATTTTTCCACATACAAGCAGTTTTTCTTACTAAGTGGGACTACAAAAAGCATAATTCAGTTTAAATTGCATGTGTCATATGGATGCAAAGGTCTCATAACATTCCATAGTTCATTTTTAATAGCAAAAATCATAGGCAAATTGTTCTAGATATGGCTACTGCTTGTAACTGATAGGTATAAAACACTGGGCCAGAAACTGACCTTTCAAAAATGTCATTTTAATAAAACGAAGTAATTTTTACTCTCTGTGAAAAGCAGAAGTAATTTTTCCCTAATAATGTTCCTAGAAGCATGAAACTTCCCAAAAAATGTGGACTACAACAATTTCAAAGCTCCAGTGTACAAAAGCAAGCTTAAATAAGACAGTGGTCTTTCAGCATCTCACACTGAAATTTATAATTGCCATGAATATTTTGAAAAACCCTACTAGAATCCACTTTGTCAGCATCTTAGATTGCAGCAATTAACCTCAGCTAACTCATTAAATTGATCCAGAAATCTGTTAGTTCCTTACTTTTGCCGCAATCACCACCAAGGCACCCTTCATAACTCTAGTAAGTGATCAAAAATAACAAAATAAATGAAAAGAAGAAAACACATGGGAAAAAAAAAACCTTTCCTTGTTCCTTCAAACAACTGCATTTATACACTTACAAAAATAATTATAAGGCATAATATGTATACTTTATAAATAAACAGTTACATCTGCAACCCTTCTGCACCTGCATAATTCTCAAAAATACATCCCTTCTGAAAGAAAGATATTAACCAGTATATTTATATGCCAATGCCTCCAAATAAATCCACAGACATAAAAGGATAATACTTAATTGTAATGCAGAAAGAACTTTTTCAGGACTGAAGCGTGGACCACCAACACCACCCTTTTTTTTTAATTAAAAAAAATGTGTGTACCTTTTTGGTGTGTGCTCCAATTCCACTGATTCAACAGAAGTACATTTTCCTAGCAAGGTTGTGGCATCCTTAGAAGCCATTCAAACGTATTTTTGTATTTTCAAGATGTGACTCATTTCCATCTTCCCTTATAATATTGTATTGAGCCTTGTGCTGTATCATATTAGAAACAGGAACTACTTATTATAAATATACATAAGAAGTGAACATTCCTACAATTTAATGAGCAAAATTGTGATCTGCATGCTGCAGTTCATTAGGTTCTCATATGAAAAGAAAAAAACACCACAGCTCAAAATTAAAAACTGTGGTTTTAAATTAGTTCTTTTAAGGCTCCTCATCTTTTAACTGGCAGTGGAAAATGGATATTAGAAGACAGATGCTGTAAGTTCACTTCATTACTACCAGCTCTGCATTATTTCCTAACCTTCCTGACACCCTGAAGATTGATTGCTACTCTATTCCTTTAGATGTATGTGGATTTGAATAAAGAGTTTATTTTCTTCACAATATCTCAGAAAATTTAATATTTTCCTTTTTTCTCCCATTTCTTGACATTCATGGCACATTTTGGAGATCTCTTCTCTCAACATACTCTCATGTAGCACTGGAACAAAAATCAAAAGCAATCTTAATTGAACTCCATCGTGTCTCCAAAGCAGCAGAAGTATGTTTCACATTGGGAAAGTAGGGCTACATTCCCAGAAAAGACCCACGTTAGCTCCAGAACAGTGGCCAAAACAAAGATGCCATCATGATCCAATAATGGGGATAATTTTCACCACAGATGTGTGTAAGAAAGGGAGATAAAAGCACTCAAGGTAAAAAAGCACACAGCAGGAAAAACTCCCACAGCCTACAGCTGACCTCTTTATCAAGCAGCTTATTTTCAATATCATATGAAAGCTCAGGCTGTTTATTAACATCTGAGTAAAAAAAAAAAAAAAATTAACAGTTAATAATACAATCTGTTGGGTAAGAATAGAATTATTGTATCTGGGGTTTTTTTATTTCTAAAATTTACTTTATTGCAGTAGAACAAAGCCTGTCTTGTCATATTTCAAGGCTGTGTAATTTGGTTCTTTATCTCATGCAACGTAAGACTTTAGGTATCTCTGAACTGCCTTAACTCACCAAAGCAGTCACACCTCTACACTTTGTAAAAGCAAAGACAAAAAGTATTAGCATTTTAAAATAAAATAGGTATTTTAACTGAAGTCTTTCATCACATACTTTTATGAGGTTTCATTTGAGGATACACACTGGAGGAAACAATGATTTGAATATGCAAGTAATGGAAGCGGATGCCCATTCACAGCAGGACAGCTACTTTGCTCTGTACTTTGCAAAACACGTATTAGCCAAAACTGAACAATAAAGCAAAAAATTACACTTATATAAAATCTTTTATAACTAGAAAATTATGTTTAGACAGCAACCATGAACCACTGATACAGGGTTAGCAGAATGCATGCAATTCCCATGGAATCTGGTTACTGAAGTCATGCCAGGTTAACTGAAATAGGTTTTGTTAAACTAATGCATTCTTTGTGCAAGGACTCTTGTGTAATAGGTTTTCAAGTAGTTATTTCAACTTAAACTGTTTCTGTCAAGTTGTGCTGTTCTCATTTTATGAGAATTTCATATAATCCTACTAAAGAGAACTCTTGCTTCAAAATCCTCTACTTTCATTGCTGCAGGCAGACATGGAGAGGGTAGACAGGGCAGGAGGATTATTAGACTGGAGACAGGCAGCTTTCCCATTTACTTCCAAAGACAGTCACAAATCTTTCTTGTTCATGTCTTGTTAATCAAGCTTTTAGCACTACTCTTTCTGCACTGTTACGATAAACCAACCATGTACCAAACACTTCTTGGTCTCCATGTCCCACCATCCATTTTCTTTTATGACAAACTGGAAGCTCTTTCATACAGGAATCATTCTTTCCCTCTCTGTTTATACAAGTACAACAGGATCCTCATTCACTGGAAACTTTCTAGATGCTATAAACATACATGAACTATTATATGTAGAATTACAAGAAAATTATGGTCTTGGTTGATTATCACGGCTGCAAGGCCAGAATATTATATGGGAGGTTCTTGCAGTCAGCTGAAATGACCCAAATTTGACAGGCTATGCAAACTCCAGCCCTTCCCAAGTTAAATTAACGTGAACAGCTCTCAATAGGGGCGTAAGAGCTCTCGAGTGTGTTTTACACTGGCTGCCTAGAACAGTGACCCAAGAAGGATACACCTCACTGATCATTGTTGTCTGCCAGGGAGTCCACATCCAAGGCAAGCAGGCTTATAACTCAGAAGTTCTATCTGAAGGTAGCTTAGGAAAAAATACATTTTGCTTTTCAGCTATCATATCTGAGAATACCGTGAGCATGCTTAAATGCAAGAGCTCTGTATGTTACATTACATCCTTAAAGACTGCTAAAATTTTAACTAGCTGGAATCCAAAACATGTGACCCTAAATTGAGAAGCTGTTAAATAAAACATGTAGGAACACACTCAAAGCTTTCATTTGGAATTCTATTGTGGCCATTCTATATTTGGAGCTTAAATGTCTCAAGAATTACCTCAGGTAACCCACAAAAAAAAAAAATCTACAGGGGTGGTGGAGGAGTCAGTGGCTCTAGGATGAAAAATAAAAATAAATTCTCTTTTTAAACCAAATACACCTGCAGTCTACATGAAATGTAGAAGTAAACAAGCAGTTTGAAGCACATTTTTTTACAGGCAATAGTTTACCTAATTAAGTTGGGGTTTTATTGTCATTTAGCATTGTTTTACTCTTAAGTGGATATCCAGAATGAACAGCCAGCTGTCAGAAAGTGACAGAAATTAATATTAATGCACGTTAGGGGAAAAAAAAGTCCAAAAGCTTTGCTGTCACATTAAGTTCTTACATATAAAAACATATTTCCCTGTTTTGAGGGCCCTCCTTCTACTACTTTTTTAACCAATATGTGGTAACCACCATAACTCTAGCCAACACTAGGCGAGGGTGGTGATTATTGGGGTTTTTTTCCCCACTATTAGATCATTCAGTTAATTAATCCAGATATATGAACCCATACACGTAGCAGAAATCAAATCCTGATAGTCTGATAGAAGCGGCAACTGAAGACACCCTTTTCCTGATAGAATCTGCGTGCTCCAGGAGCAAGAACAAGGCAACACTGCATTTAACAGCCTCTGGTCATAAACTTACCAGCTTAAGAAGCTTCTCATTAACTTTTCCCCTGTGGTAGAACTTAGTTTTTCAGAAAATACACTGACAACGTGCTTTTCTATTCAATTGCGAAAGAACTAAAATGTGCATACATCTAAAACAATAAAAATTATTGGTTACGACATCATATTACATGATCTTGGAAAACAATGTCTTCTGAAAGTTTTTCTAACAATTTCTGGCAGCTTCTTCAGTCCTGTCCCATTTTATCTTCTGCAAGATCAATACTATGCTGGACTGTTATTGAAACATTCCACATTTTAAGGCACGGCAATGCTGATTAAACTTAATTTCTTCAATTAAATTTTCACTAGCCCAGTATTAGTACATTATTTATAAGCTGTTTGCTGGTTTACAAGGTTTATCCATTAAACCAAATAAGTCTTTTCAGTGAATTTTTTTTAAATTGCGACCAGGACACTATTTTATATTCAACCCAAAAAATGGTTGCAGTAAAGGACAGTAACAAAACTGTTTGACTTCAAAAGTTGTTGTAGCAATTGTGGAACTATGAGCAAAAAGCAATAACAGCAACATAAAAATCACTGACTAAAAAGTGGGGTAACTTTCTTTTTGGAAGAATATGGCTTACAGAATAAAAATATTGGAGAAATATCATTTTATGTGTATTTGTTTTCACCCTCTGTCAAACACAGATCTTCTAGTAAACAAAGCAAGTTAGAAGGTAGCCTCTTTGAATGCTTCATTACAATTAGCATCCCATCAATTTCTCCTAGAAATAAAAAAAACTAAACTAAAGATTCTAAAAAACTATAAAAACTATCTAATACATTTTTCTTACTAATTCTCCAATAGACCTAAATTTGAAGTCTCCCATCAGTGTAAACCCATGCATCATCCATATGATGGTGGTCAAATCAAAGAACAAAAAATTAATCTAAATTTTCTTACTTGCAACCTGACAAATTATTTCTCTTTTCCCTATAGCATAAAAATTTTATCTATCCAGCTGTTGCTACTTTATGCAAAGCAGATGTTCATTGTTTTCTTAAGAATAGGGGAAAAAGTATGCCCTTGAAATTCTCCATATTTCAATGAGAAACAATGCTCACTTCTAAAAGGAAGAATTTTTATCAGCACAAAGGTTTTTTTCAATAATAAGCTCTCAAGCTGATTAGTATGAAAAAGTCAGGATTTTTTGTTGTTGTTTGGTTGTGGGATTTTTTCGTTTAAGTACAAAATAATTAAAGGTATCTACTTATATTTTACTGAACCAAGTACAGGCTAGTCATGACTGTCATAGCTTTGGATCAAATTTCTCCATAATGCCAGACTTTCCCATTTCTATTCACATTACAAGCTATAATTGAGAATTCATTATCTATTGAATCTTATGTGTGGGACCATTTACTCTTTAATGAAACCAAAACAAAACAACATAGCAGAAAACATTCCCTAGCTTACAAACATACCTTCATTAAACTCTTCTTTTTAAATTAAAAATATTATATTAAAGTCAGGTCTAATGCAACTCATAAGATGTAAAACTCCATGTAAATCCTTTGTTAGAAAGTTATTAAAAACATTTGTTACTACCTCATTAACTTCTGTGCTTGTCAAACATGTCTATTAAAGAATGTTAAAATTTAATCTTATGTCTACCTATTAAAACAGAAAGCAGAGAAAGAAATGAAAGAACAACACATTATTACTAAAAGCCTGAAGCAATTAAGGCAGTGATAGTGATAGCAAATTTTACCACCTCGAGAACATTGAGGCATGTTTTACAAACAGGAGAGTCAGATACTTCTGGGGACAGAACAGGATGAGTAAAATAATACATTTCTAGAATTATTAGAAATATTATTACTTTAATACTAAGCAAGGAATGTTTCTTACTATTTTTTATTTTCTATGTAACATGGAGCAAGATTGAGAAGTTATTAAAGGGGATAAGCAAACCCAGAAATAAACTGAGAATAATGAGAAATTGCCACAAAACACCATCTTTGATATGGAAGAAAAAAATCTCAAAAATTGTTCAAAGTAGGAGATATTAGAAGTGACATTATACTGTGCTGCCACACTGGCACAAAAGAAAAGAGATATCAAAATAAAAGAACACATTTCAGAAATAGAAAATCCTTGACACTAAGTTTCAAAATCAGAAATGTTGCTTTCCTGTAATTTAGAAAAAATAAATCCCGTTTGTTTTTAACATAATCCTGTTCCCAAGAGATGTAAATCCTTTAGATTTAATTTCTTACATATAAATCTGTCTCACATGAATTGCAGTGGAATAGGAATGGTGTCACTGCATATGCTGATGATAATATCAGGGGGGTTTTTTGCCTTACAATACTCTAATTTCAAGCACACAAGTCATTATGCATTGCAGCTTTCAGGCCTTAAATTTTTGCTTACAACTGTCAAAAAGCTTTAAAAGCTTTCACATTTTTAGAAGTGTCTAGGAATACATGCTTGGTTTATTACATCGAAGAACCAGTTCACTGACATCCCCACATCTGGACAAGACTAAGCATTCAGGAAAGAAGTGCAAGCTAGAAAGCTTATTTTCCTGATAATGGACACTATAATCTGGCATGGTTGATGGTTTTGAACAGAAACTCTCACTATTCCCTGAAATTGTGCAATCCAGCCAAACAACTCACCCTTAGTGGCATCACAGTATTCAGATAATGTGACAAGGAAGCTGAACAGCATTCCAGCCCAAAGCAGAAATTGTGTATTTCATCTCATAAAGGTAAACCTGAATATAAGGTCATCAACATTTTTTACCCATTTTGAACACAGATGCAGAGACATGTGCAAGCTATGATGCAGAAATTAATCAATTGTTTGAATTTTAGCTGACAATGTGATTTCTTAAACTAAAATTTCATCCTCATTAACCTGAGTGCTACCATACAATGCAATAGTATCACAGTAAGCAAAGCAAGCCCCTTCTCTAAGTGAACTTCCCTCTTTCTTTCTCCTTTTCCATTCCCCCTCCCTTTCTTTACTGCAAGAGATCATCAGGTGAATAGAAGATTGGCATAAACTCTCTCTCCACAGAGTCAAGCATATGCCAAATTTCCGTTGTTGTTAAAGTCAGCAGATTGAAGATTAAATTGTTAAACATTTTAAATCCCAATGATTCACCCATCTGTAGCAGGAAAACATCTTCTTTCCCTGCACGCAAAAATATCAGGATGACCTACTGTTACCACTTTACAATTAAAGAACCTTAGCAAAATACACTTGTTTCCTCCTACTCATGAACAACTTAGAAAACCTCCAGGCCCAACTCCGCATTTCCTAATGTTATAAACCTTTCTCTGTTTAATTTTAACATAAGAGGTGACAATAAATTGGCTTTACTGACTGTGCACATCTCAAACAGATATAAAATACAATATAAAATAATAAAATATAAAATATAATAAAATATAAAATAAATGTGGTGAGGATGAGGATACTGTAGGAGTAAGAAAGATGCAGTTGGCATTGCAGTGAGACTCCCCTACCAAGGATCACATCCAGGCTGAACTTTGAATAAACGTGAGGCTACAAAAAGCCAGGGCAGCCACTCAGTATTGGCATTTAGCAACATTAGTATCTTAGGCACTAGGAGACAGTTTCTGCCTTCTGAAAAACCGTCTTCAGAAAGAATTGTTCCACACTATTAAGTCTTTCTATTATATATTCTCTATTATTAGATATTGCTATTTTAAGTTCTTCTTCAGGTCTTACAACAAAACTGTATAAACAGACTTCACACTGATGGCATTTAATTGCTTTGCATGTGCATTGGCTAATGCATGAATGATTTGAGCAATTAAGAGCCAGAGGTGCTGTTTAGTTTCCATCCTTTTAGAACCCAGGAAAATCGAGTGAAATAAAGCAATGATTCCCAACTGGACTCAAGAAGTCTGAAATCATTCAGAGTGCCCTCTGAAAAAACAAAGAATGTAAAACATGCTTATGACCCTAGGGTTTAAAAGGTATCACTTTTATACCTTTTGGACTATCAATATTAAATTCATGCTTTTTCAAGTATATTTTAAAACTGCAAGAACAGTTACTTTGTGGATGTCTATAGAACCAGAGCATTTATAAGCAATTCTTCCAAATGATGGATAACAACTGAGAAAGTTTATTTCATTCTTAAAAAGATCAACTAAGCATTCAACCATTCAGTTAAGACAGGACCAATAATTTCCCCAAAGAAACTTAGACAAGAATATACAGTGTCCATTTAAGTGTCTAGTGAAGAAGCATTTCTCTGGAGAAATCAAACTGGTTTTGTCACTTTTTATCAACACATGGATCTATTTCCAACAACAAAAAATACTTTTACTTTTGGAATTACATATACATGTAAAATGCAAACATAGATAAAACACTATGCTTTTTACAGGAACAAGATGGTGCTGAATTTCTAAGAAACAGCTGAATTATGGTTCAAGATAAACAGAACAACGATTATCACTCAGTGCTTTTCACTGTGTTGTGAAAACAATATTATTATATAAATTATATATAATACAAAAAAAATAATTTTAGAAGCCAGATAAAGAGAAGTGCTTGTAAATAATTAGTTACCCATATTCAGAATGAAACAGGATTTTTTAATGTTAATTCTATGGAGACAAAGACCTTGAATTAGGACACACTTTAGCACAATCTCATAGACACTTAAAGTTACTGAAATGCGAGAGTAATTTTGCTAGACAAACACCTAAGAGACTCTCAGGGCACCAGCCTCAAAACCAGTATCATTGAACACTTTTACTGGTCTTTCCAGCTGGCCTGAACTGACACAAAAGGGGAAGCAAGAGGTCCTGTTAAAGGACCTGACAGTGACTGATGTATAAATTAAAACACATCAAAACACATCAATTGTAAAACTATACAGTTATCAAAACCATGATTTTACAAATGTGCTGAATTGGATTTTTAACTTCTAGCTTTCATATATTTTCACAAAGAAGAGATGATGTCCAGTCTCTGATAACTATTGGAATATTTTTTTTATTACTACAGCTATCACATCAAGTTCAAAACCTTTTGTTACCAATGCCAACCCATTATACAAATTTATTTGTCTAAATAGTGACATCATACATATACATATTCTGGTTCCTAAATTTTGCATGTTTTGTTTAAAAGTTATGGGGTGTTTCTCATTGTTAATTAATAAACAGATGCCAGGATAAACTTTGTGAATCTCTATGATAGTTCTTTCTTCCAAAGGAAATACATGATTGCTTCCTTCAACAATCCAGACACCTGAAGTTAAATTGCAGAGGAATGGAGATATGAGCAAGATCTACCTTTTCCACAGACACTGTCTCTGATGTACAAACCATGAAGCTGTTAGAGCCACCATTCCCCAAGCTTGGCTTCTTTCAGACTATGCACACTTGATGTGTAAGGAGATTCTCCTGGAGAAGGCTCATTCTCTGCATCCGACCAAGTTACAGAAGTCAGTGTTGGCATGGGAGCCAGAATGGTAAGGAGAAATAGCCAAAAATAGGGACTCTTATTTCCAAGAAATTCCATTTATTATTTCTAAATAAATAATTATTTATACATATATTATTTGTAAAAGAAAAATTTCTTTACTTCAACCAAGTCCAGAAAAGGCAATTGGCTGATGATCAAATATTGACTTGCAATTTGTAGACAAACAGCTGGGAGAAAGCTGGATGTGCATCAGCCTTTTACAGAGGCTGACCGGGCAGCCAGGAAAAAATGAGCAGAAAAAGATTTCTGCATCTGCAGGTTACTGTAATTAGTAAAGAGCATTCTATGAAACTTCCTAAGACACAAAATTAGAACTGGCTCATTTTACTCATATAAAGTAAGAGAATTTTGTGTGGACAATTTGATGACTACATTCAGCTTTCATTTGCTAGCAGCTTTTTCAGGGTAGAAAATAAGCAGACTACAGATGGGGAAAACATTGGAGCTGGCTCAGCAGGGTTAATTCTGGCATGATGCTGCATTACCAGTCAGCTGCAGTGCCTCAGCACCACACTCCAGGGACCAGGGTAATTGTGCATGGAGCTGGCAGGGAGTCAGGAGCTTTGTTAGCTCCTGATCAGCATTAACCATTCTAAATAAAGCTCAGCTCTACACAGACAAATGTAGGTGACTCCACATGATCCTCATCAGTACTCTGGAGCTTTCTTCCATGTGGAGTTTGCGATTTCCCCAATAATAGATAGCGGAAAGTGACGACTAGCAGAAGAATGATTTTGTCCAGAGCTGTTCCACTCCAGCTTCAGCCCTTCTGTACAAAACTTCCCAAAAACATACATAGAAATGAGGAAGTTAGTAGAAGAAAGCAGACCTTTGCATTGTCACAGGTGCACAAGCAAAAACCTGCAACAAAGTGAAAAACTGAATTTGCAGTTGGTGTGCTTATTACTACAGAGTGAAAATATTTCATCATAATGAGATGAGCTTTAAACATTACTGAGAATTCCATAAGGTTATAGTCCACACAAGGGAACACTTTCAGGGACAAAAAACCACTGTACAGAAATTAAGACAAACTAAACAAACAATTCACTAGAATAACATCCTGTGACAAGGTAAAAGTGAAAATAAAAGGGGGACCAAATGAAAGCCTAAATACAAAGGTAGATCAAATTAAGACTTTGCCACAACTAAACATAGCATCAAAATCCACCAGATTGTTGGAGAATTTACTAAAAACTTGTAGAATAAATCCGATATGGACAATAAGGAAAGTAAATTAGTATCAGCAGATAAAAACCTACAGTATCAGCTCTGAAGAAGACCCATATAAGCTCTAAAAGGTCACCATATTGTTAAATTGTACAAGAAGGTTTGCAGTACCTGGAATGAAAAATACAGAGTCCATTTCATGGTCTGAAGGTCTGTATTTTTCTTATAAGATCAAGAGATTTCCAAAGTGAAATGTGAGCACATATTTTTCTAACATTGTAGAGATACAGAAACTTTTGATGTTGAAGAAAATTGTGAGAAAATTTCTAGGGGCAGATTATAAGTCAAGCCTTGCAATACCAAGTTTCCAAACCTTTAGATCAAAAAGCAACATTAACAGATCAGGCAGGAGACAAGAAGAACAATCAGGGTGGGGACAGGACTTTTTTCTCACATCTATTAATTATTTGTAGCCAGAACTATTTTATCTGAATTGACCAGTAATGTGGTCTTGCAGATATGGATCACTATTGTAGTCTATTGATCCAATCCACAATCAGCTGAGTGAAATGGAAACAGTCTTTAATTAGGAATTTAAATATGCCTGCAAAACAGATTCTTCTTTCTTTCTTTCTTTCTTCATTCATCTCATCTTGAATCATGTAAAATCTTTTATCTTCACATAGAATCCAACATAGAACTCACCCTATAGCAATACACAATGAAAACATTAAAAAAAATCTAAAAAAAGCATAAAACCCAAGGGCATCCAGAACAAACTGTGCTTACCACATCTATACAGTACAGCAAATGACTCAAGGTTTCAGAGCAAGGCCTCTGAGCTGCCCTGCTCAATTCAGGCCATTTCAGACTACCTGAAAAAATGAGCTTCTTGAAGACTGTCAGCACCACCACAATCCACTGTGAAAAAGGTAAACCACACTTGCCACACCATTGGGTGTATTTGCATATATCTACATTAATGATGGGAGTCCAATTCAACTGTTAAGCTCAAATGCATCACTGTAAATAGTTATTTTAAATGTTGCTACAAAGAAGTCACTGTTACACATCTTCAACAATAGATTATTCTAAATCTATTCCAAAACCCATACAAAAATGGAATCTTAGATTTTACTTACACTACCAATCTGTACTGAGTTATCACAAACGTAGAAAGATAAGAAAGTTGTTATATGTTCTAGTTAGTTGAAACAAAACAAGAAGATGCATTGCAATACTAGTAAGAGTTCTTTTGTCGTCTGATTTTCCACAAAGCTTTTTAAATTTTATAGTAAAATACTGAAAACAAATTTGTTCAGAATGATGCCTCGGTGCTTCATAGGATTTTCAAGTACAATTCCCATTCTCAGCTAATCTGGTGATAGGAGTCATTTACTTGCCCTGGGAACACCTTTTCAGAATAAACAGAAACAGTAAAACAATTATGAAACTGCAATACAACTGGAAAAACTCACTGAAGGACTTAGTCCCTCAGAAACTCAATCTCATTGAAGAACTTAGTCCCTCAGAAACTCAATCTTATCAAAAAAACCCAAAAATTATTGGCAGTGAAGAACTATACAGACTGACTCCCACCACATTTCACAGAAAGCAATTTTAGAGAAACTTCTTTTCTAGAAGAATCCTCTCATTCAGCTTGGAATAAGAAGAGATGCAATCCAGTCCCACTTCCAAGCTGATGTAGATGACTATGCAACATGACCTCAGCAAAAAAGCCTTGGGACCTCCATGTTAGTTACTGGCTGAAGCAGAAATGAGATCTAAAAAAGCTAAAGACCTAAATGCATCCTGGAAAACAGTATTACTTAACAGTCATAAGTGAAAGCCATAAGTGAAAGTTGTAAGTGAAAGTCGTAAGTGAAAGCCAGGGTTAAGAAGATAGTCAAAAACAGGGAAATCTGATAAATTTGTCAAGCACTGAGCAAGTTTTACTAAATTTTTCAGAACTAAAAATGTAGACAATATTTCTAGCTCATAAGTCACTGCTGAAGTTACTGCTGCTGAGCAAAAATATTTTACCTATGATAAGTCCATAATTTGTCTAATAGGAGTAAATGCAAACTAACTGGATCACTCTATTTATTTCTCTAGCATTCACTATGGAAATGCAAATCAGATTTGCTACCAAAAAAAAAAAGAATAGGAGAATAAATATGACTATTCTATTTGGAAACTCCTCAGCAATAAAAACTGACTATTTTTTTCATAATTATCTGCTTCTTGTATATCCCAATTCATACCTTGATACCAAAAATTAGTTCTTAATATTTCTATTTGTGTGAAATCCTATGGCAGATGTCTAACCGTGTCTGTTTCTGTATTAAAGAACAATGCTGGTCTAAGAGGAAGCAAAATTCGAAAATCCATTCAGATGGCTAAAAATCATTTGGGTTGCTGTATCCACATGAACAAAGGTAGATAAAATTATAATAGGAGCAGAGAAATTCATAATCCTTTCATACCTGTGAGAGTGCTAAGGACACCTGGAACACTATGCAGCATCATTAATGCATTTATTCAGACCTGGAATACAGGCAGGTGCCAAAGGAAAGGCCAACAGTCAAATTCTCTGATATATTATGTGAATTCACCTAGCTGAGACACAGAAAATTCAAACGAACTACCCTTTTACTTATACCTAAAGAACTGTCAGCACTGAAATGAAAATCCCACAATGCCATTGAAATGCAAGTCAAGCAAGAAAAGAAGCTATCAGACTTTTTCAGCATCTAAATCCTCTTTGTCTAAGAAGAAAATAAAAACTATTTTTGGAAGCTAACTTTATTTATGCAACTCACAGTTAAAAGACAGCAACAGAAGCTACAGAAATTACATTCCTGCAACTGCAGTGAACAGATGCCTAAGCATCAAACAAACTGGGAATCGAACAGATGTTATTCTGATAAAGGTAGAGGAAAACCAGGAAAACATACCCAGAAAATATTTCAGATAGATTGCCTTCTAATGGCTGTTTGAAGCATATATTCACTCATCTATCCAGTATCCTCAAAAGTATTCCAAATCCTGTGAAAGTCAAAGGCAAGGGCAGCTTTGTGGTTCAGGAGCAGCACTGCTGTGGGTGTGGATGTCGGACCAGGGCCCCAGCTCAGCTCTCCCCTGCCAAACCAGCCAACGCAGCAATGCAAACTTCCCTTGCTCGGAGCACATTTTGTACATGAAACCAAAGCTTCTATAACAGTCCAGAGCACAGACACAACTGCTTTGCGATTAAGCCTGAATGTATTGATTTCCTCATTCTATTATGAATATCTATAGCAAATATTTCAGCTTTTCTCCTATACAAGCTTAAAAGTCATTCAATAAGGTTTAACTTTTGCCCCTTTTTTTCCCAATTCTGCCTGTATTTCATGTCTTAACTAAAGAAATGCAAACATCCTGTTCCACACTCATCTTCATCCCACTTACTTCATGAGGTTTAAAGGGACTGTGAATGACTTATTATTCTACTCATCCATAATTGCAGTAGAATGACTGCAAATCAGTTTCTGCACTGAAACATTTCTACATCAGCTTTGGTTCCCTCTGGGTTTGACATTATTGTCTTTAGAAAGAAAAAAGATTCTTCTAAAATGAGTGATACAAGTTTTATCAGCTTAGCTTGATCAGCAATCAATCTAACACCTTTACAATTCCCTTGAAAAACTGAAAACCGCATCTGTTATTTCAAAAAGAAAGAGGAAAATAAACTGCAGATCAACAACTGGTACTCGCAGTTTTATAGTTAACTCCAAAATTAGATTAGGTAATGGCAAGGTTAACATCTAAATCAATATACCATTAAATACTCAGGAACTTTTCTCTCTAGACACCACAAGTGGTAGAAACTTCCAGCTGAACATAGGGGTTATCAAAAAATGACAGTTCATTGATTAAAATGAATTTTGTGCTGGCACCTCTGATCAGAGGAGGCCAAATCACAGACACGTTTCTGACAGACACTTTCCCTCCCAACTGCAGCACTAATGGCTCTGCTCCCAGACCAGAGAATGCTGCCCCTTGAAGCCTTCAGCTGCAGCCCCACTCTCACAGTCAGAGAAGAGAATTTCAAAGCCATAAATAAGACTGCCAGGGTAACTTGAAATTCTCAAGACTTCACAGAACTTCAGCTTCACAGAACTGCCCTGCTTACTGCCAAGAAGCCTGGAACAGCCTCCACCAGGAGCAGCTCTCAGAGTTCAATAGCTGTGGGCAGTAAAGGCCCCACCTTCAAGTGGGATGAACTTCCACACCATAGGCAAAGAGCTTAGAAAGTCTGAGAATATAGAATAGAGCTGCATGCAAATGTATATTGGAAAAGAAAAATATCCTCGGAACTAGAAATCTGAAGTTGGCTTCAGATTATAAAGTAAAAAGCACATACATCATGCAAAAATAACCGAGATGCTACACTTGTGTTTTTTGTATGTCACATACTAAGGTTTGTTAACGCAGCTGTCATTCCAGAGTATCCTTCAACTGATTAGTATATGACTTACATTATTTCTCATGTAAACATAAAATATGGTTAAATCACTAATATGTTACTAACAGAAAGTAGAGGGAGGGGAGGGGAGGGGA